>CALYLW010000412.1:50000-604165 GCA_944989445.1 Ampullaceana balthica
AAGGGTGAAAAAGTTGACAAAAGCTTTTTTTAAAAAAAAATTAATGTTTTTGTTGAAAAATGTTAAATATTTGTCTGGGGCCGTATTGACCTGGGCCGTTATGTCGGGGCCGTTTTGTCCGGGGCCGTTATGTCGGGGCCGTTTTGTCCGGGGCCGTTATGTCCGGGGCCGTTTTGACGGGTCACCAATTAAAAAGCCTGTAACTGTAACTAATTCTCAACGTATTTCATTTAAAAAAATATTATCATAATCCGACCCATGAATATTTTTACTTGATGGAATTACGGCCCTCCTTGAAAAAAGGTTTTGACAGCTGTGCTGTAGAGCGTCCCAAGAATGACCCCAAATGGGCTCATAGCAAAATTTATTTTAAATTTCTAAATTGAAATATTTCAAAAGTTCGGCTTTAAAATGTAATGTATCCAAAGTATATTGGACTTTAAAATAAAACAGTCCATCAGATTTGATCTTTCATAAACTATTTAAACTACAAGCTCTGACGATATATTTGGGCTGAAATTAAGTTAAGGATATTACGAACAATTTAAACTTCAAATATCATTTCTTAGTCATCAATGAACAAATTATTGGCGATAATTATTACTACTCATTAAAGAAATTAAAACGGTTAAATTTTAAATTAATTGCAGAAGGGGAAAGGGGAGTGAGTCCTGTGGTTAATTTTCTGTATTGAGGGGATTAGCCTACTACTTTCCAGTGTGGGGATGGGACGGTTTGTGAGTTGCTGGTTCGATGAAGGGGTGAGAAAAACGTTGGTTCTTGCTCTAGCTACGCCAATGTTTTAAACTTTGCATTTCAGTGTGCGTTTTATTGTATAACAAGTCACTATACACGCTAATCAACGAAGCGTTATTATTTTGGAAACTGCTATGTTTAAGGTAACTCTGCGCAGTTTATAGATGTTTGACCGACATGAGAGAAAGTTGTCGAATAACAATAAACACCGTCTCACGTGATTTTAAGTCCTACGTTTTATTTCTGCAGATTGAGCAGCTGAAGAACAAAGACAAACTTATTTCGCAGCTGGAGAAAGACCTCGGCCACCAGTGGGTAGCTGCTCAACTCGCAGCACTGGAGCGTCAAAGTAGTGAGGGGGCCATGGCCCCCGCCATACATGCCCCCTCACACTCGCTCAGTGCTCTCCCCGAGGACAGCATTGACCCCACTGGTTTTACGTGGACCCCTACCTCCACCCCCGTAAGTAATTCCTAATTAGGGGTGTACCGGCTTTCAGCTCCGGCAAATTTCACTTCATTTATCAGGCTCTGGCCGGATTTCAAACATTTGAATCTGGTACACCCCTATTCCTAATAGACCCTTACCACCAGCCCCGTAAGAAATTCCTTGTACACCACTACCTGCCTCCACCACCGTAAGTAACTCCCAATACACCCTTACCCCCCCCCCACCCGTAATTCCTAATCCTCCCTTACCTCCAACCCCGTAATGTAAGTAACTCCTAATATACCTCCACCTCCCACTGTAACGTATTCCTGTTTTACCCCTATCTCCACACCATCTCCACTAAAGGTATTACTAATTGACGACTGACCCCCCTCCCCCCACCCGCAGAAAGATATTAGTGATGGTTGATATTTAATGCGCAGATATTTTTATATTGCAGCTGAAATGTTTGATATTGAAGAATGGATGTTTTATTTTACAGCATAGAAGTTTTATATTTTGTCAGATATTGTTTTTAACGTTAAGAGTGAGGTGTTTGATATTACGGAAGATATATTTCAGTCTGAGTCGAGTTCTTACTAGTCCTCCAACGTCTCCAACTGTGCTACTTAGTTGAAATATTTACCACACAAAGTTAAACTTCTATTTTCAGCAGGCGTTAGTCAATCTTTATATCAGAATGCAGGGTAATGTGCATGCTACGAAACATTTCCCTCTGTTACTTTCATCAAATGAGAATAAGAAATGTTGAAAATATTTCAGACAACTGGAGGTGTAGAGGATGGTTGGTCCACAGAGGGCTACACACAGGGCAAGCAAGACTTGGTCAGTTCACTTAAGAATGTATCTACTTACGTGATGCATTACTAATATTGAATTTTCCATTCTATTTGTTTCATTTTATTCACATCACAGCCTAGGTTCGAAGTTTTCTTACAAATGACTTAAGATAATAATCTAAAATATTCATATACATTAAATGAGCAAAGAAAATGGTTCTTAACTGTTCCTGCTTTGTATTAGTTATAAGAATTAAAGAGATATTTATGTTAATTTTCTAAATGTTACAAAATGGTGCTAAATGAATTGGCCAAAATTGAATATTATTAGTACCTCTGGCTAAGCTCGTGTCTCAGTAATATTCTTTTCTTTTACAAATTTAACTTTTAAAACATTTTGTTTCAATATTAATCTTTATGTCACTATAGAAGGGAAATTTTAAATTTAGAAAAATGCCAACAGTCAAGTGTTTTATATTGAAAAGAATAATCAAAAGAAGTTATAAAACTTATAAAAATCAAAATAATAACACTACCTACATGGAGCAACAACCTTAACAAAGATCGTTTTACCAACAGCCCCTTAAGCTGAAGGATATGAAAGAAAGAAACAAAGAACTAGTGGACAAATGCCGGGCTTACTTGCAAAGGACCAAAGAACTGACTGCCCAAAACAGGGCCTATAAGGATAGCAGTGAAAAAGTACTGCATGAAAACAAAAAAATGGTAAAACTGATTTCTTGTAATAAATAATGGAGAAAAAAACACACACACAATAAAATAATAAAACCCACCATGACTCAGGTGCTTGCTGATACATGTAATAGGAATAGAAACGTATTACCTAACATATAAGTTACAAAGATTTAACTATTACAGGGATCAGAGCAGTGTTGGTGACCTTTGGTGTGTCAGCTTTGACATGCTTGTCACTTGTCATAATATTATCCATAAATCAACTACAACATTATCACTTGCATGGACTGCAATTAAAAGCATTCTGCAAATTATTTGCCACATAAGCGAGCCACAGTCAAATTAAATATAAAAAATTGTCTTGTTAGTTTATGTGTATTTATAAATGTGCTGAAAATGCATATATACATTGTAATTAATTTATAAAATAATTATATCCCTTTCTATATAAATTTCGAATAATAGACAATGGATCTATTTTTTTAAGAGTCTTTACTCCAAAATTCATAGGTCTTGTCAGCAGTTTATAGCATAATTTTGTGTATCATAAGTGACCCTCTCATTGTATTTATTCAGTCTTCCCTTTTTGACCTGTAGGGTCACATAAAACTCTGGTATCCTGGTTCAAGGGTGGGCATTGAGATGGTGAGTGGAAAAAAAATTAGGAACATGAGATTAAACGAAAACCCGGACACTTTTTACAATAATCATCAATCCCATCTCTGGGGTTTCATGGTGTAAGAGTGAAGGTATTGAAGAGGGCATTCTTGCAGTTAAAATTTGATCAAAAGTTGGAGAGTATGGGTTTGATTTATGCCATTCACCATACCCAGTATTTGTAGATTAAAATTTTTATTTTTGCTAATAATTTCTTTGCTTAGAGAGTAGTGAAAATTTTATACAATAAAACAATTTTTTTTAAATTGTTTTCTTTGTATTAAGGTGTCATAAAATGGTGGTGAGGAGTTAAAGAATATTATTTCGAAGGATAAATTCAGAAGAGTTCAGTTAAAGTATTGATTAAAATTGATGTTTCAAATAATTGTTTTGTCAACAGCAAGAACTACTTGAACATTCCAAACTTCGAGTGCTTCAACTCACCAGACAACTGAATGAACAAAAGGAAGAAAAGAATAACATGGAACAGCAGGGTTCACAAGTTGAAGAGTTAAAGAAAATAATTGTGGATGCTGGGAAAACAATCAATGCCCTTAAACAGGCTTGTTCTGTGAGAAAAATAACTTCTTTTTTTTTATTTAACCCCAATTTATGAGAAATTTAAGCAGTTTTGAGTTTACTCAGAGTGGTGGTTGAAAATATATATTTTTTTTAAATAAAAAAAATTATACAAAAGATGTTGCTCACCTTTAAACTTTTTACTATAAATTACCTCTTAATTTTTTTTAGGAGAAGGATAGACGCATTGAATTAATACAACATCGAAAAAAGCGAAGAAGATTAATGACACCCCCAGAAAAGGTAAGGCTTTTGAAAACAAAGATTTTAGCATTTAGATTTGGCAAAGAAATATCTGGCAGTGATCAATAGACAACAATAAAGAGCATTACTAACATAAGAAAATAAATGATTTTGATAGATTTTACATGCATTGTCAAGCCATAAAATTTTGCAAGAGTAATATTTAAAGTCAAGAATTTTTCTTTTTCTAAATGTATGTATAAAAGATTTTTTTTCCCCACAGTCAGGCATCGTTCCCTATGAAGATTATGGTGTGTGACTCCTCATTCAAACTAAATAATGAAAACTTTAAACTTGCATACAAAATAACAAAAGAATTTTCATTTGAGTTTTCAGGGTAAAAGTGGAACCACAAAACTAATAAAGTTCAGTCCTAATATAATACATGAAACAACAGAAAAAAAAATAATAATTTTATATGCATCATTGAATTGTTCTTTTCTCAATAGACTATGGGCATCAAGGAAACATTTTTTGGATATGATGAGGATAACAAATCCATGGATTCAGATGTTTCCATTTCTTCAGTGTCCCACAGTACAATATCAGATGATGATGGCTGGGATGAAGTGGTGAGTTTTATCTGCAAAAATTAATACCAATGTATTTTGGAAATTTAATAGCTTTTAAGGACATTTTAACTTTCTATCAATTAGAAGTTCCATCACAATAACATTGTTGTAGACACATAATTATTAGTAATCTATCAAACATTCTACATGGTTTCATGTTGCAAATACAAGTTACCAAACAACTGTCATCACTTAAAATATTTACGACAGCCATTAGCTGGACAGCATGTTGTTAATAGTCATTATTGAACTATTTAACAGACTCATGCTGGCATCATTAGTCCAGGGCACATTTTAGTGTTCTAGTTCAGAATTGAAGATTTATCATTATTTTTAGTAACCATGTTGTTTTGCTCTCAGATGTCTAGAGAAGAAACAGAGAGAAACTATCAAAGGCTGATGATAGAGCAATTGCAGTTACAGAAGTCCCATGCACTATTACAGAAACAAACAGATAATATTCAAGACCCACAGAGAGAAGCAATGGTAATCTATCTTTTCTGAAATTTTAATACATAAATTATCATATTTCTAATTCAAACTATTTTTATATGAACAAACTAGAAAAAAGAATATTAAAACAAAATATAAAAAAGCAAATTATTTGATACAAATAATAAAATTGTACGCTAAAAATTAAAGAGTGTAATATTTATTCCACAGTCGAAAATGGCCTTACAGAATGATTTGTATAATGCCCAGTGTAGGATTGAGAAGTTGGAACAACTTATAAATGAAATAGGAGAGGTAACTGTCTTTACAAATACTTACATGGGTTAACATTTAAAAAGAAACAAGAATTTCTCATTTTTATATATGATGAATCAGAATTATTTAGTTTAAAATAAGAGATAATAAGAGAACATCAGAAAATTACAAGATGATTTATGTTTAATAGGGTGAAGTTATGATGCTTTTAAAAGAAAGGGAAACAATGCAATCTAATTACAGAGAAGCCTATGAAAAAGTAAGTAAATAACCATATAAATAAGTTACATTAGGTTTGTAATGATTTTAGATTTGTTTTAAATTTTTAAGGATACAAAACTGTATTTTATGTAGAGCTATTTAAATTTTAAAATCATTATTTTGGAAAGATTACCTATGTTAGATGTAAAGTAATATGTTAAGATTGATATATTATGTTTAATGCATAGTTGTCAATTTCATAATTTAAAACTCATATTCAACCTTTAGGCTTGCTTTTGGGAGACCCAAAGTAGAAGATTACAACATGACCTCAACAAAGCTATGGAGAAGAGTGAAGATCTTGAATTTCAGCTAATGGAATTGGAAAATACAGAGGCTGAAGATGATAGTCAGGTGAGACAATTATTGAGCTTTACTTGATTGCTTTTACATTTTATCTTCTTATCTTATCTTATCCTATCTTATCTGTTACAGACGCTCCTTTTATACATACAATTGTTGCGTCCTACACGTATCTATGGTTTGTGTTTAATCCTGCATTCTTATTAGAGTTTTAAATTTTTATGTTGATAAAGTGTTGGTTTTCCTGGTTTCTTCCAGCAACCCATTCCACGCCCGAATTCCGAACGGGAAAAACGAGAAATTGTATGTGTTTTTTCATGCATACGAAATAAGAAAAGTGAATTAGAATTAATGGCTTTATGTATTATTACTACTTTACTCTTGGTTCTTCTTTCCTCTAGTGTTTTAAGGTTTAATGATTTAACTAATCATGTTATTCTTGTCAGTTTTGAATATTCTCCAGTAATGAATCTGGCAGCTCTGTTTTGAATTTATTATAGTTTATCAATGTTTCCTTTGGTGGATGGGTCCCATACAGAAAATGCATATTCTAGTACAGGTCTTGCCAAAGTGAGGTAGCATTTTAGTTTTATATTCTTATTACATCTTTAAAAGTTTCTTTATAAAGCCTAAGGTTTTGTTAGATTTTTTATAACTTCATTGTCCAGGGCCAGATTTCAGCCGAGGCCTTCAAGGCCCCGTCATAGAGGCCAACCCAACCTAGGCGGAATCTTTACATAAGCTTGAAAGCCTGGCTTGCATTATAAATAATGCAGTCAAATGACAATGATGACATCATTCCTTATTTTACACCGAATAAAGTTCGTTAATAAAAATTATATATTCTGTACTAGTGCATTTAATTTGCTAAATTTCCAAAATAGCTTCGAGATGGTTGGGGGATCCAAATGTCAAGTGCCTATGCAGTGGCGTAGCTAGAACTTTTGCCGCCCGGGGCAGTCTCCAATTTGCCGCCCTTTTGACGTCACGCACCTGGGGGGTGGGGGGAGGGAGACACATACATTTGTGACGATGTGTGACTAGGGGGGGGGGTGTTTAAGAAATGTGACGTCGCTTCAAATCGCGCAACTTTAAATAAATTTCAACTTAAATATTTGATTACTGACACTTTATTTAATGACGTTTATGTAACACGCGTGTTACGATATTAGAATGTAGCGCTACACTAAAAACATACTTAAATGGCAAAAATATAATTTGAAACATGCTCATTTTCAAACAGAAAATACGGCTTTTATTGGGGGTGGGAGGGGGGTCAAAGCTTTGTGACGTCTTATTGAAAAGGGTTCAAAGTTTTTGTGACGAGGGGGGAGGGGGGTGAGGGTTTGAAATATCAGCAAAAATAACGTGCTTCATTTATGGACCGCCACTTAGTCGATTATATTATGGTGTTTAAAAATTAACAAACATGAATAAATAATTGTAATTGAAACGAAGAAAAGGTGGAGAACATGTTTACCATTGCGTGCCATATTTATGTAAGCAGTAATAAAAGAGGCCGCATAAGGTGATATACCTAAAAATACACATTTATAAAAATACAACATACTTGTGTTATAGGCCACAAGAAAGTTACTGAGGTCATAGGTCCCGTTCCCCTCCCTCCCACCAGCCCCAATAGACAAAACATATTCCAAATTAACACCCAAAAAAAACATTACCAATCACTATTCTTTTATTTTTTATTTATAAATAAATATTAATTTTTTTACAAACAAAGAAATTGTATACATTAGCAGTGGCGTAACAACGGCTTGGCATTAGGGCAGTTGCCAAGGGTGCCGGCCTGCGCCAGTTCAAAAGGGAGCCGCTAAATCTCTAATTTTTAAATTGTTATTTAAATAAAAGGCGCCAAAAATAAACTAGCCAAGGGCGTCAAAAACTCAGTTACGCCTCTGGACATTAGTATGTAAACATATTTATACATTTATTTTCCTAACTTTCATAATAGAAAAATCGTGTACCCTGTATTATGCTATCAAAATTAAAATTATTTGTAATATCTTGTTCTATGGACAGTATTGCAAGATTTTGTTATCTTTAATCGCTCATTGTGGAACGAAGATAATTTTTTATCAACTTCAGTTTGGAGAAGCTCATTTCACAACTAGCGACACTGATAGCAATAGTTGAAAAAATTAATAGCAAAATTACAATGTTGGGTACAGAATTTTCCAATCTATACTGTTGAATAAATTTTAATAGATCAATGGTGCCTTTTCCCCCGTTCTTCTAACATAATGCCTCTTCTTGTAGTGTAGGTACAGCCATAAAAACCTGGATCCTTTTTCTTTCCATATTGAGCTGTCAATGTCAATAAAGTAATTTATTTGATCTTCAAATGTTTCATTTAGTAGGTTACATGGTATTATATACGAATACTTTCTTGCAAGGACATGCAACTCATCAAAGCGTTATTTTATTTTATTTTATAATTCCATCCATGGATAAAAACATTTCTCATTGTACTTCTTGTTCTAAAGATAGAACCACGTCTTCTGAATTTTCCCTACTCATATTTTTTCTCCTTCTAACTAGGCGTCAAGTTGATATCTCCATCTCTTCAAAAATTGTTTGGCTGATATAACAGCATTTTGTATTAGCACATCTCTTTGTTACATGCAATGGCTTTGCATTAATTTAAAAAAATGACGGGTTCCCATAAATTGAGATAACATAGAAAAGAAAAAGATTGCATTGAATTGAGCATCTGATCTCGTTTTCCTAGTTACTTCTTCAGATGTTAATTTTTCCAAGACTCTTGAAAGTTTAAAGTATGTAGTTTTCGAAATTATTATGCCTATTGTGGTGTTGATTAACAGAGAAATTTGAATATTTACATATTCTTGTCATAAATCTTAATAACTTTTTTTTTAAAATAGACGAATTCAAATTATTTACACGCCTTGTAAGTACTTGTTCGCGCATCATTCTGCGACTGTCGAAAATTCCACGTAAAAACTGTCGTGGTCGATATTAATAGCACACATTTTTTGGCCCAGCGGTGATGTGTTTTTTTGTGTGGTAGTTTTCTTATAAAAGCGTCATCTGTGACTAGACTAATACCGCTTTGTTTTCCAAAGAAATTTATACGTTTTTTGAGCGATTAAAATTTTTTGAAATGGTTTTGCGTTAGTTATAATATCTACTATATAATCAAACAAATGTTGTGCGAATCCGTTAATTAAGACTCGAAATTACGAATATGTTTGTTTCACCTTGGTTTTCCCCCTTCAAAAGAAAAGGGGGGTTTGCGGAAATGGTTGTACTTTTCAAATGCCCACAAATGCCGCCCCTAAATGACTGACGCCCGGGGCGGACCGCCCCCACCGCCCCCCTAGCTACGCCACTGTGCCTAGGGGCCCTATGACTCTAAATACGGGCAGGCCCGGATTTAAGAGACCCAGGTCCCCTAGGCACTGTTTACTTTTGGGCCCCCCAACCATCTCGAAGCAATTTAATGGAAATTTAGCAAATTAAATGCTGTAGTACAGAACATATAATTTGTTTTGACTTTAGTGACTTTAATAAAAATCAAAATAATATTCGTCTTCAGAGACATATCTCACAATGAAAGAAAATTTATCTACATAAGAAATGTCGGAGTAGAGCCCACAGAAATAGAGAAATATTTTGATTTTTTTTATCTCAGTCACGATTGTATTGTAATTATTACCTTTTCTGCCATGATATTAATCATTTCATCGCATATTTTTGACGAAAGATATGATGTTGTGCCACTTCCTTTGTTACCGTGGCGTTTTATGCATAAGTCTAGAAAAGGATGAAACTCAGCCAAAACTTCTATGGTCATAACATTGTTCCCACTGTTTTTTTTAAAATCCCAATCAGAAAGTAAGCTCACAACAGCCACAATGCGCCTCAAAACCTTATCACATTATTTTATTTCTTCTTCTGTTTGAAGAACAAGACTATTGTCAACTCTACCGCCATCATTCTTCCTAGCTATAAGTGTCGCAAGTGCTGACCTGTGTTCGTCCGAATTCTCATGTTCCTTCATTCTTTGAACAGATTTTTCCAGTCGATGAACCCTTCATTAGCTAGTGAACCACATTTCCCAAACATCTTACAAGGGGCGCAAAATACTGCACCTTTGCTCTTCTAAAATATGAAAATACGGTCCCTGTCAGTTATTTGTAATCTGAAACCTAAATACCGGCTCGGGCGGTGTCTTGTCCTGTGTGTGGTATGGGGAGGGGGGAAGTCGGGGTCGTGCAGTTTTTTTTTGCTGGTGTTGCAATCTGTCACACCCACCCTACATCTTCTCCACAATATCACAACAGCAGCTCAGAACGCGGCTTACAATGACAAACCAACCCAAACGAACCCCGTGAACTTGACTACTGGGCAGTGTATGCAAAATGTAGTAAAATATTTATTATACTATTATTTTCGATAAAGCTTTTTGATAATGAAGCCATGCTTTTGGGCTTATGTAAAGACTCCACAAACGGGGCCCCTTGGCTGGCTGGGGCCCTAGGCCCGGGCCTTGTGGGCCTGGGCTGAAATCCGGCCCTGAATACGGGCCTGTCATTGACATGTGGAAAACATGTTAGTTTCTCATTTATTATTACTCATAAGTATTTTGCATCTTTAGTTTGGGTTAGTTCTTTTCCATGAATGAAATATTTTGAGTTTATGTGTTTCTTTTTCTTGGTTACTCTTAACTTTAACAGTTGACACTTTTCTGGGTGGAAAGACATTCTTCAGTTAATCTCCCATTGGACACTTCCCATTTTATAAAGTCATCTAAGTCTTTTTGTACATTTTGCTATCTTGTTGTACTTTCATTTCTTGTTTTGAAAATGTTCATAGATGACTGATTTGTTTAATTTGTAAAAATGTATTATATACAGTAAACTTTAAATTATCATTCATTTAAAATTTTTATCATCCTCTTGGCTTTATATTATATTACGTTAAAAAGGCAAAATCTGACCAATAAAATCAAAATCGTCAAATAAACTTCATTTCAATATCACACTATTTCAAAGTATTAAGTTAATAATTGTTTAATTGTCAGTCTGATATAAAATAGATCGCTACACTTTTTGACAAGCTATTGAAATTACAGTAAAAGATAAAAAGCTACCATCTCTTTTCATGATTTTGAAGTTCAAGGGGAAGTCACTGAGCGATGAAAAATATATTGAGTTTATTAGGGCAAAGAATAATTAAAGCAGTGTCTTCCCCTTAGGTCAGAGGGTGTCATACACCTGAGGAATGAAATTCGCAGAGGAATAGTGCCCTTTTTTTCCTCCTTAAAAATAGAATGAAAAGTTGTCCCCAAAGGGTTCTTTAAATTCCTGAGAACCGGTAGTGTGTGACATGAGCTTGGGAAATATGGATTACTAAGTATTTTTGCATGTGTACTGTGAGAGGTCTGTCTATCGGGCGTTGGCGTTTAGAAGTAGAAGTAGAAGGTAACAATTTGTTTTCGATTTCCTGATGTCAAATTTATTACTTATACTTAGATTATACTACACTGGAGAATAGGCCTAATTCGTCCTTAGTCATAATCCTTAAGTAGACCACGGCACAGAGTAGAGTTGGTATTATTTATTAAGTTAAAATTTGAACGACAATAATTTTTGTTTTTCTAAAAAAATTACTGATACTGATACGAATTTATAATTTTTTTATTTTTATTATGATACCATGATCATGATTATTACAATGTTATGTTATATTATATCATATATGATAAAATATTATGTAAAAGTCAAAAGTTGAATGTTAAAGTTAATGTATGATAAATTGAATCATTGATAGTTTATTATTAATTTACCGACCTGTCTTATAGACTCTGCGTTACAATAGTATAACTGTTTAACTAGTATAAGGGGCCGTCCATGAAGTATGTCACGCTCAGAGGTTAGGGGGGGGTAAGAAAGTGTGACACTTTATGACAGGGTGGAAGGGGGGGGGGTCAGGCCATGTGTGATGTCACACATTTATTTTTAAAATTATTTTTCTAATTTATTTATATTTTTTTTAGTAGAATTTAAATAGCTTTTAAAATAATTTTCAAAAATTTTGTGAAACATTAGAATTGGTTTTATGTCAAAATGGCATGAAATGCGTATCTCCTGAATGATGAATCTGTTGTTGATAAATCTGAATTGGATGCAGCAGGACTGATATCAAAGGATCAGGAATGGTTTGACAATCATGTTCCCACCAGCTAATATTTCACTAAAATTGTTAAATATCAGGATATAAAACGTTCTGACCAAGCACAAAGCTCATATTTCAACGTTTTACCTTCAAAATTCTTCCGTCTCCAATCCCAATCAACCGAACAATTGATGGACTCAAAGCTTCAGAAAGAGCAGATGAAGATTCTCATAAATCTCCTCCCTTGTTTGTAGCAAAAACTCTCAAATTTGATGACATTATGCCAAGATCAACAGGAGTTTTCAAAGTAAAACCATTTGATTAAGAGCTTATTTGATAGATTTTGCAAAGTATGTCACTTATATTTTGCCTCACAAACAATGTTGAAGAAACATTCAGGACAACACAGAGCTCGGGCTCAGGGGAATGTGCCCACCCAAACTGTTCAAGAATCAACTCAGATAAAACCCATCCGTCCTTTGAGAATCGCTTCTAGAAGGTAAAGAGAACCCATGGCAGTTATTGCCAGAAGAGAAAATGCACATATAAGTTGAGTGGCCGGATGAGGATGAGTTGATTTGTCTGCAATTATCCTTCCAGGAAACGATGATGGTGAAAGATTGATGTCAGTCGTAACTATGGATGAACAATTCACTTCCCCGTTGTAAGATGATGTCCAGTGAATATTTTTGAATGAAACATAATTCACAGGACCATAATAAACAGATTCAATGTAGCACAAGAGTTGGTCACATAGTTTGTCAATCTAGTATTTTTTTAATCAAATTGTTTTGTTTCCTTCTTATTATTTAATCACTGGTTGAGGTCAAGTTTCGCTAATATAATTCTTACCCTGTGTCAATAGAATGCATAATCGGAAGATTATCTAAAACTTGACCTCACCTATTGTAAATGAAAAGGTAGCAGATAAATGACGTGTATTATATAATTGTCAAGTCTAATTTTTGCAACTTTTGTTGTCAAATTCGATCTAGATTGAGTTACTGTTTCATTGAATAACTGTACAACTGTTGACAATTAACTATTCTACTATTAAAGTCATTTTGCGGAGGGTCAAAAATAGCGTGACGTACTTTATGGACGACCCCTAAGGCCATAACTTTAAATTATAGTTAAGTATTAAATTATGTAGTATTGGTATAGTTTTAGTACCATTGAATTTGAAGCAATAGGTCTACTATTACACTTATTAACTACTATCACATTAGATAGATAATCAGCTGTGGCGGTGAAATACTTAAAATAGATTAAATCACCAGTGATTTTCAAGAAATGGTTCCTTGTAAATATTATAGTTATAATACTTTGGCATCTTCTTCCATTTGCAGCGTTATACTTATACATTTTTTAAACCATCTTCATTAAAACTTTTTGAAAAAAAATGGTACCTCGGGATACGAAATTAATCTGTTCTGGGTTGGCTTTCGTATCTTGAACAAAGGTTTACGTGTAAAATACCTAATCCGTTCCAAGCCACACAGAAACAACACTAAAAATAAAAAATATCATGGAAAACTATAGAAAAACCTAGTAGGATAATGTTTCTTTAAATGTAAGCATTATAAATCTAATAAATAATTATAAAACAATGAAAACAGAAATAAAAAAATTAAAAATAATATGTACACAAATGTGAACTTTTACCTTTTGAGTGAGTTGATTAATTATTAATTTATTTGAAGCCATGACCATAAAAATACGCTTTTCTAAAGATTTCACGAAAATATTCACCAATTGAGGACACCAAAAACAAACCAACTACACAGTAAATAAAACATGCATGCCACACAAGAACACACAGCTGCGACACAGCAATAGGGCTGGAATTAACCATTATGAGAGCAGAACTGTTAGTGGCATGTTAAATGACGTCACGTTATTTCCAGTGTTGTCAGCTGTGCGTTTTTTCGTATCTTGGATCTTTCGTATCTTGAAGCATTTGTACCTCAAAGTACCATATAAAACCCACTTGGAAGCACTGTTGTGAATGACTTCCCCACATTCATGACTAAAATGACTTCTTTGAAGAAGATTATTTCGTCCTAAACTCATGTATGATTTATGTCTTGTCTTACATTTTTATTAGAGTTTTAAATGTTGATAGTCTGTTGGTTCAGGCAACCCAAGCCTCACCTGAATTCCAACATGACGAATCGAATTTGTATGTGTTCGTTCTTGCATTCGGATTAAGAAAAGTGTTTTTATCATTATATCTCTATCTGAGTTTTGTATTTCCAAGTTAGAATTAATTGACTTATGTATTATTACTACTTTGTTTTTCTATCCTCTAGTGTTTCTAGGTTTAATGATTTAACTAATGATGTTACTTTTTTCAATTTTGAATATTCTCCAGTAATGAATCTTGCTGTTTTTTTTAAGAAATGTGTTCTATTTTATCTTTTTTTTTGTATGAGTGTATACATATTCCATTATAGGTATCACCAAAGTAAGGTAGCATATTAGTTTTATACTCTAATTACATTTGTAAAGGTTTATTTTTATAAAGCCTCAAGTTTTGTTGGATTTTTAAAAATTACTTCATTAACATGGGGATTCCATGATAATTTCTCATAATTTATTACTCCTAAGTAATTTGTATCTATTGTTTGGATTGGCTGTTTTCCATTAATGAAACATTTTGCATTTATCTGTATATTTTTAAATCCCTTATATTAACTTCACCGCCGTCTCTCTCTGTCTGTCGTTCGTCGTCGGGCGGGCGGAAAAACAAAAGTAAAAAATGACCCAACTTCCCGTAATGCCATCGAGCTGAAATTTGGCACATAGACTCATGTCACCCAACAATGCATCGTATCAAAATTTCAGATCGATCGAACGTACCGTAACTAAATTAATGCATTTTTAGTCACTATTGTTTACATTTTATGGGTCACTTGACTTCACGCCAGCCATCGGTGACCACATCTCGTGTTTTAACCAGGTGGAATTCACTCAGTTTCAGGCTGTAAATGTTTGTCAATATCTACTTTTAGTTATGTCTCATATATAAGGGATTTATAGTCAAAAACTTTGTTTTTACGGGGTTGTTTATCAAATCCCTTATATTAACTTCGAAATCTTGTTGTCATCTCTGTCGTGATCTCTTCGTACGTCGGGCGGAAAAACAAAAGTAAATAATGACCCACTTCCCGTGATGCCATCGAGCTGAAATTTGGCACATAGACTTGTGTCACCTAACAATGCATCGTATCAAAATTTCAGATCGATTGAACGTACCGTAATTAAATTAATGCATTTTTAGTTTATCTATATAAAACTATATGTAGCAGTCGCTATTGTTTACATTTTACGGGTCACTTGACTTCACGCCAGCCATCGGTGACCACATCTCGTGGAGGAGGATTTCACTCAGTCTTAGGCTGTAAATATTTGTCGCGTTGGAACATAATCAATACTTTAAGTTCTGTCTCACATATTAGGGATTTATAGTCAAAAACTTTGTTTTTAACGGGGTTGTTTTTTCTTTGATACTCTTGACAGTTTTCACTTTTATGTTAGGTTAGGTGTTTGTGAAAGTATGTTAATACATGTATTAGACTTAAAACAATGAGAATACTATTTCATCTCTGAATATTATATTTTAACTTATTTATTTTGCAAGTTAACCAACTAGTAACCCTTTTTTAGAGGGAGCAAAAGTTTTTTTTGGTTTTAAATGGTAATCAATAATTTTGGTCCATAGTCCTAGGCTACAATAGATCATTAAAATCTGAAATAAATGATGATCATTGAAAGACCTTTTGTTTATGAAAAAGTACTATGATAAAATTTTTAAATAAGATTGAATCATAATGGATCACGGCACTTTTAATTTAATTTTTCCTGTGCCAAAAATAATAGTGATATAAAAAGTTAATATATTTGTCATTTTGATCTTTTGAAATTTTGCAATTTGGGAATCACCAAGATTATATGAACAAATGCAGTTACTAAAATCACTCCAAGAAGAAACTGTTAAACTACCCTTATTTCTTTCCAATGAGCCTGTCAGGTTGCCAACTTGCATTGTTTAAACTGGCCATGTATACAAGTGCTACTTTTTAGAATGTTAAGGAGATTTTTTGACAGGAAGAGTTTAAAGCCTTCAAAGAAAAGTTGCTGAGATTCGCCAGACAGGATTTTAAAACCATACAACAAAAAAAAATCAGCTACATTCTTGTTGAAACAGTGGTTCACAAACAGAAAGCTGCTGGCTAGCCAAAGTAGAGAAGCATGCAATGTTGATTTATTTTTAGATCACTGGGCTTCATAATTAGTTGGTTGGTATTTGATTTTTGGATTATTCAACTGAACTGAAGAAATTTCAACAAAATGGCTGTGTGAGTTTTAAAATACAATTAAATAATCAATTTATATTGTAAATAGTATCATGCATTTGCACTAAGAAAATATGTTTTACAAATTCATCTGCAGTACTGAACAAACCTTGCCATTTTCTTGAAAATAGAAAACTTACATTACAAACTGACAGTTTTCCAGTGTATATATATAACAAGATGTTAAGTTTTTTCATGGAATTATTTTCAACTTAGAGACTTTGCAAGAAGCTGTTATGATTCTTCTGCAAACTCTGTTATATTTTTAACCCTTTAGAAAATACATTTTCTATATACCTGTTTTTAGTTGGGGAAAAAACAAGAATTTTAAAAAAATTTAGTTATCTTTTTTATTTGAATTTTTTCTGAATTTAAAAGTCTTTAAAGAGCAATATGTTTCAAGCAAAGTATTTTTTCAAGTACTGTTTATTACTAGTTGACAAAATAATTGATTATTTTTCCCAACCACTTTATAAAGGAGTTTTAGATGTAATTTAAGATACAAGTATTAGTAATAGAATAAAGGTTTGGGCCTTGCCCTATCATCCCTTACCTACAGACTGATTTTTTTTTGCCTTAGGACTTACTTAATCTTTTGATTCACTTGTGCAGGAGTGTAGACATTTTATACCTGTGCTTAATTTGGTTTTTCGTTTAAATTATCCAGAGCAATAATAAATGATGGTTTAATCAGCTTACAACTTATTATTGTTGGAAATGGGCTTTTTATGCAGTTACTATTTAAAAATAAATTTATCAGTTTGCTCATTTAAGCTCCTAATTTGTTAAGGAAAACCATTGACTTGATAAACAAATTCTTATATAAACAGATCTGTTATTAATAAATGCATCATACATTGAAATATATGTTTTAAACAAAATTTAAGTTGAAAACATGTAAATAAATACTGTCATTTAGATAAATATATTGTAAAATATTTTACTACGTTGTTGACAAAAGAAAATAGAGTTTGTGATTCTGTGGAATATACCTGTACATTTTTTATGTGCCCTCAAATCAGTCAAGCATAACATCAGGCAATGTGCATCAATGATTTATTATGTAATGGTTTTGAATCTTTGCACAGTGTTAGGCTCCTCAAAATGTAAATGTGCAATAGATTTTTTACACTCTTGACTTAAAAAAAAGAGCCTTTAAAAATTAAGAATAATATCGGCTACTCTGCTTCAATAGAAACAATTTATTTTTCTCCCTGTTGGCTGATAATGGAACATTTTTGACACAAAAAGCTCATGCTCCTCTGTTTTTATTTAAATTTTCCATTCATGTGTTTAAATAGTAGTTTTAGAGGACAGTTAAAAAATTGTGTTATATTAATCTGTAAAAGTTGAACAAATAACTGACATGAGCACTTATTAGTTATTTTCATTTCTTTTATTGATGTACAGTTGTTTTGGAATTGAATGAAAAAAAAGTTACTTATAGTTCACAACAATATTTAATTCCAACCACCCTCTAAGCCTTTTGATTAAAGCATCTTTAAACACATTTTAAAAACAATTGATAAAGCTGTGCTTGTCCCAATGCCATGTGTGCTGATTGGTTTATTATTCCAGCACCATAGGGGGGCTCCACATTCCACTAAGTATTATGAAGCCACTAAGCTGATAGAAGTAGTGTCTGATAATAAAGATAGAACCATTGATTTTTGTTCGGCTACATTCCTCTGGGCTTCCTTTTAGTATATGAACAAAGGACTGAAAATTAGTGTTTTCTTGAATGCTGAGTTTTAATATTATTTTCTGTCCTCAAAAGAAACAATACAATTATTTTGTTGTGTCCAAAAGTTTCATTGAACAATAATATAATGTATATACTCATTTTTTAAATGAGTTATAATAGATTAACTATAATTAATATAATAGATTATTGTTTATGCATTTTTAGTTAACACTTTTTATATATAAATACATTATTAGTAATGTTTTGTTTTTTTTTAAATTTTTGAAGTACACGGCTTTTATGAACTATAGCTTTGCTTTTGACAATTTATTTACA
This sequence comes from Ampullaceana balthica, assembly GCA_944989445.1. Lineage (NCBI taxonomy): Eukaryota > Metazoa > Mollusca > Gastropoda > Lymnaeidae > Ampullaceana > Ampullaceana balthica. The sequence goes on from CALYLW010000412.1 coordinate 68,542, forward strand.
CAATGATTTGGTGTGCTATAAAATTAAAGGTATGCTTAGAATTCAGGATTTGGTTCTGTCAACTCCTACTGTTTGAGTTGTCAACTACATTAAATGCTAACATGGATGTGTTCTATCTGTGAAGCAAAAAAGAATATAGAGAAAAAGTGATTTATTTAAATTTGGATTTATCAAAAAGTTTCTGTTCACATCATATTTTAAACAGAAATCAGTCTTACATGATTGCTAAAAAACACTGAAAAAATATTTAGCTAAAAAAGCTAGACAATTAAAGACCTTTTAATTTGTCTGTGAAGGGAACAATTGTGTATCCATCCATAACACGCTGGTTTTCTGTTTAAAAAAATTATTCAAGGTGCCAAAATGGACAAAATTATTTCCTTACGACTGCAGTACTGGTAATTGTTTAAAACTAGACATTTTAAAACACTGTACTTTGTATTTTTTTGGAAAATTGTTCTTTATTTTGAAAATTAAATGTACATGTATCATCTTTATTGATATTACATTATAGTCAACATTCCATAAGAATTTTAAAAACTAAATTTAATAAAACCAGATGTTAAAAGTAACAAATAATAGACTTACATGAATAATAAATGGCCTAATTTTATGATTTATCTTTGCATTTTCAACATGCACATTTAAAAATTAATCCTAAAATTGGTTTTAACATTCATTTTGTTTAGTGTATTTAAATTGCATGATTTACAGAATATTTCTCACTAAAAGAAAGTATTGTAAAGTAAATTGGAGCTTGGTATAAAAAATATTCATATTCACAGCTTTTTCATAATATCTGTGGACAATGAAGTAATAAATGTGATGGTTTACAAGACCCATAAAATCTGTATTTAATTCACTGGTGCTAAAAAAGGGGGACATGAAAGTTAAAGCATTAACTCTAAATAAAACAAACAAAAATTAATAAATAAAGAATTTTTAACATTTCTAATTTCAATTGACAAGACTCTTGATTCAATAAAAAAAATGCTGAAATATCTTTTTGATTCATCTTTTTAAACTTTTTTGGGATTAAATTTTAAGAGAGGCTATATTAACTTAAGTGTTAGGTGAAGATGTGTCATGCTTATCCCCACCATATCCCCTGATTTAAATATAGAACTGTCTCCCAGTGGCCCAGATGATCAGGGGGCTTCTGTTTACCTGTGCCCCCCCCCCACTCCCCAATATTGACTTGCTTCAGTAGACACCTCATGACTTAAAGTTTGCTCTCTGTGTACTTTTAGCATTCTTATTTTAAAAAACAAATGACATTCAGCTTGTTGCATCCATGTACTGTGTAAAGCTTCTGATATTTCACACATCTGCTTAAATTAGCTCAAGTCTTTAGTCCTTTAAATATCTGACAGTCATGTTTTTCATATCCAATGTATTTTTTTTTAAATGTTCCATTTTAATTTTACTAAAAATAAGTGATATAATTAAATCAGCCAATTAGTTTCTTCTGTGTGCAAAACTTCTTCAAGTACTGTTTCCAAATCACAATAACGTCACCAAGTTTTCATATTTACATAATTAATGTCAGGTTTCCTGGTCTCCTAAAGTACGCCTGACATAAAAACTGACAGTCAGGGGCCATTAAATCTTTATTCATTCATGGCCAGAGATACACATTTATGACAAGCACTAAGGTAGTTAGGAGATGAACAGTTTTAGCCAAGAATATATTATTTCTTTATCTGGTCAGTTAAGGTCAGTTCCCACAATCTATATTTAATTATTGAATGTGTCTTTAATAGGCAGTTTTACACATGCAGATAGTAACACTTTCTATACTTTTTTTAAAAGAGAATATTTCTTTCAAGGTTAATAATATACATCTTGAACAACTAGGCCAGGCAAATTTTTATTTGATGAAACAACCCTTTCATATCACATATATAAATGTTTTGTGTACATTTCATAAAAAATTATTGTGTCGAGTTAATTATGAATATACTATTACAGATGTATTTTTTTTAAAAAGCCAAATGTTTCATCAGTATCATTTGGAGAAATATGTCTGTTAAACCAAATGTTTAAATTTTGTTAACAATATCCCCTCACATTATCTATAGTCTACCCCAGAAACATTCACTGCCATGAGTCCTTCAATAGGTGAGAACCAAACACCTGTTTTAAAAAAACTACAAGTGGGATGTGTATGACCATAATGAAAGGGGCCATTGTTATTTTTATTTTGTTTTATGAGAGAGTGATCCAACAAATGTTGACACAATCACATTCTATAGCTGCCATTTTTCTGTCAGTGTTTTCTAACATAAAAACTGAGCTGCTTATTTGGAGTATTTTTTGAGCCAGTGTTTTAGTATTAGCTGAAAAAATGGATTGGCTTTTTAAAAATATATTTTTGTTTTATTTTAATGAAATAAGGGTGGGTCAATAAAACAGTGGTTACCAATTATTCCATTAGTGATGTCAGGTTGTTGTAGAAAAGTAAAAAATATAAAATAATATTTCTCATTAATATATGATGTTTGGTTTTATTTTTCTTGCTGCAAACCTTAACAAGTCTTTAGAAAAAAAAAGCAATCTATAAAAATTGATCTAAGAACACCTTGTCCCTATCTATTTTATGCACCATCAGCACTATTTATGTCTATATTAATGCCAACATAAACATAAACCCATATGAAAATAATAACCTTGTGAATAACTATGTTACAAATTCATCGAAATCTAAAAGTGACAATTTTCTTTCTTTATGTATTTCAGAGTTCATCATGCAAAGGCAGCATACATGGAGTGGAGAACTTACATCATGAGCTTATAGAGAGCCTCACTGAGAGTGCAAGTTGCCTGCAAGGGACCCAGCAAGAGATGGAGCAACTCCGCAAAGACATTGCTCTCCTAGTCAGAGGCCGTGAAGGAGACGCTTTACTGAAGAAATTTGATCAAGTAAAAGTGGATAACAAGGTAATATTAAAAGATTCTTATCTTTAAGTTAATATAAAGACATCTTAGGTCTATTTGGTGTTAATTAAAAAGCAAAGCAAATAAATATTGTTGATTCTAGCATAAAATACGCAGAGCAGTCAGTGTTTTGTGCCATATCAATTAACAAACATTCTTTTACAATGAAAAATTGCACATGTTTAAATAGGACAACTGGTAAATAATAATAATTGTCTTCTTTAACACTGTTTATTCTAAAAAATAATTTTTTTAATAACAAATTCTGAAAATAATTTAGTTTTAATAAGTTTTTTAAAATTAACTATCACACAATGCAATCATGCAATATAGGACATAATTATTTTTTTTTATCAACACAAATTGTGAAATTTGATTTATTTATGAAATGCCCTAACCTCAACTGGTAATCCATTTTAAGTACATTTATTTTTTATTGTGGCAAAAGTGCATTTACCAAATTATTTCCTTCCATTAGCTTATGTTAGTTTTGATTAAAATGTTGATCTGTGTTGCCATAGAAACATGCTGATTCTTTGGAAAGCATGGCCCATGAGCTGCAGATGAAAGTTATTGCTCTTCAGAAAGAAAAAGATTCACTCCATGATAAGCTCAGCCAAAAGGGCCAAAAACCTGGCAAAGCTGATCAGCAGTCTACTTCCTTTACTTCTTCAAATGCTGCCGCCAGAGAAAAACAGGAGAATTTGGAACTTAAGGTAAGGTGGCGTCAGGCAAAAAAAGATGCCTTTTTTTCACTCTTAAAAATTTTATGTTCTCATTTAATTCTTTCTGTTCTCTTAGTCTTATCAAATTTTGTTTATTATTTCCGTTAACCAATATAGTGTAGTTGAACATCTTAGATTAATATTTAAATCATTGAATAGTTTTTAAATACATTTTACATTTCTTTTATAATGCTGCTTAAAATTTGCTTCACCAAGCTACTGTCAAACCTAATACTTATTTCTCAAGGCGTAAACTTTTTAAAATAAAAATTGCCCAATATTCATGAGTGACAATGTATGATATATTTTGAGTTAAGTTAGATATGAAGATATATAATTAAAATGTTTATTTTTGTTCTCTTAAATATCATGAATTTGAAAACATTTATCATTAACTATCATTCAATTTTATATCAGACAGTTTTTATCTTCTAATAAATATAGGCTCCATATTGCATGTATGTGTTGGGGGAACCAAGATTATAATTTATGTTATATTATTATTCATTAATAATTGTAATCCCTAAAGCAGAGGTTTTAATCTATGTTTTTATCCCAGTATCTCATTTACCCTTTCATTTTTTTAAAGACACATTACACATATGTGTGCCATTTAGAGAAATTACTTTAAAAGTTAAAGTTGCTAACATTCTGTTCCATTTAAACACACTAGTGTTATGCTTACAAAATAAAACCAGTTGAGAAGATAATTAAAGAAAGGTACAATCTAATTAATAACAAATTTCATACAAATTAACCAGAAAAATATTGCAATGTCAGCTTAAATTATTTGAAAGCATTTAATAGTTGCAGAATTTTATTTACTTTTATTGAATCACATTAAACAAAGAAAAAACATGAATTTTATTTTTATTCTACTATTTTAACTTATGATCATTACTTTGGCTTTCCAATGGAAAAAAAAACCCCATTCACATTCATTTTGTTATTTTGATCTACTTGCTAACTTTCTTTTGACAGTTCTATTGTGCAGATTCTCATTTTAGAAATGTCATTTTTTCCAAGCTAGGGTACATGCTTTTAATCTTAACATCCTTCACACCATGATCTAATATTCCAGGCGGAACTTTCAAAGCTGATTAATTCTGAAAACAAACTTTTGGAGGAGCGCATTCACCTGCAAGATGAATTGGAGGATTGGAAGACCCAATATGAATACCTCAAGCAACAGTTAGATATTTTAACCCAAACTCAGGGCCAGCAGCCATTCAAGAAAAATGATAAATCATCCAGTCCTAACAATGATAGTCCATCACCTACCTCAACATTAGTTCGGACACCGTCCAAGGACAGGAAGTCAAAATCTCGAAGCGGAGATGATCCAACACAGACCAAACGCAGAAAGAGCAGTCAAGATGCTTCAATGGATATGCAATCAAATAACCTGTTAAGCTTTAAAAGTGTTGGAGATATTAAATCAGAACAAGGGCAGATAACCATGAAGAGTTTTAATAGTATGGAAAACATGCACACAACTTCCGTCTGTGAAGATGATGTCGCACAAGTTAAGCATAAGTTAAAAGCCCTTGAGATAGAGCTGGCAGAGTATAAGGAGGAAAATTACAACCTGAAGGATCAGTTGCGACAGTCGACTCTTGAAAAAAGTTCAGAAGCTGAAGCCGATCAACAGATTTTATTAGATAAAGTGGAGATGCTAAAAGCAGAGACTGAGCTCCTGAGAAGAGAAAACGTGTCACTTTCACAAAAGCTGCGACAACGGGTGGAGGAATACAATGACAGCCAGGATGAGCTGAACCCAAGGATCACAGAGCTCGAGGACTACTGCGAAGACCTCCAAGAGAGACTTTACGCCGCAGAGATGACCGAACGACAGATGAGAGAAAAACTGAAGCTCGTGGAAGGCAGCATTGACGAGGCTGAAACCAATGAGATGGCCATCAGGGAGAAGTATGAGCAGCTTCTCGCCAAGGAGGCAGAGGCCAAAAAACAAATCCGTGAGTTACAGAAGACTGGACGTGAGCTGAAGGACATCGTCCTTGACAAGGATTTTATGGAACAGGCCCTGAGAGAAAAGGTACTTCTTCTGGTGGCACTTGTTTACATTAATGACTTGGCTTGTTGACATGGCTCTCACTGGAATTTGGCATGTTGTTTTCTTATAAAAGTGTTGCCCTATGAATAGACACTGATATGTTTGCCATGTGTGACACAAACTGATAAGTTATTCTTGAAATCTTACCAAACTTAATATGTGAGTGTATAAAAAAATTATATACTGCATTAATAATCTATTTGTACTTTTATACTCTAGGCATGCTTTCTGTTTAGAGCAGAAATCTGATGCATGAATTCTTTAAAATCATCGAATAAGATAAAGTTATCAGATAAATCATAAATCACTTTACTCAGTTAAAAATTTCCAAGGGATAATGTTAAAAAATAACATTATCTTCCCCACTGTGAAGAAATCAATTTTCCAAAGTTACAACAATTTTATTGCATTATATAAATGTGAATCTGTTGATTTCTTTACAAGTTTTTGATTTGAATTTTAAAAATTAATAATAGGACAGTTAAGATCCATGGGCACAATTTTATAGTCTTTCATTATGTTAGAGACCAGGTGATTGGGCAATATAACATGTTAGTGGGCAATATAACATGCTATTATCAATGTATTTGATCAGTTGTTCAGCTTGGTTTGGTTAGCAGTATACAGAATGTTGGGGATACAATTTTTAAAACATCTATTAATTGATGTTGTGGTGCGATATTTTTTGAATCAAAATAAAGAGTTTTCATTTTTGATTCTTACATAGCCCATCAAACTCCTACTAACACAATCCTGTCCCCAGGAATCATGTTGATGCCATTCTTCATGCCTATTTCAAAATAGTTGATTTTTGAAATCTAATTAATTTTTTATTGAATGCCTTTTATTTATGCTTTATAAATTTGTTTGCATAAAACTTATTCATTTTACCTTTAAAAAAAACTAAAACTTTTTGACTCTGTGCGTCATTATCTCCATTTCACAAAAATTTCAAACAAATGTTTATTTTAAGTAATGGTAGTAAAATAGCTATGCATCCTTTTTCATCAGTATATTTTTTTTAATGATTTGCACCTGGCTAAGTTTATATTTGTAATTACAACTAATTACTCTTTGAAATAAACTATAATTGGAATTAAATGGAGCTGTATCTGTTTTAACCCCTGTGTTATCCTGAGCAATATCAATAGTTGTACTAATCAATAGTTTTGATGCTTGTAATGATAACAACTTTGTGGTTTTGTAGATTTAATTGTTATTTTTTTCAGTAAGCATATGCCCGTATTCACTGTTTTTACTTCTTCTACTTCATTGCTCCATTAACCATTTTTAATTAAAAATACTTAAGAACTTGGACAATTAATGAAAAAACACCTAGTGTTAATTTGACATTTTTAATTTGGGAAGTGTTTTAATTCCTTTTAAATTTTGATTAGGTTTATTTTACTTAAATTATAAATGTTAAAATAGTAATAATTATTTTTACCTTCTGCTAATTTCATAAATATGTTTATAAAACATTAAAATACTTTCAAATTTTATGTATTTTTTAAATTGATACTCCCTTGTAAGCTAACTTGAAATGTTAATAATTCAAACATGGTCGTCACCCTCAAATAAACCATGTAGACTGTGGCTATAACCTTGTCAATATTTTATGAACAGGTGGATTTTTTACAAAAGTGTGAAGCAGCTTCTGTTAAGAGGATTGAGGAACTTGAGGCTATTGAGCGAGACTTGCGTGAGCAGCTGGCATCAAAATCAGACCCCAAGTGCCAAAGAGAGCTCAACAAAATCCAAGAGCTGAAACATCAAATCACATTTTTGGAAACAGACAACAAAGCACTCTCAGCTCGTGTGGCAGAACTAGAGGAGAATGAAGAAACACTCAGGGAAAATTGGCGGCGTGTAGCAGATGAAGACTTCAATAGGACCCAGTCTTTAGAAGAAAAGGTAACAAGTATATTGATAAACTACAGTATTATTGAAAGAATAAGGGTCTTATTTGAATATTTAAAAAACCAAATTATTTAACTTTTTAATGAAGTGAAGCAATGTTTTTGCGATAACATAACAAGAAAAATAAGTTTTCAGAATTGTTAGGATGTAATCAATCAAACCAGCCCCTTTTATTTAGTCTGTGTGTATCTCATTTCAAACTAAATAACATAATAATAAATACTCTTTCACACATCTACCACAAATAGTGCATCAGCAGATGCAGTCTTAAACCAATTCTTCAAATCTTTACATTTCAGGTGAAAATGCTGGAGGCCATGAACAGAGAACTGAAGGCCAAACTGGCCGATGCCCAGGAGTATTTTGTTATCAACTCAGTGTCCCCATCTGAAAACTCCCTTGCGGCTGAACTTGCTCAGTCTCAGTCCAAAGTCCACCATGATGTCCCCCCATCAAGCTCTGCCTTTGACTCTGTAGATGGGTCACCAAGAGGTGACAGTATTGAGAAGCTGAAATCTGACCCGGAGAAGAAACATTTGGTGGAGAAACTCATCAAACTAGAGAGGCAGCTGAGTGATGTGTCTGAGAAGAAAAACTCAAAGATTGAGGCTCTGCAGGAGAAAATTGTGAGCCAGAAGGTGAGGCAGTGGGTTTTTTCCCCATCAAATTTATGTTCAAAAGTGTCTGTTGAACATGTCTTATTAAGCTAATCTGTATCCAATAGAGTATTTTTTATTCACATCTTATATAACAATGCCAGATTAAAGATGATTCCAATAGTGTCTTTTTAATGTCCTCTGTAGCAAACATAGTCATTTTAGTACAATCTTATCAAACAAACATTGTCTTTTCAACACAATCTTATCCAATAGTGATTTTTTAATCCAAACCATATCCAAGGCTTCTTTTATTAATACTGTGTGTATTCATAGTCGTTGATCAAATACGTATCCAAATATGTGTTTTCGCAGATGTTTCCAACAATATTTCAATTAATGAAATTGATGAGATTAACGTATAAATGATACATTATGTTATGTCATCTGAATACAGATCTCTTCCATTTATCAAAGTTTTTTTCCCTCACATTTATTTTTGTTGTAATAAATGATAATCTTATAAATGTACATATATTTCAGTTTTTAAGTTTGAAAATAAAAAGAGAATAATTAAGATTTAATTTAACACATTAATTGTTAAATTTGCTATTATTTTAAAATGTATAATTAGGATTATCTTATTTGGGGAGTATGAGTAATACATTAAAAATTAGGTTTCACTGCTGCGTTTTTTGCTGAAGTAATTTGATAACAGGCATGACTATTTAAAAAAAATATATATAGAAATTCCTTAATAGTAGAAAACGACTATTGAGAAAAACTAATAAGGTCTTGATTCTCTGAGCAGGAAACAGAGATAAAGCTCAGTGAGACAATATCAGAGATGGAAATGACTGAAAGAGAGTTAAGAGCTAAACTGGCTTTGTATGAGAGTTCAGAGGTCACAGTGGAAAAGATGTTAAAATATCAGAGCAAGATTGAGGAACTGAGAACATCTCAAGTAAGATTTTTGTCATTTTATTTGTCTATCCACTGGCATACCATGTAGGCTACAATACAATAACTTTCAAATAGTTGCTTTATATTAAACTAAGACTTTCATTTCTTCAGTACACAGTCTTACAATAAGTTTACAAGTTTGATGAAATGGGACAGTATTAATATTGCGAATTTTTAAGTTTGATATATTTTACCTAGTTTAAGTTTGTTCATTTATAATCTAATTTTAAGCTTGGATAACTATTTAAAAAAACATTTTAACCAGGAATCTCTGCTGGATCAACTTGAAAGTATGGAAAATCAAGAGATGACACTGCAGGAAAAAATGCAGGAAATGGAAAGAACTTTACGCGGAAAGATCGTAACTTTAGAGGTTAGTTCAACTGATGCAGTTGTGACAACTATCTAACTTGTAAATTACATAACTAAATGTGTTTTTATTGTTAATTTACATTTTTACAATTTAGAACTTATATTATGTAAAATAAGGCTTGAATTGAATTTATCTGTCATGGATTACATTTCTTGACACAGGTTGAAATGAAAGGCTTCAAGCAAAAGGAATTGAAAAATGCAGCACGAATTCGGGAGCTAGAAAAACAAGAGAAAGATTTATCTGAAAGAGTTGCCCAGCAGGCAGAGAAAGAGAACAGTTTGTATGTCAAGATATCAGCTCTGATGGATGAACTGAAGAAAGCCAAGGATGAAGTAGAAAGTCTCAACAACCAAATGACAAGCAAGGAAGACAAAGTTCGTAAAGCTAAGCTACTTGAGGTTCGGCTATTAGAAATTGAGATGGAATATGCCAAAAAAGTCTCAGACATCAGCAGCAAGCTGCGTCATAAAGAGGAAGAACTCCGCTTGAAGGAAGCTGCTCATGAGGAAGACCTCAATAATCTACAGAATGAAATCGCAACTTTACAAAGTGAACTCAATACTAGGGAATCTGAAAAAAATAGACGGATTTCAATTCTTGAAAAAATGTTTGCTCAGAAAGAAAAGGATTTGATGTCAAAAATAGATGTTCTACAGGAGAACATAAAGGAATCAAACTATGAGAAAAATATGTATATATCCCAGGTAAAACTTTTGGAAGAAAAAAATATTGATTTGGAAGGAAAAGATAATGGATATGCTAAAGAAATGGATATATTGAGGGAAGAGGTAACTTCTATTAAAACAAGTGAAAGAGAATATGAGGAAAAAATTGCAGTTTTAGAACAAAATCTTCAAACAGAAAAGCAGCGAGCAGAGGAATATGAAAAGAAAATTAATTTACTCGAAAAAGAACTTGCCAAAGAAAAAGAAAATGCACTGTCTGTTGAAACAAAAATTAAAGGTTTGAAAGGGGACATTGGGGAGAAAATGAAATCAATTGAGTCGAGTTTCATTGAGAAAGAAAGTGAATATGAGAAGGAGCTACAGACACTTCAGGATGAGCTCCATGTGAAGAATGAAAGAGTCAAAGAGCTGGAAAGAGAACTTGAAGGAAAAGTGAAACGTGTGAGTGACCTTGAGGCAGAATGCATGAAACTGAGATCAAAGGCAGCCAGTGGGGAACAAGAGGTCAAGGTGAAAGTTGAACAAATGGAAAAACTTTTGTCTGAGAAGAATCACAAGTTAGAAGAGTTTGAACAAAAGTTTTCTGTTAGAGACGAGGAGATGTCACGTTTAAAAGAACAAAGTGCACAAGTGAATGAGCTGAAGAAGAAGGTTGTGTTTCTTAACACTCAGTTGCTGCAAGAAGCAGCTGCTAGGGAAAAAATTGAGGCCAATATTGCCAACTCTTCAGAGAAGGATCAGAATTTGTCTTTGCAGATAAATCAGTTGAAGAATGAATCTGAGCGGCAGAAACAAAATCTCCTTGAAAAACTCAAAGAATTGGAAGTGAAGAACAAAGAATTTTGTGAAGTTAGCCTTGAACTGAGCAACCTAAAATTATCAAACAAATCTCTACAGAATGAGTTTGTAAACTTGACAGAAAAACTTCAAGACGCAGAGAATGCTTTTAGAAAACAGATTTCAGAAAAAGAGTTGGCCTTACAGCAAGCAAAGGCTGAAATTCAACAACTGAAGTCTCAAATATCTGAGCGAGATCGCGTTATTCACGATGCTTCGGAAAAAGAAAGATCTCTTCAGAAGCAACACTCAGAACTGCTTAAGTTGGCTGAAGAAAAGGCCCAGAAAGATGTCATTGTCAAAGAACACATGCAGAAGAATGAGCATATATTACAGCTTAAAGTACAAGAGCAAGAGAACAAAGAATCAGAGCTCAAGAAGCTCAGGAAAGACCTGGCAGAGAAAGTTCATCTTTTGGATAAATGTGCCACAGAGAAACAGGAAACGGAGGCGGAGATGCAAAACTTGATTTCTCAGAAAAATGAACACGAGCAACAAGTTAGAGAGTTGACACAAATGCTAGAAAGTCAGCGCTCAGAAGCTCAAATCCACCAAAAGGATTTATTTAATGCAAAGAAAGAAAAAGAAACAAGTCTTTCAGAAGTGCTGCTGTTGCGGAAAAAATTGGAAGACAAGCATTCTGAGGTTGAGAAACAAACCACAGAATGCTCCAACACCCAGTCTCTAATCTCAGCCAAACAGCAGGAGCTTGAACAAGCCAGAACAGAGTTGACAAAATGTTTAGAAGAAATAGACCAATACAAAAAGATAAGTTCTCAGGAAAAACAACTAATACAAGAACGGGACCAGGCTTACAGAAAAATGTCAGCAGAGCTGGAAGAGCTGACTCTGCAGTTTGAAGAACGAGATCAGGACTGCAAACACCTCAAGTTTAAAGTGGCTGATGTTGAGCTCAAGCTGGTGCAGGCTGAGAACAGGTACAGGGAGCTGGAGGCCAAGTGTGCAAGTCTAGAGATGCAGTTGGAGGAAAGGTTCTCACGAGCTCAAGAAGCTGAGAAAGTTATAAAACTTAAAGTGGAAGAATGCCAGAAACTGGAGGCCAAGCTGGTAAGTATGGAGAAGGAATACGAATCAACTTCTGCTCAGATGCATGAGACAGAGAAAATTATCATGAACAGAGATAAGGAATTCAAAGCAATGAAATCAAAGTTTGAGACAGTCAGTAAAGAATATGAACAAATTAAAGCCAGCGTGAAGCAGAAAGATTTGGAGTGTCAAGATGTCAAGTCACATTTGGCATCATTAGAAAAAGAAAACCTGCATCTCAAGGCAGAGTCTGCTGCACTTCAACAAGCCTACGATGACGTACAGTCAGGTCAGCAAACCAGTCAGTTGGAAGTGAACCAACTCAGAGAGCAGATTCTACTGCAGCAGAAGAAACTGGAAGAAACCAACAGTAAACTGAAGGTTTCCGATGACTACTTGTTGGAGGCTGACAGCAGCTTCAGAAGTTTGGAACTCAAGTGTGAACACACACAGTCACAGCTAACACTCAGGGAACAGCAAATACAAACTCTAGAGAAAAAGTTGGTGGCTACTGAGAAAGAGTTGGAAAGTTTGAAAGTGAAGCTAATTGACAATGAAAAGATTTTGTCTGACACAAAGTCAAACTTGAAGAAAGCAGAAAACGACTTCAAGGAAAAATGTGGCCATTTCGAGATGATGAAAAGCAGAGCTGAAAAAACAGAAGCTCACCTGAAAAGTTGTGAGGACAGGTGTGATAAACTTAAGGAAGAGCTGTCAACAGCTGAGAGTCAACTGCTGGAGAGCAGTCAATGTGTGATGGAGCTTACCAACAAGATCTCTATTGCTGAAAGTGCTCTGAAGGAGAAAGAGTCATTCTGCAGAGACTCCCAAAGTGGCTTTGACTCCTTAGAGCAGCAGCATTTGGAGACCAAAATTGAATGTGAAAATCTCAAGTCCAAACTTAGCTACTTCCAGCAAATGTTGAATCACTCGCAGGCCACATGCGCAGAGCTTGAAGAAAAAGTCAAAGAACTTGAGTCTGCTTTAAGTCAATCTCAAACTTTGCAAGTTCATACCCAGGAGAAGCTGTCAGAAAAAGAAACTGCATACAATGAGCTTGTGTCCCATGTTGAACTTTTGCAAAAATCTAGTCACTCGGCTAAAATTAGTGAAGAAAAATTGAATGGTTTATTGAGTGAAAAAGAAAATTTAGCTGCAGCCGTGAAGAAAAATGAACAGAAATGTTCAGATCTTGAAAATGAATGCAGGAAATTGCAAGAGGAAAATGATGTCAAAACTCTGGCTGTAAAAAATTTAGAAACCTCTAATTCAGAGTTTTCAGCCACCATCAAGCTGTTTGAAAAAGAGAAGTTGAAATTGAATGAAAAGTTAAAAGAAGTAGAGCAACAATACAATTCCAGTGAAGAAAATATTTCTGAACTAGTACAAACCAATCAGAACCTCTCTGGAAAAATGTACAAGCTTGAAGGGGTTTATAAGGAAATCCAAAATAAAATGGGCCTTTTAGAAGAGAAAATCATAACATTAACCAAAGAAAGGGACTCTGCCTATGTGCAAACAGAAAATCTTCAGCATGCCATCCGACAGTTGGAAGAAGACAACAATAAAATAAAGAACAGTCTGAGAGACGTCAGACAGCAGTCTGAGAACATGTTGGTCGATGTTAAGGAGAGTCAGTCTAGAGCTGATGAGTTGCTGAAACACAATGAACAGCTTCAGAAGCAATGTGAAACTCTCCAGAATGAGAAGAACAAATTTTTGATGTCACTGGAGCAGCAAGAAATGCTGGCCAAACAAGAGAAGGACAGTCTTCTGATGCAAGTAGAGCAGCACAAGAAAGAACTTAGAAGTGTGGAGTTAATCAAATCAGAAGGAGCCTTACATCAAGAAAACTTGAACCAGGTTAGGGCTGAATATGCAGTTATTCTCAACAAGTTTTCTGTGGCAGAAGGAGCAAATAAAGAGCTTGAACAAAACCTTAGGAAGACTGAACATGAACTGTCAGAGATGAACAAAATAAAGTCAGCATCTGATGCTAGATTTTTAGAAGTTGAGTCTAAACTTGTTAAAATAACAGAAAAATTAACAGCAGGGGAGGAGCTAACTCAGAAACTGCAGACTGAAAATAATCATTTGAAAGTTAGAGTTATGGAACTTGAAAAAGATTGCAGGGATTTTCAGCATAAAGTTGGAACAAATGAACATAGTGATATTGTGAGTGAAGAACAAATAACTGTGTCGGTAGCCCCAGGGTTGCATATGTTGCCAAGTGAAAGCAAATCCAAAGAGGAGGTTCTTGCTACCAAACTATCAAATCTTGAGAGTCATCATGATGAAACTGTGGGTAAAATGGAGCAACTGTTACGACAAATTGAAAGTTACAAGTCTTTGGATGCCACAAATCAGGATAAACTAAGAAGTTTGGAGAAAACTTTGAAACAATTGCGTGAAAGAGACAAGAAAATATCAGACAGAGTGAATGAGCTTGAGGAGAAAGAGAGGCAGCTGTTGGAACAGATTGCTGATATAGAGGCTACAGTCATTGTGCCTCTAGAGACCGAGAATCAGGAGCTGAAAGATGAAATCAGTGTGCTGAGACAAGAGAGGGATGATGCACAGGCAAGGGCCGGTAAGTGGGGAGAGGGAGATGATGATGCGGAGAGCGCTCACAAGTCTCTGGAGGACGCTCTGCTTCAGAGAGACGAGCTGGAGAGGAAGGTGACATTCTTGTCGGAGGAGATCACGAAACTTGAGCTGGAGAGAGAAAGCCTTAGTAAACAGGTCTCCGAACTGAAATGTACAGAGGGCGAATTTATGGACAAGGTGGAACTACTGGAGGATGAGGTGGAAAGGCTGAGGAACTTAGAACAGCAGAAATCTGTTGTAGAGGAAGCTGAGACACGGCTGATGGACAGGGTGCTCGATTTGGAAGAAAGGGAGCAGATGCTGCTGGCAGAAATCAGTCAATTGAAAAAGAGGAATGTGAAGGGCGCCAGTGTTCAGACAGATGAAACTATGAACTCCTATGAGCAAATGTTTGAAAAATGTGTTTACTTGGAACAGAAAAATGCTGTTTTGCAAGATGCAGAAGGTAGATACATGGATAAGATAATGGAGTTGGAAGAATTACAGCAGAGATTGCAATCAAAGGTTCTGAGGACATCATCAGCTGTTGATCAGACAGATAATCCAAGTGCTTCCATTGACAACTATGCAAGTTCTTTTACATCATCGAGCCATCATAGTCTTTCCTATGCTAACAATGAAGAAACTGGTGCTAAATTCAAACCCATGGTGTCTGTATCAACTGATACATTGGATTTATTTGTACTTTCTGAGCAAACAAAAGATCTTGATCAAATGTCGTTGTATCTGAGCCAACTTGAAAATCAAAACCAAAGTCTTGTCAATGATAATGAAGAGAAGACAAGAAACACTTGAATACTTGGAATCAAAGCTGGAACTCTTGCATGATTCAGAGGCCAAACTGATGGAGAATCTTGTAGATAATTTTGAGGGTACCAGAGGTGTATCCAACAATAGTGACTCTGATTTACAAAGTAAAATAGACCATCTCATTGAGGAAAATGAGTTTCTGGCTCAAAATGTTGAAAACTATAAGCAGCTTTACAAAGAAGAGAAACAAAAGTTCAATGAGCTTCAGGATAGGCTTATGGAAGACAGCTCAGTGTTACATGACCTCCATGAGGCTCAGTCGGAGCTCAACGCCACTCAGAACATGGTAGAGGAGATCCAGTCTGAGTATGAAGATCAGCTCTCTGAGAAAGAACAGCAGCTGTCCCAGCTTAACAACCTCCTCCATCAAAGCAGGCACAGAGAAAATGATTTACAAAGCCAGTTAGTTGCTCTGCAGAGGAAGCTGGATCTTGGCCACCAGGGGTCACCTCAGGCGTCCTCCAAAGCAGAAGAGCTGCAGAAGTACCCAGATGAGTTGAAGACCCTCCTCGAGCAGAAAGAGCAAGAGCTCAGACAACAGTATGACACATTCCATCAGCGAGAGGCAGACTTCCAAAGCCAGCACCAGCAGCAGGTAGACAGACTTGAGGACTACATCAAAGATCTGCGCCGCCATGAGCACGACCTACTGCTCCAAGTGGAGGCCATGAAAGAAAGGGAGAAAGAGCTGAAAGAAACCGTCAGTGCTGTGAGAGAGAATGAAGTGCTGGCCCTGAAGAAAGTTGAATTTTTAAAGAAACAAGTCCAGGAACTCAAACTCCAAGATCACAGAGAAGACGACTCTGTGCAGTCTGACTCAGGATTATCTGCTGATGACCCCCGGGGACGGTAAGTTCTTCTTTACTAGCCCTGTCTCTCCCTATCTGTGTGGCTCTGATAAGTTCTTCTTTACTAGCCCTGTCTCTCCCTATCTGTGTGGCTCTGATAAGTTCTTCTTTACTAGCCCTGTCCTCTCCCTATCTGTGTGGCTCTGATAAGTTCTTCTTTACCCAGCCCTGTCTCTCCTATCTGTGTGGCTCTGATAAGTTCTTCTTTACCCACCCTGTCTCTCCCATATCTGTGTGGCTCTGATAAGTTCTTCTTTACTAGCCCTGTCTCTCCCTGTCTGTGTTGTTACGATAAGTTTTATTATGGCCTTTAAAGAAAATTTGGAAAATGTTTGTATCTGTATAAAACAAACTGTGAATTTTGATGTTTTCCTGTACATGTAGTTACATGAATCCCCTTATTTCTGTAAACCAGTATTCCTTTGATGTGTGCAGTCTGTGCAACAAAACATTAATCATCTATTTATCACCAAATTATTGCCAGTGTCTAAAACCAGAGTTCCACAATCTTTTTCATTTGTGACACACCTAGAGCCTCCATGGAATTTTGAGACACTTGCCTGATTTTGTGGCCCTACAGCCCGTCTAAGACTTTGGTCTGCTTGTAATAATTATATCAGATTGCCCTATATTGCTTAACATATTTCTGGTGCATCAATGCTAGATTGAATTCAGAATTATCCAACAGTATTCATATATAACTTCCACAGTATTTAATTAAGCTTGTTCTTTGGTAGGTTAGTTAAGATCTCTCCAATTTAGACTTTTTGTCAAAATCACTTATATTATATATTATATTCTAGACATGGTGTGCCAAAACTTCAAATAGTTACTTGGTAATAAACAAAAAAAACTGCGGGAATTTAAATTATAGTTGATAGCTCATATTATCTCCCAAAACTGCTTAAATATTTCTTGGGGATTATTGCTTTATTTTCATGTTTGTTTTGCCATCACAACAAACTTCCTTTGAACTATTTACAGTCATCATATATGTGTTAGTATAATTTTTCTTCACTATATTTTGAGGACATCATCAGCTGTTGACTATTCTTAGTAAATGTGTGCTGAGTATCAACTATTCTTTATGAAGGGTGTATTGATGATGAATTTTTGTCATCAAACCCATTAAACAAAACACAGCATCCAATAACTTACGTTATGATGAATTCATCAATTGTTGAAAGAAAAATGGTCTTTAAAAATTCAAAGCCTGTAATCTGATGATCTATATGCGTTTTTATGAAGAATTCGACCATCACATCCTTTCAATCAATTCACGATTGAACTTAACAGCGCAGAGAATTATGTTCCCTTTGTTTTCTCAATGTTTTATTGTTCCAATAGATTTGTTTCACTATTTTTAATTGTTGAAAGACTATTCAGGACAAATCCGTCAGCCGATTTTATTTGTTTACCCATCCTGTATTTGAATTTGACTACAATACATTATTGGCCACTTTCATCAGACAAGTTAATATTGGCCACTTTCATCAGACAAGTTAATATTGGCCACTTTCATCAGACAAGTTAATATTGGCCACTTTCATCAGATAAGTTAATATTGGCCACTTTCATCAGATAAGTTAATATTGGCCACTTTCATCAGACAAGTTAATATTGGCCACTTTCATCAGATAAGTTAATACTGGCCACTTTCATCAGACAAGTTAATATTGGCCACTTTCATCAGACAAGTTAATATTGGCCACTTTCATCAGACAAGTTAATATTGGCCACTTTCACCAGACAAGTTAATATTGGTTGAAAATCTTATTTGGTGCCATGTGGCTTTGAGATTTTAGTTGAAATTTGTGTAAATAATCAACCCAACCGCCCCCCCTCCTCCCGCACTGGACTAAGATTTGGATGAAAGACGAAATTTGCAACACTGTCATTGAAATTTGAACTAAGGCTATCAACGTAATTGTGTAAGGCAGTGCTTCTCAAAGTGGTGGTCCGCGAACCGGTACCGGTCCGTGGGCCATCCGCTGCCGGTCCGCATATGTTCTCAAGAAAAAGGACAGAACAAATTGTCAGTGCAGGGAAAATAGTGCACCGGTCCCTGGTGCAATGGAAAAGATTCGTGCCGGTTCGCCATACTAAAAAGTTTGAGAAGCACTGGTGTAAGGAATATCATCACTGGTTGATTTAAACACTGTCACATAGACGTCTTAAAAACTTGGTATCAAGCTAACAATTTATTCGTTCATTCAAAAATTGCTACCCCCCCCCCACACACACACAATCTCTTGAAGCGACAAAGTCTCAGCACACCTAACACCTGACAGCATCTTGCGGCACACAGGTTTCAGGGTTCTGAAATCAAAGTCTTCCTACTGTCCTGCCAAATGTACTGGCAAAAGTTTTTGGATCCGATTATTAAATGAGAATTAGTGTTATTTGTTTTTACCGTTTGACGTGATTCGATATACGTACAGCAAGAAAAGCAGCGAAGATATATGGTTTATTTATTATTAATTATTTTGTTTAACGTTTGTGTTGGGTTTTTTTATTTTTATATCTCACTTTCCAACATTAGATGTGACAGTTGTGATTGATTGACGTGGGAAAGAAAAATACCGCGTTATTGATTACAACAGCGAGTCATCAACACACCTACAGCACTGTTAGCTCCCCCCCCCACCCACACACATCTCTCTCTCTCTTCTGCCAATCACTATGCTCTGAGAGTGATCTTTAAATATGCATGTATCTTGGGGCTTAACCATCCCCAGAACGTGAAGCACTTGTAGCAGTGGTAGTGCTTGGGTTGTCTGTGAAGTTATGGCAACAACGCTGGCACCGAGACGCGGATGACTGACTTTGGCTGTAATATTCCATCTCACATCTGTAGTTTTGTGTTTGTTAGACATTTTCTAGTGGCAGATTTTTTTAAAGGAAAAGGAAATTTGAGAGGCTAACAAAATATTTTCGAAGAATGTAAGCATTTTAAACTTAGATGTAGGGCATTTTTGTTTTGTTTTTTAGGTATGAGAGAAACGCATTGTTGTTTTACTTCCCGGCCTGACCTGGTGTCTATTAAAGATGTGTTCGTGAAGTATGAGGGTTCTACTTTTATCTTTATTATTTATCCGATTTCTCAATGTAAACATGTATCGCGTTGGCTCAAAGAGCAGATATAATCGTGATGGTACAGTGTACACATTCTATCAGGAGAGTACCACGTGATGGTACAGTGCACACATTCTATCAGGAGAGTACCACGTGATGGTACAGTGTACACATTCTATCAGGAGAGTACCACGTGATGGTACAGTGTACACATTCTATCAGGAGAGTACCACGTGATGGTACAGTGTACACATTCTATCAGGAGAGTACCACGTGATGGTACAGTGTACACATTCTATCAGGAGAGTACCACGTGATGGTACAGTGTACACATTCTATCAGGAGAGTACCACGTGATGGTACAGTGTACACATTCTATCAGGAGAGTACCACGTGATGGTACAGTGTACACATTCTATCAGGAGAGTACCACGTGATGGTACAGTGTACACATTCTATCAGGAGAGTACCACGTGATGGTACAGTGTACACATTCTATCAGGAGAGTACCACGTGATGGTACAGTGTACACATTCTATCAGGAGAGTACCACGTGATGGTACAGTGTACACATTCTATCAGGAGAGTACCACGTGATGGTACAGTGTACACATTCTATCAGGAGAGTACCACGTATCCTATTCTGCTCAAACCTAATGTAAAGCTTTTAAGTGAGAAATCATTTTGTGGACGCCGTAATTGACTGTTTCCATGGTAACATGACGCCTCGTTATGCCGTGGGTCTCTGCGACAAGCTCATCATTGATTGATCTGTCGTGTGTGCACTCTCTGTTCCCAAAGCCAGTCTTTTACAATTATATCTGTCCATTGGCTTGAAAATCACTTTTTTTAGCCCTCGCGAGCTTTCCAGGGTTATTATTACTGTCTAATTATTTCTACTCTGACTGCCAATTGTTGGTATGTATTTAATCCGATGCACAAAAAGAAGAGATGTAAATGAAGTGGCTGTCCAATCATGGTTGGAGATGTGAAACTTTTTACGTTGTGTTCGTCCTATGTTATGGACATGACGCCCTCCTACATACATACATTGTATGTCGTGTCGTCATGGACTTAAGGAAAGTGATAACAACATGGCCCTCTCAGTGTGGCACTGACCACTGCTCGGCACGTAATGCCAATAAGAATTTAGAATGTTAACCTTAGCTTGGAGCCGTGCTTTCTTCAGACAAATTTCATTTGTCACATCATCCGTTTGTCATTTCTTTTAATGGGTTGTAGAAAAAAAAGAAGAAAAAAACAACACTCGTCATATGCTGGAGTAGAATTCGTAAAGTCAGTCAGCAATAAGTGGTTGGTTAAAATGTGAAGTCGACAACTTCAGAAACTCATGGGAGTTTGGCGATGCAAAATTAAAGACAACACCAGTATGTAGTGTTGTTTCCAATATGTCGCATTCTTTAATTGAAAGTCGTTGGTCAAATCTAGAAAATGGGGAAACGTGATACCAGCGAATCTGTCCTCACCCACCCCAACAGGTACATACCTAGATTTTCACACGCCCAGTTCCCTTAAGATCGATACCAGATCGATGAGATCGTATACCAGCCTCGTCGGTCATATTGCCTTGTAGAATGATAAGAGCTTATCTCCCTTCGAGACATTTGGAATGTACCGTCTCTAATCGGAAATGGTGAATTGGAATTCTCGGATATACAAAAATATACCGCGAAGTCCTGTCAATGAAAACTTGAAAGTTATGGGTGGGTGTAAAACGAGCGTTAGGATATTTGATATTGATATATGTGGTGCTATTGGTCTGGGGCTGTTGTGGGGCGTTAGAGAAAATAACGAAGTCAGGCATGGTCTTTGATTTGTTTGGTCGGTGGAGGAATCGAACACTTTGAAAGTATGTGCTAGAGATTGTTAGCGTGCATCAATCGGGAACTTGTGAGCGTTCAATTATCTTCTTAAATTGTAGCAACTCTTATATTTGTGCTCTATTGACACTATACGGTTTCAAGTCCCAAACTTTGCAACTTGAATTTGGCCAAAGGATTATGTGTGCTGAAATATTAGACATGTAACATCCAAATAGGGTAAGAAATGTATTTTCTCTATGTTGGTGAGTAGTTAGTGTACACTCAATGTTTTTCCACACATGCTCCACCAATTAAAAAAACAACCTTACTCTGTTTAGTTTGTTTTGGTGAGGGTCAAATAGATGATCCATTCAAATGTGTTCGTACAGTAATTAATCCTTGTCACTTCTGCACCCGCCTTCAGTGTTTGAAGATACCATTTTTAAAAAAAAATATTTGATGCTTGTAGCATGAACGATTAGAGAGCACCAGTTTATGCATGAGTCAGCGGTCTTTGTATGGCGATGGGTTGTCGACCTATTGGAGACTGGTTTGATTTCTGGTGGAGCATCATTTTTTTATTTTAATTTATTTGTTTGTTATATTTACAATAACGAGGGCGAGACACAGGTTGTTGCTTTATGTTTGGTTCGATGTATTCACTGCTTAATTTTCGGCCTGGATGGACCTACGGGTCAAACCAAGAGCACGTGCATTGTCTAGAGGTAAAAAAAAATGGGGGGGGGCAGTTCGTCAGTACGCTGAAGCATGAATGGCATTGTCATTACTTGTTATATCATATAGAGTAGGACTGCGATAAAGCTTGTAGGTGACGTTATATGTAGGTGTCGTTATATGTAGGTGTCGTTATATGTAGGTGTCGTTATATGTAGGTGTCGTTATATGTAGGTGACGTTATATGTAGGTGTCGTTATATGTAGGTGTCGTTATATGTAGGTGTCGTTATATGTAGGTGTCGTTATATGTAGGTGTCGTTATATGTAGGTGTCGTTATATGTAGGTGTCGTTATATGTAGGTGTCGTTATATGTAGGTGTCGTTATATGTAGGTGTCGTTATATGTAGGTGACGTTATATGTAGGTGTCGTTATATGTAGGTGTCGTTATATGTAGGTGTCGTTATATGTAGGTGTCGTTATATGTAGGTGTCGTTATATGTAGGTGTCGTTATATGTAGGTGTCGTTATATGTAGGTGTCGTTATATGTAGGTGTCGTTATATGTAGGTGTCGTTATATGTAGGTGACGTTATATGTAGGTGTCGTTATATGTAGGTGTCGTTATATGTAGGTGACGTTATATGTAGGTGACGTTATATGTAGGTGACGTTATATGTAGGTGACGTTATATGTAGGTGACGTTATATGTAGGTGTCGTTATATGTAGGTGTCGTTATATGTAGGTGTCGTTATATGTAGGTGACGTTATATGTAGGTGACGTTATATGTAGGTGTCGTTATATGTAGGTGTCGTTATATGTAGGTGTCGTTATATGTAGGTGTCGTTATATGTAGGTGACGTTATATGTAGGTGTCGTTATATGTAGGTGACGTTATATGTAGGTGACGTTATATGTAGGTGTCGTTATATGTAGGTGACGTTATATGTAGGTGACGTTATATGTAGGTGTCGTTATATGTAGGTGACGTTATATGTAGGTGTCGTTATATGTAGGTGACGTTATATGTAGGTGACGTTATATGTAGGTGACGTTATATGTAGGTGTCGTTATATGTAGGTGACGTTATATGTAGGTGTCGTTATATGTAGGTGACGTTATATGTAGGTGTCGTTATATGTAGGTGACGTTATATGTAGGTGACGTTATATGTAGGTGTCGTTATATGTAGGTGACGTTATATGTAGGTGACGTTATATGTAGGTGACGTTATATGTAGGTGACGTTATATGTAGGTGACGTTATATGTAGGTGACGTTATATGTAGGTGACGTTATATGTAGGTGACGTTATATGTAGGTGACGTTATATGTAGGTGACGTTATATGTAGGTGACGTTATATGTAGGTGACGTTATATGTAGGTGACGTTATATGTAGGTGACGTTATATGTAGGTGTCGTTATATGTAGGTGACGTTATATGTAGGTGACGTTATATGTAGGTGACGTTATATGTAGGTGACGTTATATGTACTGGCGAAGGCATTAGCTGAAACGTTTACTTTTGTAGCCTATTAGTTAATTTATAAAGCTTCCATGTGTTGTTTGATTACACAATTTGGGTCATTTTTTGTATATCCGTACTTGTTACCTTTAAATCTTATGCTCGCTGGCTCATACTTCCTATTGCTATTATTACTTGGACATTGCATACGCATCCACGTATTCTTGGCGTAGCCCTTGCGGCCAGTGAAGTATCCCCCTTCCATTTGTAGGCTACCCTCTAAACCATGTTCCGATAATGTATCTCATGTTTACTCAACATACATGTGTAAAACAAATCTAGTTAAAATTATTTTTATTTTAGTTGATTCGCTAGATTGTGTCTGATATCGCTGTTTATCAAGTAGGGTGTATAATACAAAGCTGAAAATTCTAAAATTGTATTTTTATGGTGTTTAAATCTACCAATATTTGATATTAACTATAACGTTAGGTACAGACCCACTGTTCAAATCTCCCATCAGCACGCTTTAATGATGGTGGTGTAACTTTCATCCAAGCCGAAGCCTAGAGCGGGCGGAAATATTTATTATTTCCACACATTTCAACTAAAATGGCACCAAAAAGCTTTTCAACCAATACTTTTCCGATCAAAGTGTTTGATAATATATTTGTTATTAGTTCATCCCAATATACCTTTTTATAAAAGCCATAAAATGTGTCTCTGGCTTTTTGACAATTTTCGAGACGCTGTTTACGAGTCAACAGCCATCATTATGTTTAAAGAAGAAAAATGCACATGCAGATTATCTTAAACTTAACGACGATTTCCTAGTTGATGCTTTAGAAAGTTTTTTTGTTTTTTTGTTTTCAAAAATTCAAGGCACAGAAAATAACATTTGAAGGGAAAGAAACGAATACATTTTTTAAATATTTTCCTAACTATGAATTATAACATTAATTTTAAAGTAAAAAAATAATGAGTTATTAATCATAATTTAATCAATGTTAAACTTTACTTTGTGATTATCTTTGGTCTGGCACACACTTTGTGATTATCTTTGGTCTGGCACACACTTTGTGATTATCTTTGGTCTGGCACACACTTTGTGATTATCTTTGGTCTGGCACACACTTTGTGATTATCTTTGGTCTGGCACACACCTCTAGATATTTAAATGTGCTATAAAACTGTTATTATTGGTATTAATTAGCAAAAAATGCGATATCTACTTTTAATATCTTAACTACGACTGACGAATGCTTGGATCGCACGTCAAACGTTTATATAAATAAAAATTTATAAATACACATTACTATTCTTTTAAAAGGCGCGTGTTTTTTTTTCTATAATCTTGTCTGTTACTGAAAAGATATTCCACTGTCCCGCTATTAGTCTTTATGGATCTGGGGTCAAGCGCGACCCATCACTCAGCGAGACGTGACTTGTCAATTATGGCCAACTGGTGGACGTCAACGCTGTAGTCATGTATTCTAAACATTGGTCCGAGTCTTGTGTGTGGACGTCTGAACATAAGGTGGGACGAGATTTACGATCTTTTGATATAGAATGCCGTGAAGCTCTGTCCCACGGCAGGTAGAACATACAGTGGTAAGACGAGAACCACTGGTTTTAGAGAGTATACATTTGAAGCAAGATACACTGACGTTTGGGGCGTGCAGTTGTATCAAGAATATTAACCCTTAGCTTATGAGACACTCAGCCGTAGGACTAGAACCACTTGCCTATCGCACCACATACCGTAGCAGAACCCCTGTTGCACGTACTGTCATACTAGGAGAGCTACACAAGTTTGTGCAATATACACTCGTTTCAAATATCAAGTATCCTATTATGGCCATTCAGTGGGGAAAAAAAATTCATTGTGCCAGTTTCTATTGGTGAAATTCACGCATAACTACTTTCTATGTACCCTATTGTGGCAAGACTTAGAGAAATAGAAGCCTTTACATTCGAGCTGAATGCACATAACTCAACTGAATGCACAAGATTGATTACAATGGAATATTTTCTGATATCATGTTAGGCGTACAATTTGAACTTCATTGACAGTTAATCCCAGCACTCGGTCCAAACCATTGATTCAAGTTCTATACTTGTTCCTCAGCAAGTCTTATTGATAAGATTCAATAAATATCTGACACTTGCATATTAAATGGTAGATAAACCACATGAAAAGGTGTATTTGGAGGTGTGTGTAGGGAGTGTGGGGTAAGGGTGGTGGTTTCATGCCAAGTTTTTTGTGGAGTAGAGTCAAGTTGTTTGCTCCCCACCCCCACCCCGACTTTGCAAATGTCATGGTACTTTATGTGGATATTGATTTTTCATAATAGTTGTTATCAATATTTCTATCCTTTGGAAAGCCAATACATAAGTTTTTGTCATGCACATCTTTTCAATTTCAACCAAATTATTTCCAGATATGAACAGTTTGAAAAAGATGTTGGCAAAAAAGCATCTTCACCAGAACCTATCCAGGAGGTTTTCAGCTCTAGAGTGACTCTCAACTTGGCCAGGCCAACTTGTAGCAGCCCATCTCATAGCACCACAGCGCTGCCCCCAGACCGATATGCTGGTAGCCCAACCCCACCACCCGTTGCCCCTCCTCGCAGAGGCAAAACCAGGCAGCCCTCTGTGGACAGCACCAGCCAAGAGGAGCTGATCTTCCTTGTTGAGGAGCTGCAGAGCAAAGAGATTTCATTGAAGAGGAGAATCCACGAACTTGAGGCTTTGGCAGAAACTGATCTCTCCCAACGCGTTGAGGAACTAGAAAGCATCAATCAAAGCTTAGAGCGTAGGCTGAGGTACGCTGAGGGTCAAAGGTCAGTGGAAGGCACGTCCCCTTCCGGCGGTGGCCAATCAAAGTCATCCTTTTTTTATTTGGGCGGTGATTCCAACAACAACAATCCGAGGAGAGAAAACAATGAGAGCAGTGACCTAGATAAGAGTTTTTCCTCTGTTGTGTCAAGGTCTTCATCTCAGACCATGCTGGACAAACCTGAGGATGTCCTGCAGCAACGTATCAAGGACCTGGAGAACCTGGACAAGCATAACAAGAACCAGGTCAGTAGAGTTACCAAACAGAAGAAAAATATTAAGAAATAGATTTTCAGTGAATTTATAGTCTACAACTTTTTTAAAAGTTCAACCTTGTCATTGCTTTGAATGTTTCAGTTATCAGATCTTGAACGTGATCGTGAAGTCCTCCATGAAATTGCCCGTAAAGACAAAGCTACCATTCATGACCTGCAGGTCAAAATTCGTGGACTTCAACTCTCAGAGCGCAGTCTTAAAGAACAGGTTATTTTTCCTCTTTTTTCCTCTCTTTTGTTTTTTTTTAAAACATTGCCAAATCTGTAAAGATTTTGAAAGGTTGAAAAAAAGTTTATTGAAATCTGGTGTAATTGAACTGACCAGTGTTGTTGAAAATGTTTTAAATTGAAACATTGTATCAAGACAGTATTAAGTTTAGACAATTTTTTTAATTAAATAAATCGTATAAATAAATTGTTTCAAAAATGAAAGTGCAGCTTACTCTCATAACTTAAAACACACATATTTTGAATATTTCTCAGGTCAACAGTCTTGAAGTATCCGAAGGCTCTTTGTATACCAAATGTGAAGACCTTGAAGCCACCAGACTGCGGCTTGAAGACCGCGTTCATGAACTAGAAATCCATGAACGCCGACTACGTGAACTGGTGCGTAGGCTCAAGCTGGATGAAGAGCACTGGCTCAGCAAGTCTGGGGGAATGGAAACGGCTGTGGCAGAACTGGCCGCACATGAACATCAGCTCAAGAGATTGCTACAGGATACAGAGATGCAGAGGGGGGGCTTGTCTGAAAGGATTAGCTATCTGGAAGCCAGGATCAATGAATTAGAGAATGTGGAAATCACATTACTGCAACGATTGAAGAATTACGAGATAAACGAGGTCAGTTATCTTGAAGCTCTTTGGTTCATTTATCTGGTATCTCTGTAGTCAGTTCTATCTTGTATCTCTGTGTTCAGTTCTATCTTGTATCTCTGTAGTCAGTTCTAGCTTGTATCTCTGTAGTCAGTTCTAGCTTGTATCATGTAGTCAGCTTGTATCAATGTAGTCAGCTCTATCTTGAAACTCTGTGGTCAGTTTTATCTTGTATTTCTGTGGTCAGCTTTATCTTGTATTTCTGTGGTCAGTTCTATCTTGTATCTGTGTGTTCAGTTCTATCTTGTATCTCTGTGTTCAGTTCTATCTTGTATCTCTGTGTTCAGTTCTATCTTGTATCTCTGTGTTCAGTTATATCTTGTATCTTTGTGTTCAGTTCTATCTCTGTGATTCTCTGTGTGTTCAGTTTTATCTTGTATCTCTGTGTTCAGTTCTATCTTGTATCTCTGTGTTCAGTTCTATCTTGTATCTCTGTGTTCAGTTCTATCTTGTATCTCTGTGTTCAGTTTCTATCTTGTATCTTTGTGTTCAGTTCTATCTTGAATCTGTGTGTTCAGTTTTATCTTGTATTTCTGAGGTCAGATTTATCATGTCTCTCCCAGGACTCACTATTGGTTTTATTTTTCACTTAAAAATGAGTAATTGTTGGAACTTATCACTTGAATATTTTGCTTCTCAATGATAAAGGAGACTTGTTAGATTCTTTTCAACAATTTATTAACTTATGCCTCACTTTTTGTGTCTTATACCTGACTGATCGGGCTGTAGAAAACGCCATACAGCTAGTTTTTAACAATGTACTATTGTTTTATGGAGCAGGCCAATTTAAAGAACAGACTTGGTCATATAGAAAACTCTGAAGCTGCTGCCCACAGCAAAGCCTATGAGCTGGACATGGTCAACATTGACCTGTCACAAAGGCTACAGAAGACAGTCGAGGAGTGCGCCATACTTAGTCAACACGTTTCTCAGCTACAAGGGCAGGTAAAGGATTTGGAAATATTGCAAAATACTTTTATTAAATTTACAGAAGATCAATTTCTTCTTTTTTTTTGTTTTGTGCAAAGTCAGTAACTTTGCACATCCCTTTAGTCAACTGTTAAAACTGTGTAAAAATTCAAGTGCTACACTGTTGTTTTTTGTTGTTTTTTTGTGTGTGTTAATTTTTAATCTTGTAAAATATTATCAAAATTTTTATATTTAGCTGAGTTTACTTTCAAAATACATTCATTAATTTGGATTGTTAATTTAAATATTTTGAAATTTTATTAGCTTTAATTCAATTTGCTTTAAAATTTAATGTACTGACAGATCCAAGAACTGGACCGTCAGCTACTGTCATCCAAAGACTCTGAGCTCGCCTACAAACAACACGTTGACAGTCTTCAGAAGAATGAGAGCGCGCTGCAGAAAAAAGTGCGAGAGTACGAACTCAGGGACATTGACAGCCAGGCAAAAGTCAGAGAACTAGAACAGACCAATGAAATTCTGAATGACAAAATGGCTGCCTTACAAAGGTCTGAGAATAAACTGAAATTCAGAGTTCAGGAATTGGAGGGATTAGGTGATCAGGTATGGAAATATTATTTATAGAAGAACAAAGGATGGAACTTTTATATATAATAAAAGTATGATAATGTGTGTGTAACTTTGTAAAACTTGTAATTAGCTCTTTTTTAAAAAACAAAAAACAAATTATCTTCCTCTGAATTTCTTGGTGGACAGAAATTTTCTAGCTCTAAGATGTAGTTTTCCCACTTACCTCAAAATGACATTCATAACTTATTATAATAAATAACTGTGAAAATGTATATTAACGCACAGAACTCGGGAGAATTGAGTCAAGCCCATAGGCAAAACTTACCACAAAAACTTGAGGACTGCCATAAGTTTATTGTAGTCCTACAAAAGCATATAGAGAACCTTCAGCTACAATTGAAAAATGCCCTCACAGTTACACAAGCACAGCTTGTTTCTGAGGTACTGCAAATTAAAACCGTTTTGATATTGCTCTTTCTAAGAAATATTCTTTTCATTTGTTCGTGTTATTTAAGAAGTTTTTTAAAAAAAATATGATGTATTCAGTTTAAAAAAAAATTATTATTTCAATATAATAAAATTATAAATAAACATTAAAAGTCATTAATATAAACATTGAGGGTGCATAGTTTAAATTTTGGAAGCAGATACTGAGTACTTTGCTTTTGCTAATTCCATCCCATATTTAAAATATTAAATGCTAATTGTCAGTATAATTTCTTTGAAGCATTTAAATCTACGTATTTGACATACACAAATGCTTATGTTATGGTTTCTGTAAATTTCCATGTTTTTGGATGCCATAAAAACAAGGAATGTACATGTTTATGAATGTTTGTTTTTTTAGCACAAAGATGGTCATGTGACCATATCTGTGAATGAGTACAGCCAGTTACACACAAAGTCTGCTTTACTTGAAGAAACAACTTATCAGATGGAAGAGGTGGAGAGATTGAACACTCAGCTGAATGAAACAATTATACAGCTGAGGAAAGGCAAGGTGGGTTGAAAAGAAGTATATACACAGACAAAAATGTGACTGAGAAGATATGGTGTAATATGAAGTTTGGGGTGTTTAGAAAAAGTATACTTTTCGTACAAAGCTGCAAAAATGACATTGAAAAATCATACTTTTTAAACTACATAGTTTGGAGTTTTATTTTCACTTCTCGGCAAATTGTTGAGATTTAAATAATTTTAATTTAAAATTCTCTTTTGACTGTTTAAGTAATTGTTAATTTGTATTAATCAGGAGTATTCTATGTTTGTTTCCCAGGGTGCAACTGGCCATGAGGTAGAGATTGAAGTCTTAAAGAGAAGAATTTCCTCTTATAAGACTTTTATAAATAAATTGAAGTCTAGTCTGTCTACGGGACAGGCGACCTCTTTGTTGGAATCTGAACAAGGTCAGTTGGAGGCTGTCATATTATCTTACATATTACAGACACTCACTCTTTACACGAGATAATTGTATCCTACACTTACCCGTGGTTTGAGTTCAGTCTTTCCTTTTCAAATTTGTAATTTATTAACTTTGTTACCCTGTTTATTGTTTATATTAACTTGTCTTTGTTTTAAATTGCTTACACAAAACCTTGTGCTTTTTTAAATTTTATCTCGCCTGGTCTGTAGTATTTCCCTTTTGACAACTCTTAAAATGTTGCATCCATTGGTTGAGATGGTGCATCCATTGGTTGAGATGGTGCATCCATTGGTTGAGATGGTGCATCCATTGGTTGAGATAGTGCCATAACACCCTTATACCCCCCCCCCTTCCCATATGCATGAAGGTGTCAGATGTCTTTTAAATCAGGTTTCTATCTTGATAATAGTTTTCAAAAGTAGTTGGAATGATGCAGTTGTCTAGGAAGACCCTCTCATGGAATGCATCATAGAATCATTAGGGGTGCTGCTGAACCTAACATTTTTGAATGTATATCATTCATAAACTCTGACCCCCTAAACAGAAACCTCCCACTTGCATGTGGGTGATATTCCCCAAAAAGATACACTAATAATGACAGTTTACCATCAATAGGTTGATGCCCACACTGATAAATGTTTATCTAACCATAATTAGGTTGGGCAATCCTCAATAGGCTGGGATTGGTTTTTTTATATTGCCTGGAGGGTCTATGTTGAAGTGATCAATAACTGCAATAATAACTTTGGAAGGTGATTCAATAAACTGTTATTGGGCTGGGGATCACAGCTGTCACCAGGTGCACCGCTAAGTAGGTCAAAGTGAGCTGTTGATGGCAGTGGGAAACACATGAGGTGTACTGTGTGCATCATCTGTGTAGTATGTGAAAGCACAAGTATGTGATAGCACAATTACAAGTATGTGATAGGAGCACTAACATGTTTACAACTCTTGTTCATGTGGGACCAAGAAGTGCCATAACAAACTGGGAATTGCTACCAGGTCTTTGTAGATCTTCCTAATATTATCAGCCATTTGGTAAATGTAAACAATTCTGCCTGCCCCTGATAGAGCTTCATTTAAATTCAACTGCAGGATTGTTACAAAGTTAAAATTTGTTGAACTTTTTTGTATTACTCAAAATTCTGTTTTAGTATTTGTTACAAGTAACAATTTTAGTCTGTGGTTATATATATCTTTTTAAAAATCGTATACAGTCGGACCTCTAAGTCGAACTCAAAGGGACCCGAAAAAAAAATTCGACTTACGGAGTTTTCAAGTTAGGGAAAATGTTATAATAGGCGCAGATTAATCAAGGACAATGTTGATATCGAGAGAAATAAAAAAGGGGGGGGGGCAGTCTTACTAGCGAGTAGGCTTTACAGGAAAGAGAGGCGGTGTCTGATGTTTCATATGAAAGGAAGCCGCCTTAGCTTTGAAATACCCACACCACTGAGAAAGCCCCTCCCCACACATTTGACTCATTCCACAGTGGGATGAGGGGATTAAGATTTTTTCCTTTTTACTAGTTTTACCCAAATGCCTTGGAAAATTCAACTTTTGGAGGTTGGAAGCCAAAAATCTTTGAGTTACGGAGATCTAAAATACATGTCTTATGGAATTTGACAGAGACCTAACAATTAATTTGAGATAGGGAGGTTTTCGACTTAGGGAAGTTCGACTTATCGAGGTCCGAGTGTATTTGTATTTATTATTAAGTATCATGTGTACATTTAATATGGGACTTCTGTTGTCAAACAAGTCATGTCTTGATGTAGATATTGTTTATTCAAGTCTAAACTCATTTCTTCTTTATGTTTCATTTTACTTTTACTTCATCTCTCAATTTTGACAACTTTTAAAAAGTTATCTGATCAGTTTTAGTTTCACAATCTCTTTGCTATGTCGTTATAATAACTTATGTTGTTGGTTATGTATATTATAACATTTTTATCCTCAGATTCAGATCCGCAGGGTGAAACCCTTCCACCCCGTACATCTCACGGGTTGGAATCAGAGAGAGTCCTTCAATCAGTTCGCGGCCTTCCACAAGAAGGAAAGGCTGACACCATTAATAATAAAGGTGCCCAGCAACCTGGTCAAGCTCCAGAAGAGAAAACCACAGTTCAGGTGAGAAGAAGATTAATGTGGCCTGAAGCATGGCAAACCTCAATTTGCCATTAGTCTGGGGTACAGATCCAAATCAACTTGATAAATGAACATGAGTTCTTTAGGATAACAAATAATTACTTTTGATCTTAAACCATAGGGAAAAATCTGACATAATTACTGATTTTACTTATTTACTCATTTATACTCATTTATATCAAATACATTTTTAAAAACCCAGGAGTTATGTCTTAGCCTAATTGTCATGTTTTATGTATTATATTCTTATGAAGATTTACTTAAAAATAGTTGAATAACGTAATAATTAAGTTTGAAGGGCATTAACAGTAGCCTTATTAAGTCTCCCAAAATAAATAATTATAAATAAAAATCTATTCTCATAATTAATTTATATTGAATTTTTGTTCTCAAGTCTAAAGCTAAAGCACCTGCTTTGTCAGCTGAGAAGACTGAACCATCCTCTAGCCGGGAGGAATCTCACTGGAGAGCTATAGAGGCCAGAAAGCCAACAGCAGTGGCAGGCTCGCAGGGAGGAGCCTTAGCCACATTTGGAGTTGGAGCAAAGCAACCTCCAACCCTTCGGCAAAATGGCAGCAAACGAAGCTCGACTCCTGAAGTGGAAGAGGTCACAGTTGCCCTTCACCTTCAGTCCGAGAGCGAGCTCAGCAGCCATCACAAAACAACACAGAATGACACGGACTCTTCCGAAGGCCCTGTCCCTCCGCCACGACGTTTGCGTGCACACAGGCCCGGAAAGAGTATAAATTATCTCACCAGCGGTAATGAGAGCAGTGAAAGTTTATCGACAGACGCCGATGACTCTGCTGTCACCGCTACGGCCGCGAACACAAAACATTATTTCGGTAATGAAAAATCTCTGCCTTCTTCGGCGCGTGAAAATAAATCCGCTCATGGACTTCAATCAAAACGTGCACCCTTGAAACATTTCGGAGAGGATTCCTTCTACTTGCCCAGTTCGACTCAGGAAGGAGTGGACAGCCTGGATGACAGTGAGGCTCCACCCTTGCCCAGCTCCAGACCACCTGGGGCTGAAAGAGCTGAATCTGTGGATCAAGTCAAGCAAGATAGGAGGGATTCCTTGGAGAGTTCCACTAATGGAATGAGCATTCGAGATCGCATAGCAATGATAGAAAGACAACTTCAAGTATGTATGGTTTTTATGTTATAGATATGATATGTTGTGATCTTTTTGTGTGTCAGCTTTCATTTGTAGCAAGCAATGATTGATAATCTTGTTGTCTGCAAGTGTTTTCCGTTATTGTAGTAATAAGTAATATCCTTTATAGGTTTAAATATTGATTAAGAATACAGAAAATAATGTTATGAATATATATTTTTGTTTGAAAATAATGTTATTCTTGAAACACTATTTTTTAAATGCGTGAACTGATTAAATAAGTTTCAATAAAATTATTTTTTTTTATAATGGACGTTAACATGTTTTTTCTAATGTTTTTAAATTGTATTAAAGATTATTTATTTAATTAATCTAATTTATACTAGTACCTTAGTCACACTTAAGGTTAAATCTTACTCTGTTTTATGAAAATCTTCAGTCTGATAAGAGTGGAAGTAAAACAGACAATGACCAAACTATTTACTGGAAGAAAAAGGTTAGTTAATATAAGAAGATATTTTTTACCGTATTATTCTATAAGATAATAATATAACTGACATTTTTAAGAGTAATACACTTCCGATAATTTATAGTTTTAAAGTTTATGACAAAAATTTCTTTCCTTCACGTTTAGTCAACTGAGAATCTGAGGCAAGCTGAAGTCCTTGAAAAGGACAACAAGTATTTGAAAGAAGATGTAAGTGCCTTAAAAATCTTATTTTAACAATTTTTTTTTATATGAGAACTGGGCGTGTTGTATGATACGATCCCATAATGACAGTCTTACGGCTCATATACTTAGTACGATTTTTGCTGTATGCTTATTTATATTTCAATGATTTTGGAGCGTAAACTTGTATTAAAAGCAATAAAATAAATTTTTTTAAAGTATGATAAAATAATATGCTTATGCTTAGATTAGAGAAAACAAAAATTCAATTCAGTTGAAAACTAAGTTTACATAAATTCTCACGTTTGAGAGAAAAACTTTAATCTCATCTACAAAATAAAAATGACACATAAAAAATAATTCAACTAGCAATTAGATATCTTTCTAAAAAATCCAATACTATATAAAGTATAATTTCAAAGGGGTATCGCAATAGTTCTGTCATACTATGCAGACTTCATTTCTTTCAACTTATGAGCTACGGAAACCTTGTATTTTCTATGATTGTAATTGACCATTTTTTAGGTTTCTTCCAGTTGTAGGATCTATAAATAAAATCTTTTGGAAATTTTAATAAATATTAGAAAATATATTCTACAATATTTACAGTTGTTTATTTTATCCAAATGTAATTGTAGTTACTGTTCCTTCTGAGTGTTGATTGCCATATATTTACAATGCTACTACTGCATTAATTTTCTACCCATTGTACAGTTTAGACCAGTTAAGAAGAAGGACCAATAAGGTATATTCCTAGCTTACAAATATATAAATAATATAGGAGCCAAGGACAGGTTTTATTGGTTAGCTCTCAAGCTTTGATTCTTTTTGCCACAGGCCTTCATCTTAGCAAGTCTTTGCATACTTATTAGCTGCAGATATTTTATTACAATCTTATAGAAAATAGAAGCTGTTAGCTACCAGTTAGCCTGTTCATATTAATCATTGCTGATGAAAGACTATACACTGTTCTATATAAATTATTCTAGATTTACTCTATCATCTTTCAAGAATGAGAATAAAAACTTTGCTGTTTATTATAAGAATTTTTGTCCATACATGCCAACCTGTGGGAAAATTAAACATGTAAAACATTTTTTTTTAAATTTAAAATAAATACTATTTAGTGCCACAACCTTTTCTGTGTTTTTCTAACATGTTTAAAAAGAATTTTCAAAGACAGAAATTTCAAGGAAGATAAAAAATTACATTTGAGGATGAATTTTTTATATTTAAAATTTTTTTTAAATTATAACATTAATTTTTAAATATTTATAATAGTTAGTTATTTATTTTTACTAATAAATTAAAACGTCAATGTGAGATTATCTTTGCTCTCTCACACAAACTCGTATATACATGTATTTAAATATGCTGTACTACTGTTATTAATCAAACAAATATTTTAATTTACAAAAATAATTGAGGGTTATTGAAACTGTAACATATACAAATTCTTTAATTTTTTTTAAGTTTATGTTTTCTTTGTTTACATTCTTTCAAAAATAAATTAATACAATTTTTAAAAAATAGTTTCAGTTTTTCATCACTGGTTAGTAGCATTTTATTAAAAATTTAAAGTTTATGAAATGTGCTGCAATTTAGTTGGA
This sequence comes from Ampullaceana balthica, assembly GCA_944989445.1. NCBI lineage: Eukaryota > Metazoa > Mollusca > Gastropoda > Lymnaeidae > Ampullaceana > Ampullaceana balthica. Next base: position 104,469 of record CALYLW010000412.1, read on the forward strand.
GCTAGATCAAATTCTTTTAGTATTGATTTGTTGAGTTTAACTTATTAATAAACTTTTTTTCCACCACACAAGCTAATCCTTTGTAAATAATAAAATTAATGACTAATGCAAGCCATTGAATTCATTGAATGATATTAATATTAAATATATTTGATTATTTCATATTAATTATAATATAATTTGCTCATTGTCAATGCTTTTTTTATATATGCTAAAACGGATTTGTAGTTATGGTTTACTACCTCACCATGCTGTCTTAAGGAAGGATAGTAATAAAACCGTATTTTTTTAAAATTTAGAAGGCCTCTGATCTTCAACGTTGAGATTTTGAACAGAGAAATAGGTATTAGCTTCTTTTTTGTCGCACAATGTTTTAATTTTTTTTAGACAAAATCCATGAAAACTGTACAAAATTTTGAATGGTCTTACACCTATGAAAAAGCATAAAAACAGTATAAAGTACAGGAAAACCTCACATGTTGGCATATATGTATTAAACCTTTTAGATGTTAAAAATATCCAAAATAGTTTCATACATATTTTACTTTTTAAAAAATGGTGACAAAAATTAAGTAAATTTTCAATATTTTTAAATCACCACCAATTCTAAATTATAGAAAATATCATAAGACTTTTCTTAAAAGCTAGACATTTCTTGAAATAAAACCCAATTCCTTTTTTTTTGTGTAGTAACTAATACTTTTTATCCATAACTAACATACAAATTATGCACCTATGTAGTTACCCCCTGCCTATAGGAGAAAGGAAAAGGTAAGATTTGATGCCTCCTGTAGAATTTTCTTTAAAACGTTTTTGTTTTGTTTCAAAAGTCACTTATTTTTTTACTTGGGAGTGTAGCTTAAATGAAAAGTGCAAAGAAGCTTTTGCAATGAGTCACCAGAATTTTTGTTGTATTAAATGATTTTCCTGGTGAAATTTTTCTTTGATGGCTTCAAAATTAAATTGAACTTTGATTGACTTCAACCATAATTTTGGTGTTTTTTTTAAATTTAAATATATTTTTTAAAAATATTTTTGTTGTTGTCGTTGCCGAAATGTGTTTATTTGTATAGATCAAATTACTATTTTTTATGCCATACAAAATTAGATTCATGATAATCATTTTTTCAAATTTATTCTTTCCATGTCATCAAATTAAACTTTTATTTGCTTTGTCATAGTCTGTGCAAACCAGAATAATATTGAATATCCAAAATGTACTTTCATAATATTAAACTACTGTATAAGGAGAAATACAGTAATAAATTTTATATTTATATATTTAACCACAACTTTAGTGATTGACAGTGACCAGCTAGCCTTGGTTGCTTGTACATTTTTAGACTTTTTGTTTTGTTACTGACTCTGTGATACAAAATAGTGTATAAAAGTGTTTTTAACCACATTTTAAGTTATATAATTGTGTTTTACTATTTTTAAAACAAGAAGACCAGTTTAGTATAGATCTTCTACATAAAATGTGCAATCATCTTTTTTTTTGCAACAGCATGAGCTCTATTTATAAATTATAATTTATAAAATATCATTTTTTAAACTTAAGTGCTTAACAGCTTTTAGGTAGATTTTCAACAAATACATTTTAAAATAGAAACAAGGAAGAAATGAATAAACCAATGTTTAGTTGTTGATAATCTGCAATCTTTTTATTTTTATTTTTAGTCGTAATTTTATAATCCACTTATATCCCCCATCCACTTTAGCAAATCCTGCTTAGCTTTGGTGAGGGATATTGTTTAGTTATCGTTTGGCAAAAGTAAAACTGATTAGACTTGTAGGAGAAAATAGTTCAGACCCAAAACAATGTCATAATGACATTTTTACCTATTAAATAATCTACTTTGTGCAAGATTAAAAATTAATTTTGAGATTAATACATGAAAAAGCTAAGAGGGTTGATTTTTAGCATAAAAATTTTTAATATTAAAAAAATCTAATGCATGAAATGGACGTTTTCAAAGATGTAAGCCTAAGTCATTTTGAAACCCTTTTATGGCACTGTTTCCCATCACTGAGCACTTATTAATGTGTCTGTTTTAATGATCTTAATGTAATGATTTATTAGTGTTGCAATACAAAAACTAGAGGGATTAACTTGGGGGGGGGAAAGACCTTTTTATTCATATTTTTTTGGACTTACACCCTTAAAAATTTTAAACATATTGACAGAAATGTTAATTTTAAATCAAATTTGTACCTTTTTTGAGATTTATTGATTGGATCATAGCAGCCTTTCCAATATGGTAAATGAAATTCAAACTATAATTATATCATAATTATTTTAAATTTTTTTAAATATTCTTTAATTTCCTCATCTCCAACAGATTAACAGGCTAGAAAAGGAACTTGAGGAAAAACGTCGTTTCATTAACTTATTAGAATTGTGGCTGTCTAGCTTAGAAGATCTGCTAAAAAATAAAGTAAGTGTCATTTCCTTGTACAATGTCTCAACTCTGAAGTGGAATTCTTAAAGATTTTGTTAAAGTTGTTTAAACTACAACCAAGAGAACACTTCTTCTAAATAAAGTAAACATTTTTAACAGGATAAAAAAACTGACCGAGAGATGCTGGAATATCTTCAGCTGGATTTGTCCAAACTCCGCAGTGAGCTGAGGAAGATTGGCTACCGCAGTGAGGATGCAGTGTTGGACTCAGCGGCTCTCAGGACAGAGCTTGAGCACAGAGATAAGGAGATTGTATCAAAGGTCAGTTGGTAAGATGTATCAAAGGTCAGTTGGTAAGATGTATCAGAGGTCAGTTGGTAAGATGTATCAGAGGTCAGTTGGTAAGATGTATCAGAGGTCAGTTGGTAAGATGTATCAGAGGTCAGTTGGTAAGATGTATCAGAGGTCAGTCGATAAGGTGTATCAGAGGTCAGTTGGTAAGATGTATCAGAGGTCAGTCGGTAAGATGTATCAGAGATCAGTTGGTAAGATGTATCAGAGGTCAGTTGGTAAGATGTATCAGAGGTCAGTTGATAAGATGTATCAGAGTTCAGTTGGTAAGATGTATCAGAGTTCAGTTGGTAAGATGTATCAGAGGTCAGTTGGTAAGATGTATCAGAGGTCAGTCGATAAGATGTATCAGAGGTCAGTTGGTAAAATGTTTCAGAGGTCAGGGTAGAGTGTGTCATAGATTAGTTGATTGATACATACTTAAGAGGTCAGATGGTAGATATTATCTAAGGTAAATGTTTAGGTTATATCAGAAGTCAGTTGTTATATTGTGTAATGGGTCAGATTGAAATTATCAAAGGTCAGTAGTGGATAATCGTACTCATGGGCATTCTTCTTCATATTAATTATATTAAGCTGAACCACAATGTGTTAGTATATGCAAAAAAATAAATTCCAGAACGACAGTCTTTCTTTAATAATTTTTCAATATTCTCTATTAAAAAATCAAATAATTAAATTTAATATGATTTTTGTAGCAGTTATTCTTTGTTAAATGCTCTCTGGGAAAAAGGATGTTAGACTACTTATTACCTTGAAAAGTTAGTACTTAAAATTTTAATAGTGAATCCCTTGTCAACTGTAAGGTTATATATTTCAGCAAACATGGTATTATTATTATTATTATAACTCAAAGATGAAATATATGAATTATAGAGAAAAAAAACTATAATTTTTGTGTGTTTATTCTCAGTCTTAAAAATAACCTGAAACATTCTTTGCAGAGAAATGAAATAGAAATTTTAACAAAGCAATTAAAGTCATGCCAGCAAGAATGTCAGAATATTGAAGACATGCGTCGTACAGCCCTGGACTCTCTTCGTTGTCTTGAAAAAGAAGTCCTTGACTTGCAGGCTTCAGAAGCTAAACTACAAGGAGCTCATGCAGAACTGCAGGCATTAAAAATTCAGGTAATGACAAAAATATTAACAATTACAAAGTTGATTTTTGTCCCTCCATTATGCAATAAATGTCTTTGAATTATCAGTCACTCTTAATTGAAATTGAAGAATTGTAGATTACTTTCTAATGATTATATTTTATTTTAAGAATTGGGTGTCTTCATAAAGAAATAATGGATATTTAGTTAGTTATGATTACGCATAATCCATAGTTACTTCCTTTTTATGTATTGTGGTCTAAATTAAATGTCCTTTGCCAATGTATGATGAGCGAAGATGATTGTTAGGAAATAATCGTGTCAAGCTCTGTTAGCAAAAATTATATTTCATATTATTCACAAACGTTTTGGATTGTATTAATATCTGCATTACAAGTCATTAATAAACATTGTGGACAGTACGGAGCTAAAAGTCAGGATCTCCAGGCTATGGTCATTGAGAAGAATGAAATTGAACTGACCTTGAAAAAGACCATAATTGAGAGGGACCACTTAAAATGTGACCTCAAGACGGCAGAAGAGGATAGAGAAACACTGCAGCCAAAAGTTGAAGAACTAACACAAAAAGTTGAGGACCTTTCCAGGCTAGAGGCCAAAAATAATAGCTTGGAAGATCAGATGAACAAACTCAACGGTTTGCTTTGTACAAGGGTAACTTTGACTCACAGATACTACTCTCTCACCTTTCTATATGGGATGGAAATTTCACTGTTACTTTACTTTTTAGTGTGATTTTTATTTTATTTTTAACACTTATCATGATGTTAGGTGTATGTTTGCTCCATACAAGGGTAACTTTGAATTGTAGAGAATATACTCACCTGCTATATGGATGGAAACTGCACCATTACTTTACTTTTGGTGTGATTTTATTTCAACACTTTTAATTAATATCAATATATTTTTATTCCTTTATTAAAAAAATTCATCTTTTATAAATTAGAATTTTTATCATTTGCAAACTTATTATGACCTAAAAAGTATTTGAAAAAGTTTAAATATTTTTAAAATGTGTTGGAAATCTAGTTTAATTTTTGTTGTTTTTGATTTAACTTTTGTATATTTTTCTTTGGGATATGGTTTAAGTAGCATTTCTTTTATTCTAAATTTTAATAGATTGTTTTGGGCTCGATTTTTCTTTTTTCAGTTTCATGGCTGGGTATTTTAAAAAAAAATAATTTTAAATTTGTTGCATTTATTAAACTTTCGGAATCACTTGTTTATTAATCATATTAACTTTTAATTGTTCCTATCAATGGTTAAAAATGTTCTTTTATAAAATGGTTTTAAAATATAAAGTTAAAATCACAGTTTATTAATTTCTGGTGTGCAATGTTAAACTCACTACAAGATATAAATATTTGTTGTGTCAATTTTGCATGTTTTGTCTAGTGTTACTCAAAAAATTTCACTTTGTTGATTCAAGACTCACTGTCATTTTTTTATTTTTTTTAACCCAAAGTTCTGAACTCTTTTATTGCAAAATTACAATTTCAAGTCAATACAGTAGATTCTGATTATGTTACCAACAAATCTCGAAGTAATCAATGTTGAGATAAATAAAAACCAATGCACTAGCAATATATTAACCTGATCTTGAAATTTCTATATGTATTTGATGTGCTATCAAAAATGAGAAAGTACATGCATGTGTTTTTGGATTCTTTTTTTTGGGGTGTTTGTCCCAGTTAAATCTGAAACATCCAATTTAAATAAAATTCCGGCCAGTTGACTAATGAAAAATAATATAACTTTTAAAAAAAATTTCCCTTATCATCACTGTTTACCCCTTAGTGTCATGACTTTTGTTAATTTTTAAATTTTATTTCTTGAGTTGATGGGCATCACGCAAGAGAGGTTTATATAATCTCACCAACAGATGACATGTCACAGCCGCTTCCTTGCAATAGCTCTCTTGCGCTGTGCCCAGTTTTACTGAGATAACCGATGTTAAGTGGCTAATTTGCCCTGCTTTGTACTCAAGATATTAAGACAACGAGATAATTTGGCAGTTCTTATTAAAAATGTCAACTGAATGCGATGGGCGAGTTGACCGAGGTTGAAGTAATCTGGTTCTACTGTAATTGATTTTAAAAAATAAAAATTACATTTGTCTTAGATTTGTTAGTTATATTTTCTAGATACTTTAAAGAATTCTATAAAACATTACTGTATTAGTAATTCTTATTCAACTTGGTTTGATTTTTTTAGAGGGCTTTATTTGTAATGTAAAACATAGCAACATTAAAAAAAACTGTTAAATATCATGCAAAACCTTGAAAGAACTAAGCAGTGAAAGTTATTTCCAATGATGTTAACTTTCAGTTATATTTGTTAAAACAAAAATAACGTGGGATAACCTTTTTTTTTCATCAGGTTTGAAAAAGTACCTTCCTTAAAGTAGTTAACAAATTGTTATTACAGAAAAATTCTGAGAATTATCAATAAAATGGGAAGAATGAATTTTATCTGACTGCTAGATCAGTGAGTTCACTAAACAATGTATATAGAGATGATATTTCATGTATAGATGGAGAAAATTCAAGAAGTTTACACAGAAAACTTGAATCTACGTGACCGTGTACACCAGAGTGAGCTGGAGTTGATTCGCCTCAGGAATCTTTGTGATGATTACAACAACCTATCTGCCAGGGCAAGTTCCACATGCCTGTTTGAAAGTTGATTTTATTTTCTACTTTTTTGAGGAATGCAATATTGTTTCTTTCTGATTTTTTTCAAGGTTAAAAGAAATTGTACCCATTCACCTTTTTTGCTGTGTATAAATAAAAATGTATTTTAATTGTACAAGTTAAGCAATGAGCTTATAATACATTTTACCACGGGGAAAGAAATATTTGAAGTTTTAAACTGCCATAACATCACGCATCATTAGTTGTTATGTTTGGCTCACACCAAAAACCAGTTACATTTGTTTATTTTGTATTAAGTATTTTATTGTTTTACAGTAATCCCTTGTTTATCATGGGAGATAGGTTCTAAGGCCGTCCCCGATAACTGAATTTCTACAAACTAGCAAACCATATTTATTAAATTATTTAAGGTGTATTTGGAGACTTTGAAACTCTCCCTGTACTGTTTACAACTCAACTCTTTACTCTGTATTAGTACAACTGTGAATCAACACTGAAAATCAAGACACCAGTCCGTGGTGTGTGTAACAACTGACTTTAATGGCTTTTGCTTTGCATTTATTGCCAGTCCAAGTTCACCTCACAACTCAAGCACACAGTCTCCAAGTCCAGTCACCCAAGTGACACGCTCAAACAATTTAATCACAACAAACACATCTGTTACATTCTTTATTAAAATCATGGACAACTGTTAAGCAAATATGAAATTGGTAGATAATTTTACAGTTATTGTATAGCAAAGCACACGTAGCTATATATGACCTCATGATGATACTACTACTATATTCAAAACCTGTGAAGTCGTGAATCCACGAAAAGTGAACCGTGAAGTAGCGAGGGGTTACTGTACTGTATTCTAGTTTTGAATATTTTTCATTATAAATCCTAACATTTTATAAAGATATATATATCACTCAAATGGAATAACTTTCAAACCTTTTAAAGAAATCAAAATAAGGATGTAAACAAATTATTTTTTTTAATGCCAGAAAATTTTTACAATTCATTTTAAATTCTTTAATATTTTTCATGCAACCTGCATTGATGAATAGTTTCAACCTAACTACTTAAAAATGTTTATCAATCTACAAGAAACTCTTTTTAACCAACCACGGAGCACAACAGGAAACCGAAACAATAGCATGGTATTGTTGGTTCCATTAACAATTCAAAAATCATCCACCATTAAACGGACTTGTTGTATCTTTTATTTACAGTATGATGAACTTGAGCACCAACAACAGCAAACAGTCAACACCATAGAACCTCTGAAAGCTAAGCTGGAGAGGCTGACAAGGAAATGTCAAGAGAAGGTACAGGATATAAAGTATTTAATTAACTCAAAACCACTTGTAACATCCTCATTATTTTTATTAACTGGCCTCATTGAAAATGAATATAGTATTGTGTTTGGTCTTTTTCTTATTGAAAGTGAATTTAATGTCGTGTTTGGTATTGGGCTGATGTTTATATTGTAAAATAATTGTGCCTCAGGACTCCTTATTACGTAGACTTGGTGCAGAATTGAGACGTACGGCATACAGGCCTTCTAGTGCCCTTGATGACCTAACACGCTTAGAAAAACTGATGGAGCATGAAGAATATAATAAAGTAAGTCTTTTCATAGAATGTAACATAGTGAGTGCTGTCATAAAAATATACACATCTATCAGATTATAATTTAGTAGCTATTTCTGAGTGTAATGGAAATTCAGCATTATAAAAAAAAGTAAAAAACATGGACAAACTTGCAAGTTAATTTGTTAATATTTTGCATCATCAGGATTTACCTTCATTCTTAAATGGAACTAAGACGCAAACATCAAGAAAAAATACAAGTTACACCAAATCTTCCTCCATGGATGACCTAGATCAGAGTTACCCATCCAGTGACACGGACTCAACAGCTTCATTGCCCATACCAAGCACAAGGAGAAAACGACATGTGCCATACGTCAGTAATAGGCCACGGTCGGCAGACCATTTCAGCTCTGGTCCCAGGGCCCGTGGGGTCCATGCACATCCTCGAACGGTCCCTGGGATCAGACCAGACAAAGGGGTGCCGCAGATGTGGTCCGGTGTTGTCAGGGGTCAGTTTGTTGCCATAGCTGATTACGACCCAGCATTTTTCTCCCAGTCGGGCAGACAAGGTCTTGAACTTGAGCTGAGGGAAGGAGATTGTGTCTTAGTCACAGGTAGATTACTTATATGTCTTAGTCACAGGTAGATTACTTATATGAGTCTTAGTCACAGGTAGATTACTTATGAGTCTTAGTCACAGGTAGATTACTTATATGAGTCTTAATCACAAGTAGGTAACTTGTATCTTAGTCAAAGGTAGATTACATACACTAGTCAAAGGTCTGTAGCTGTTTGACTAAAGATTATAATGTTAATTAATTCACTAAAGATTATGTTAATTAATTATGTGAAATAACTTAAGCTTCTTAGAAAATAGTAAGTTTCAAAATGTAACATCAAAGGAGGTCAATTAGTAATCTTAATCCAGTAAAATAAAATAATTTCAGGACCAATGGACAGGACTGGTTATTATGAAGCAGATGTCAACGGAAGAACAGGATTGGTGCCGGCCAACTATCTCCAGCCTATTCATGGCAGCAGTCACATGACTGAACATGACCTCAACCTAAGGTTGTCAGCCGGACATCTCAACAGAGCTGAGCCCCAGCGCCACGTGCAGCAAGGAGCCTTCACGAGAGTCAACGGTAAGAGTTAACATGTTTTTTTATAGTTTATTCAATTTTACCTGTACAAGAGGGATACTTGCAGATGAATGAGTTTACCTGTGCAGGTGGGATTGTCGGCGGTGGAGTTTACCTGTGCAGTGGGGGATTATCAGGTGGTGGAGTTTACCTGTGCAGGAAGGATATCAGCTGGTGGAGTTAACCTGTGCAGGAGGGATTTTCAGGTGAAATTACCTAAATAAAAAAACCTCAACTGCTCAAGCAACGGCAAAGACAAGGCTATAAGCCAATGTGAGGTTGAAGCTTATTTTTTCAAGGTCCAATTTTTATTTAAATCTCTTAATAAAAAATGTAAGCTAAAACTGGTTATAGAATATGTTCATGATTCATAATACATGTACCATCAAACATAAAAGTAAATATATTTGGTATTAAGATTTCTTTGAATTTGATCTTAACTGTTGCGTTTGCCATGAAATACAAACTTTGATTTGATATTCCATGCTCTTAGATGCAGGCAATAATCGCAAGGTTGGCGTTAGCAACCAGTCCCACCATGCTGCCAACCAGGCCCCAAGTGTGGCAAGCCAAGCTGTCAGTAAAGTGCCAGATCCTCCACAAAATCTCAATGTCAAAGCTATAGTGGATGAGAGAAGTGTGTTGTTATCATGGTTACCGCCTAAGCTGGACAACAGAGGAAACAATAATGGTGTCAAGGTCTTGGGCTATATGGTATGTTTCTAGAAACTGTAGCACACAAAGTTATGGAAGGAATTCTTCATAAAACTTCCATATTTTTTTTTACTGTTTGCCTATGATATTACTGTGATGTGTGGTAGATAGCAAAGTTGAAACAAGAAAATTTAACATCATAGTATGATAGCTACTTTCATATCAAAGTTTATAAGCAAATATCAAATTTGAACATATACATAATTTAAAAAATACATTTTTATTCAGCTTAAAAAATGATTTTTTTCATTAAAATTGTTATTGAAAAAGAAGAAAATCAAATGATTTAAAGTGTAAATAAATTTAATAAAATAATTACATTTTTATTACAGGTATATTGAAAAGAAATTGTTTCACTGAATAATGACCTCTCTTGTATCAGGTGTACGTGAACAACCAGGCCTATGAGCAGATCTCCAGTCCCCAGGTGTGTGAAGTGTTGGTAGAAGGTTTGAACTCTGATCACTACCAGCATCTGGCCGTGCAGTGTTTGTGTGCCGGTGGCCACGTCTCTCCCAGGGCCGAACTCGTTTTTGAAGGATTGGCTAAGCTCATGCAGTCTCAGAACACCAGCGTCATGGGACAAGACCACGATGACCTAGATACTGACCTGTCCGCAGTGTTGAATAACATACATTATAAGCGTGGTCAAAGGAAGGCGGTATGTGGGTTGTATTTAGTCAAATGTCTTTTTTGTTACCATTAAAACTATGAGTTGTGTTGAGTTTTCAAAATTTTTATGTCATTTAAACTTAGATGAAAATACTTATCACCATCCAGATCTACCAGCCAATAACTCATCAATTTTGACAGAGACTTTGCTGAAGAAATACAAACTCTTTAAGATACAAAGAAGAGATGGCCTGTATAAATGTATAATATATACTATATACTAAATTGAAATGATCTAAGATGATTAGAACAGTTGTCAAACTAGTCAGTATTTCTGAGCAGTGCAATCAAAATGTCAGTTACAGTTTCAAACTTTGTAGTTAAAATCTAACAACACCATTTAAAAGATTACTTACTCCATTTTGACATATATCGATGATCAAGTCCTGTGAATGTTTCGTCATTCATTACAAGTTTTTGGAGAAGTTAGCTAAAAGGGGGAGATATCAAGTAGTGTTTTTAAATATTAAAAAAATATAAAAATTAAAATCCAATGATTTCTAAAGGAGAAAAATACACAAGGGCTACTTCTGATTAGTAAATTAACCTTTCATAAGTTGTCATGAGCAGAATAAATACAGGACTTGTAAACACAGTTTTATCATCTTATGCCTATTGATGCCCAGTAAATAAAGACTTTGAACTGTCCTCCAGGTGATGGCTTTGTATGACTACAACCCCAAGCAGCAGTCCCCCCATGACTACACTGCATTTGAGTTGTCTTTCCTGGCAGGGGATGTCATCCATGTGTATGGGGAGCCCAGGCCAGATGGATTCTTCCATGGCGAGGTAAAAAAACATTTGATGTTTATTCCAGTAGAAAGAAAGCAAATATTTTTTTCATAACAATAATCAAATAGTTTCAACATTCTTTGATGTTTATTCCAGTAGAAAGAAAGCAAATATTTTTTCATAACAATAATCAAATAGTTTCGACATTTTTTAACACCAGTAAACTCAATCTCATATTATTAATCCCCTGTAAAACTTTTATTCAGTAACTAGCAGAAATTAACAACAGATAAACTGTCAGCAGAATGAGCAGGTTAAATGTTTTCTTCTTAGTTAAATTTTGATACACTTTAACAGAATTTACAAAAACAATAAATAAAGCTTTTTTTCCCACAATGTGTTTCATAGATTGATGGGAAACGAGGACTGGTTCCAGCGTGTTTTGTTGAAGATGTTTCAAAAATTTCCAAGCCATATAAGGTAGTTTCAAAGTAATTTACTATATTTCATAGTTTTACCCTTTATATTACTTGGAAGTGAATTTGGTTTAAATATCTTTAAAATATGTGCGAGGAAGTTATCAAAATGAAAGAGCCTGATAATGAAATTAATTATTATTATTATTCTAAACTATTTTTTTAAATGTTGTTATAGAATATCCCAGTATAAGATGAATAAAATGTGTATCTTTGTTTTAGAGGACAGTAAAAGAATTTGAGCTCCAAAACAGCAAGGCTTAAAGGGACATTACTGGCTTGACTTATCAAGGCAATCTCTGAGATATTCAGTCATCATAGAAGGGAATTAAATCCAATTTAGTTTCTCTTTTGTTCACTGTGACATTTATGTTGGATCAAACAAATCTGGTTGTGAGTGTAGAAGTATTTCACTTGTCTATGAGTGCTGCATGATGTCCCAGCCAAAACATGTTCAGTAGAAGTCATCATTTGTGACATTTCAACAATGTTCGCCTGTAGTTACCCTATGACCAGGTACTCTATAGCAGGCTCTGTGATACACATGAATAATGTAATTAAATAAGTTCAGCGTTGGAGCTTGGCCAGATCTAACAATTAGAAGTGTTCTCACATATTGAGGTCATTTTTATTATCATTATTTTTTTATATTTAGCAGATCCTGTTCAAGCATTTTCTTGTAAAAATAATAGTGGACACCATTTACGTCACTACTAAATACCAAGCATTCCTCTTAAGTTTTCACCTTATTTTTGTTGCGTATTTTGTTCAAATAATTTGTTTCAAGTTTTATGTCTTCAAGTTCCTGCCTAGCCTGTAGATTTGTACAGATGTGTATATAAATAAACATTCAATGTTATGTTCAATATTCCCATGTAGAATCAAATACCCACAGCAGCCTGTCTCTGTAGTGTCCTCACCTGACCTGTGATAGCATCAAGTACTTAAAATGTTGTTCAACCCCCTGGGAGCATTCTTGGCTTGTTCAGTTAGAATGGCTCAAAGTGCTTCCAGTTATTTCAGTTATTTTAGCTCTTAATTAATTATCGAACAAGGAGGAAAGTAACAAGCAATATGTTATTTGCCGTACTGTACTATGTTTACTGCTGGCATTTATATCTATATCTTAAGTCTTCGTATGTCTATGACATGACTGCCTTGTAATATAACTGTATATACTCACAAGTCTATAAATATTTTGTTTACCTATTCTTCAAATCAAGTTTTTCTATGCAAATGTTTTTGTTTTCACTATTTATATTGATACAATGTTTATATGAATAAAACAAGATTGAACATCTAATAAAATTTATATTTAACATGTCTTGAATTTGGTTGAATTTATAAAATCAGAAAAATTCTGTAAAAACTTAATTTGAACCACAACCATTAGATCCAAAGCAGTGCTTTAATGATACAAAAAATAATAAACAACTTAATTTGTGTATGAAAATATTAAATTTACTTTTTTCCCCAATTAAAATTGGAACCAATGAAATATTTTTTCCCTTCAGACATTTCATGATTCAAAGATTTCATAAAAATTGCCATTCACTTTTTACAAACTTTAATTTTATCAATACCTGTTTATCATACAATTGGCTCACTATTTTAAAAGTGACTTTAATGACGTAGTTTAACCAAATATTTTATGATTATTATGTCAATATTACCTTTTTTATAACGAATTTTATCTGCAGTAACAAATCTATTTACTGGTATAAATACAACCAGGTAAAGAGAAACCTAAATTATGTTCGTGTACGTTGGTCCACTAGATGTCATTTCTAACGCTAATAACAAATGTCCAGAAAGGGGCAGTGAATCGCCCCTGGAGACCTGTCCAAACATTTGCTGAAGGTTATTTAATGTTCTCGAATTTGTTACAGTAGAGATTAGTTGGTTACCACAGAAATATTAGGATCTCGACTCATAGACTTCAGATGTGTGTGTTTCTTCTTATCCACCCTCCCCACCTCCCTCAGTGCCAGAAATGTCTGTTCGTTGGATCTTATGTTTCCACAAGAAGCTCTGAACAAGGGAGGGAATACGCTTAATTTAATTCCTAGATTTCAAGTTTAGCCAAAATAATGAATGCAGCAAAGCTCTCTCCAATCTATGAACATTAGCACCCTCTATTTCTACTTGCCTCCCTTTATCGCACTGTTGCGTTGGTGCCAGTAGTAATAGTAGTATTACAAAGTAAATCTTAAACTGAGTGTTACAAATTAGGATACTTTTCTACAAATGATGTATACTATACATGTACATTATTTGTATAATTGTGTACATGCAGTGGGCTATTTTTAAATCCCTTATATTAACTTCACCGGCGTCTCTCTCTCTCTCTCTCTCTCTCTCTCTCTCTCTCTCTCTCTCTCTCTCTCTCTCTCTCTCTCTGTCTGTCTGTCTTGGGCTCGGCGGGCGGAAAAACAGAAGTCAAAAATGACCCATTTCCCATGATCCGATCAAACTGAAATTTGGCACACGGACCCGTCGAACCTAACAATGCATCGTATCAAAATTTCAGATCGATCGAACGTACCATAATTAAATTAATGCATTTTTAGTTTATCCTTATATGAGGTATGTAATTCAAAATTCACTAAATTCCAGTTCCACGTGAGTTTGAGTTGACGCCGACCGTCGTGCCGACACCCCCCTCACATCCCACCCCCATTTATTAAAGACAAGGGACATCACTCAGTGTCAGTCTGTAAATGTTTAAAAATAATCACTACTGTTAGTTATGTCTCATATATAAGGGATTTATAGTCAAAAACTTTGTTTTTACGGGTTTGTTTTATTAAATCCTTTACACTGACTCGTGGTGTCGGCTTGCTTGCTTGAGGCGGTGCAGAAAAAACTTTGGATCGATTTTAACGCACTTCCTCGTAAGCTAGCGAGCTGAAATTTTGCAGGCAGACTCGTACTGATGATAAAAATGATGCATCAAAATTTCAGATAAATCGAATGTACCGTAATTAAGTTATAAATATTCAGATTATCTTTATTTATCTCTATGTAATATGTTAACTTTTTTGCAAGAATGTCGTGGTGCGTATTATATTGAACAACCTTTCCTGTCGCGCAAATAGGTGCGTATTTTATTGACAATACTTTTTATAAACATATTCCTGATCGGTGCGCATTATATTAAACATGTTTTACGACACATAACTACAATTTTGTATTTTTGGATTGTCTTGCGCTGCGTATTATTATGAGCATTCTTTTAGTTATGTCTCGTACATAAAGGATTTATAGTAAAAAACTTGTTTTTTACGGGGTTTTTTTATTATTGGCTCCAGTAATAAACCTTAACCTTATCTCGGACAACCAAAAACTACCCAAATATCTAGGAGGTGCCAGAACTTTAAATTAAATTATTTTGTTTTGGGCGACATGTGCAGAGTTACAGTTAACCTTGTTAACCTTTATGTTTCATTAAGTTATTGCTATAGGCACTGCATTGTGATGTAAATACGGACAGTGCAACTCTTGGTGCCAATGTTTCATTAAGTTATTGCTATAGGCACTGCATTGTGATGTAAATACGGATAGTGCAACTCTTGGTGCCCCATAATAAAAACTCTGCAGTAGCCCCCAAAAAACAGCAAGGCCAAAGAAAGGGAAAAATAATTATCCCCTAACTCCGACGCTGGCTTTGCCACCGTGATCATATAAGTTGTCGCGCCTTGTTCCGAAAAATGCCTGAAAGACAAACAGCTAAAAATGTTCTTATGTAACGGAAATGCTAAGACCGCACTGACACGACGGAATTATAAGGACACTTCAGGATTGGCATCACTTGAAGTTCATAGTGTAACAACCCGAAGTATACGAATTTCATCGCATGGGTGATAACTCCTGGTAGACATTACATCACCTGAGTGGCAAGGGCTGTATTCTATGTTTATTTCAATACACCATTATAATTCGACCATAAAATAAAATAAAAGGGGGTAGCTCTATTTTAAATGAGCAGTACCCTGCTTTTGATATTTGTAGACTGTTTAGATTAGAAGAACAAAAATGATTTTTACACGCTTTTATTAAAAATTATTATTATGCGCCACAATTTGCAATGACAAATATTGATTACAACATTAAACAGTGTTTACTTGCCACTAGAAGCAAAAGCTGTTATTTTATGAGATCCTAAAAATGTATAAAAAACAAATTTAGCGACACAGATATGGGATGTTCACAACAATAATCATATTTAATAATTTTTGTTTTAAAATACCTTTTCTAATTAGACAGCCGGCTAAAATGCTATTATAAAATGTGTATGTATTCAATTGAAATAGCCTTTCAATGCAATGCAGCAGATTTATTGATCACTTGTTTGATCGGGTTCAGAATCTTACTGGAACCGAGGGGTCAAACTCTGCATTCTTTACGATCAAGAGTTCAAACAATCGGCACCAATAAAATTAGTGGCGAAGGAGAGAGCGTTTGTTGTAGCTTGAAGCAGGTTTTTACATTAGTATTATATAATATGCATCCTTCAAGCTCACTAAACTCAAGTTCAAAGCGATAGCTTGAAACGTTGCTAGACTTCTGGTTTCATCCATTGAATGAAAGAAAAGGAAACCCAAGCATTATATTCAATACGCTGGAAAGTGTATAAGAAAGAAATAGATTGTCTTCCTTGGTGCGCTAACCGTCCTATCTCAGAATGTGAGGGATGAGAAAAATCAATAGGGGTACTCACCCTTGGTTTGCCCGGCTAGGCTCTCCCCCCGCACCCCCAACACATGTACTCGAGCTGAAAAGTGGCATGCTCATAGCCAGGAAGGGAAAGGGAGTCGGTTGGCTGTGAAAAGATGCGGTGTACAGGGGTGGGAAGGGGTGGTGAGTGAAAGAGATAAGAATAGAGAAGATTGAAATGAAATAAATACTTCGCATGGGATACGGTCACGTGAGCACTGCACTAGTTAGCCAGTCTCAGTCAGTGGTGTACAGTTTCCAGCAGTATAGGATGGGGTTAATTTGTTTTGGAACATCAGTTAATGGGTGTACGGTTATTTCAAAGTAATAAATTAAAGAAGCAAATTCTTTATATATATATTTAATCATATTTTTAGAAATAAACAGGAATGTAAAAATCATCTAGTCTAGACTGTGTAATAAGAGGATATTAGATGACAGCAGAAAACACCTGTATTATAATATTATGGAACTGGGATTTATTTTTATTTTTTTTAACAAATCCTTGGAGTCATTAAATTGTAAAAGAGAACTCAACGGAGACACATCAAAACAACAACCATGTCAGCAAGAAACCTCCAATCACGAATAAACTAAATACGAAGGTAGAAAAAAAAATTCAGCAGCATTAAAGTTCAACAATTTTTAAGTCATCATTCAGAAACTAGTGGGAAAAAGAATGAGACAGAGATTTTTTTAAAATTAAGACAGTGCAATACAGAGGAATGGCGAAGGAAGTTAACATTGACTGTAAGTGTTAGGGGCTGGAACAAACGTCAAGGGGCTCAGACAATAGTCAAGAGAGGAAATATAAAAAAATGACATTCGTGCTGCGATGTGGTGGTAACTCGGTAAGGTTCGATAACTCTGAATTAGATTTTCTTCAAAGTCGATTCTGACGGGTGTGTTAGTAAAAGACATATTATAAAGGGCTCGGTGGCATTCTCGGAAATATTATATGCGTTTTACAACTTAAAATCTAAGACGTAGCTCGTGGCCATTTCAACTTCAAAAGAGGTCAATGGAGCAAAAAACCCCTGATATGTTTGATATTGAAATCGATGTACTAATAACTTTGTCCTGGCATTTTTGTATGACATTAGAGATGACTTCACCGAAAGCATACCCTAGGGTCGTCAAAGCAATCCTAAAGGTGTAGGGTAAGGGATATGTCTCTAACAATGGTTTTGGTATTCACCTGATCTTGGTCTTGTTGAAGGGACAGAGGACAGTTCATTGAATGCCCGGGAACACAAGATTATCTTATCTTATCTTATCTATACAGACGCTCCTTCTATGCAGAAGATAGTTGCGTCCACAGACCATGACAGATGATATGTTGGCAAGTGATGCAGCGTTCACAGGCCACGGCTTTGTGGGTTCCACGCATTACCCAGCCGCCTAACATGTAGTTAGGTACCCATTCGGAGCGGGGTGACTCAGGGACGCCCTAGGCCCCGGGAACAAACCCTTGCCTTCACACGGATTCGAACCCGTGACCATCGGTACGACAGTCCAGTGCGCTGCCACTCGACCACCGATTTCCTTCACAGCTTCATCTCTGGTCATCAGGTGAGCCAGGACGTTATAGAGCAGGGGTCAGGACATTTTTTGTTCTTGAGAGCCCTAGACACCACATATTTTGAAAAGAAATTTCTGTGAGAGCCATACATTATGTTTAAAACTAAAATCCAAGACATGTGTGCATTTTGTATAATTTCAACACTAAAAGTACAATAATTATGTCTTTGAATTCTTTTTAATAACATTGTTATGCTGTTGTTGTTGTTGTTTTTTAATGCAATTAATATGTAGATCAAAGATGTCTGAATAATCGTTTTTTTTTAATGAACATTTGTCTGAGAGCCAGATGCAGCCATCAATAGAGCCACATCTGGCTCGCGAACCATGGTTTCCCGACCCCTGTTATAGAGGCTTATTTGTAAGCTGGTGGTGGGGTGGATAAGCCAGTTGGGGGTGGGGGAGTGGCATGTCCCTGGGAAATAATACGATCTCAATGCGTGTCTCGTTTATAGGGAATTATAGGATTGAATAGTCAGGATAACCATCATTGGTGTGTGAATTTGGGGCTATCGGGACATTGGACCGAGGTAATTACAGACTATAATAGCCTTTCATGCCATGCAACTCAATTCTGTTGATGAGTTTTCTGTGCTATATTAGTAGCAGTGGTCTATTTCATGATGCTAACAGGGATGGCGATCTTTGTTTAACTTTGCCAAAAAGACTCATAATTGTCTAAAACAAATACCCACTTTCTTTTTCATATTTTTAAAATATTTTTAGTTATGGATATACATATAATACACATTTAATAATCTGTTTTCTCATTTACAATGAAGGGACAAAGGAAACTTTATGAAGGGGCCTACGAGGCTAAAACTAGATGACAGCTGCATGTTTAGATGGTGACCTATGACCTCTGGTTAAATATGGTCAATGGTCATCCGTAACGTCCTCTTGGTAGCAAGGCCTTTGCTTAGCGCAGTGGTTCTTAACCTGGTTTCGATCGAACCCCAAGGGTTCGGTGAGCCAGTCTCAGGGGTTCGGCGGAGGTCAAGACACACACACGACACATACGATTCGTTACGACACACCCCTATTAAGAAGGGTTCGGTGAATGCGCATATGAAACTGGTGGGGTTCACTACCTTCAACAAGGTTGAGAACCATTGGTTTAGCGCATCCACTGCCTGTACTCCCTCGTTCACAACAGCTGGACGGTGCTCACTATTGATCTCCCATCTACGATTTTTATTTCTATGTTGGCTTCTGTCCCGTTCTTTTTTATACATTCTAAAATTTTAGTCGAGTTAAGCCTCATTGTATACATACGTTATGCCCCTATACACAGTTTCCATCAAATGGCCGTATCATTTAATGGCGGAAATTATTACTATTAACAGGAATATCCGGTGCATTCAATTAAACAAATTTCATTTACATATTAATTAAATGTAACCAAATGTAATGAAGATATAAAACTAAAATGCTATCTCACTTTGGTGAGACCTGTACTAGAATATGCATCTTCTGTATGGGACCCATCCACCAAAGAAAACATTGATAAACTAGAACAAATCCAAAAAAGAGCTGCCAGATTCATCACTGGAGAATATTCAAAACTGACTAGAATAACACCATTAGTTAAATCATTAAACCTTGAAACACTAGAGGATAGAAGGACCAGGAGCAAAGTAGTAATCATACATAAAGCAATTAACTCTAATTTAGAAATACAACACAAAGATGACTTAATACAACCCTCAGATAGACATAAGGATAAAAACACCTTCCTTATTCCGTATGCGAGAACAAACTCATACAAATTTTCGTTCTTCCCGTCCGGAATTCGGGCGTGGAATGGGTTGCCTGAAGAAACCAGGAAAGCCAAAACATTTATCAACATTTAAAACTCTAATAAGAATGCAGGACTAAACACAAACCATAGATAAGCGTAGGACGCAATAATCTTCTGTATAGAAGGAGCGTCTGAAACAGATAAGATAAGATAAGATAAGATAAGTATCTGGGTATTCCGTTAGGACTTATCTCACAGAATTGATTATTCTACATAAATATGAGTCAGCTAGCCTATAGGGTTGTCTTTACTAAGACAAAGAACTTTGTTTAAATACTTACTGTGCTACACGTTTTGCAAACGTCTAGTTCAACGATGGGCCAAACCGCGGCTCGCGAACCGCATGCGGCTCTTTTGTGTTCACATGGCGGCTCGCGAACAATTCACGAAAGTAAACATTTTTGTTTGAAAAAATATATACCTTAAAAAATTAATTAAACTTTAAGAAAATTCTAGACAGAAACAAAGGGATGAAAATAATTTGGGTTTGATCTGCATAGAGAAAAAGTAAGCTTGCTGAGTGTAAGTCTGGAATGTGTCAGCAGCAGATACTATATTCTGCTTTCAGCAAAGAAGTTGTCACTTCAACTGATGCAAGCTATGTCATCGCTTGGAATATTGCCTGGTGCTAAACGACCTTATTCTGACAGATTCTCCCATAACAAATACTATTCCACCAACCAAATTTAAAGAAAATTGCTAGTGTAAAGGCTTCTCAATAGCATCATAACAATTCACGTTGACTATAAATTTGAGGCTATATGCAGTGAGTTTCTATTAATAAAATTGTACATAATTAAATATGTGTTAATTGTGTAATTGTAACGCATAAGCTTGGTTAGTGTTAAAACAATTGAAATGCTTAAATAATTAAATTCCAGTTATAATTTTGTTTTAGTTCATTGCGAATGGGGTCGTAAGTAGTCATGACTTAAATGCGGCTCTCAACAATTTTTATTTTTTTTTATAAAAAAATGGCTCTCAGTTACTACAGGTCTGGCCACCCACTGGTCTAGTTACTTTAACATTTATGCCGGAAACAGTGAAACACTTTCACGAGACATTGTCTGAAAAAGTAGCATTATGTAATTAGATAATGACGCTTTCCGGCCTGAGTAATGACAAACCCTATAGCCTATAGCCATACCATTTTCCCCACATTGTCTACCCTTAGAAGGCTCTACTTGCAAACATCGGAGGACATGTAATGCATTTCGACACATTCCGAAACAAATCTGGTAGATATTAAGTTCTAGCTAATGGCTGAAATATTTGCTCCACCAATCACCGCGATGCAGGAGCACATCTCATGCCTGAAAGAAGTTTTGTTATGTGCTTTGGGGAATTAATGATTATACCGTAATATACCACACAAGACGCTTATTCAATTTATCTTTTGCTGTTCACATCTCATACAACGGGCAATGGGTTAGATGGGGATCCTCAATGTACAAGAAGCTATCAGCAACTGACAGAGTAATAAAGTCATCAATAGTTTTGTTAGTGATGATATGTGTTTTGTGTTGCTTATGGCGTCATAGTCAGTCCTAGCTTTTTTGTCTACATGTGTGTTACACGTCGTTACCTACGTATGTTGTTGCTGTTTTAACTGTGAGCGATGTAAAGGCAGCGACACTAGCGAATAATAATTGTTTATAACCTAACACCTTCTTCAATACGTAATTTTTTTTCATTTCAATTGCATTTATAATTCTGACAATTGCTGTCCGACTGAAAACGCGTAGGAATTTATATTTCGTAGTGTTCCTATATATTATCAATGTACACGAAGTGTGCTCTTTATTATTAAAAAATAATAATTATACGAAATTATGGTATTACCATTCTTTAACTTTTTATTATTATTATTATTTATTTACATTAAAGATACATTCGCCTTTTCCTCATAGCTGTTAGCAGAATCTATTGCTGAGTTAATTGCCCAGATAAAACAAACAAAACATTTTTAATCGTAATTTGTGCATTTTACAGAGAAACTAGAAATGGATTTATTTGTATTCAGTGTTGTGAGCAGTAACTCAAAATTACGTTTGTTAAGTGCAAACATTTTGCATAAAGTAATTCAAATAATAATTGGGACTTAATTTATAATTGAGTTTGAGTGAGCAGAGTGAATGATTAACGGAAACAAAATAATCATATTTAAAAGACAGGATTTCTTTTATTGCAGCGATTTCTTTTTAATGATTATTATTTGCCAATTAAGTCCTTTAGATAATTTCATATTAAGGTTGTATTGTGTAAGTGGGGTGAGGGGGACGGCAAATTATATATTTACGAGATGTTCAAAGTGGCAGTTTTCATAAAATACCTTTCACAGCTGAGACTCCAGCTTACAATGAGATACTTGTATCTCTTGGTCCTAGTTTATTGGAGTGGAACAACATAACATAGACACAGATTTACCCCATCACCTTACTACTTGCCTTACTCTCCTCCTGCCTCTCCCCCCCCCTTTCCCCCCCAGTCCCCACCAGCCCCAAGTTGAGCCAACTTGAAGATGTGCGGCACAACGTAAAATTCCCGACTTGTTAATCACCACTACCGCGACCTGCTGCAGTTATCTGCCGGTTGTCGGGCATGATTTCGAGATAGGAAATGAGATCATTCTGAGACTTGTCTTCTACAGCCGCTTTTGGGAGAGTCAGGAAGACAAGTCAGAGCGGTGAATGAGAGTCAGGATATGAGCCAGTGGCGGTACCGATAATGAGAGTCAGGATAGGAGTCAGTGGTGGTACCGATAGTGAGAGTCAGGATAGGAATCAGTGGTGGTACCGATAGTGAGAGTCAGGATAGGAGTCAGTGGTGGTACCGATAGTGAGAGTCAGGATAGGAGTCAGTGGTGGTACCGATAGTGAGAGTCAGGATAGGAGTCAGTGGTGGTACCGATAGTGAGAGTCAGGATAGGAGTCAGTGGTGGTACCGATAGTGAGAGTCAGGATAGGAGTCAGTGGTGGTACCGATAGTGAGAGTCAGGATAGGAGTCAGTGGTGGTACCGATAGTGAGAGTCAGGATAGGAGTCATTGGTGGTACCAATAGTGAGAGTCGGGATAGGAGTCAGTGGTGGTACCGATAGTGAGAGTCAGGATAGGAGTCAGTGGTGGTACCGATAGTGAGAGTCAGGATAGGAGCCAGTGACGATACCGATAATGAGAGTCAGTAATACATGACAGTAACAGTGTATAGTCAGAGACTGTAAGGTGAGGGGAATGTAAATTGAAAATGATTTGGAGGAGTGCTATAAAATTTGGCGAAATGGTAATGTTAGGGTTTGGAGGAGTGCTATGACGATTGGGGGGAGTGCTATGAAGATTGGGAGGAGTGCTATGAAGATTGAAAGGAGTGCTATGAAGATTGGGAGGAGTGCTATGAAGATTGAAAGGAGTGCTATGAAGATTGGGAGGAGTGCTATGACGATTGGTAGGAGTGCTATGAAGATTGGGAGGAGTGCTGTGAAGATTGGGAGGAGTACTGTGAAGATTGGGAGGAGTGCTGTGAAGATTGAGAGGAGTGCTGTGATTATTTGAAGTTGATAAAGAGGATAAATGTTTCGTATTTATTCAGCAAGTAAAGAATATGTAACAAGATAAAAACTTCCATGCAATAAAGTAAAGTGTGATCTATGAATTCTATTTCCTCCTTATTGTTCTCTTCTATAAAAGATATACTGAATAATCAATAACAACGGCTCAAACATAGGATCCCAGAGGTGGCACAGATGTTGCCGATGATGAGGGTGACTCGCCACTCACGCCTTCTCTCCTACATCACCCTTACCCTGCAATAATTTTTTTATTATTAATTGAAATAGGGGCAAATGCTTAAGCCATAATTAAAACTATACTTTGTTACAATGATGGTTTTACAAATAACTCACAATAAAAGTTATATGTTACAATAGAAGCGTTTATGTTATAGTACAGGTTAAACTTATATTTCACATAAAATGTTAAACATAGAATTCGCAAATAAAAGTTGTACTTAAAAGTTTCAGTAATGGTTATACTTATATGTCATTGTAAATGTTTTATTTATGAGTGACAATAAAAGTTAAAATCTCACAACAAATTTTAATGTTATATCTTAGTTACTATAAAATGTATCTAAATATGTCAATATAGCATTTTAAATACATCTCACAATGAAAGTTATTATAAGCGTTATAACTTTGTTACATGTCACTTAGGGGCCGTCTATAAAGTACGTCACGGTCTAGAGGGGGGGGGGAGGTGGTGTAAGAAAGTGTGAAAGGGGGGGGGGTCCTGGCCATGTGTGACGTCACGGTGTTTTCGATTAAATTTTAAGTATTTGGTTAATAAAATTGAACAAATGTGTTCGAAAGTTTGACGTACTTTTGGGGGGGGGGTCTGAGGTTTGTGACAGTTTGTGAAAGGGGGGAGGGGAGGAAAATAACGTGACGTACTTTATGGACGGCCCCTTAACACTTTCTTTTTATATACCATGTTGAAGTTGAAAGTTATATTCAAAATTATGTATTTTATTCAAGAGAATTTAATTGAATGATAGAATCAATTTTATTCGATAAAAGAGGGAGATTGACGAATGTAGTAGGTGCAACGATCATTTCACAAATCAATAAAAGACACCATCTCAATATTGACACAAGCTTGACTATTGACTATAACTGTAACCCCAATGGGAATATGATGGGGCCGAGGGGCTAGAGGCTGAAATATCTTGGAGTCCCGGTCTGATAAGAGATTAAGTCTCCTGAAGGAACGCGCTTCACTATGTTAACACCCCCCTGACGAAATGGGCACGTCCAAGTACAGCAGGAATGAGTTTGTTGTGGAGTTCGCTGCTTCATTCTTCCATTTGCCTTCCTTTTGGCCACAGGAGGTTCGCGGGCCGTCCCTCCCCCCAGTTCTATGTAACTTGCAGTGCTGGTGCCGAGACTGTGTGTGAGCAAATGTGTAGGTTATTTTATCAAGTGCCTATCATGTTTGGCTGTGACGCCGTGCCTGTGAATTTTGGCCTACTTTTATGTGCTTTTCATTTTATTTTTATTTTTTTGGTCATTTGATATTTTAAGGATTTACAAACATTTAATTTGTAGGAAAACAATTTAAATCAAAGATTTCAAAATTGATTTAAATTAAATAATTTAATGTTCTTTTATTTTTTACTTCAACAATCCTTATGTAAGTTCTCGGAATTGTGTAATTTTCGGTATTTTCCCATTTTATTATAAAGTGATTTCTTTATCCAGGATGTCTGTTAGGGTAATTTATTCAAATCCAGGACGTGGTGACCAGTTGCAATATATCCTTACATTATTTTATTTCACACAAAGGTTATTCTGTGGATTTGAAAGTTTGAATGGTTTATTGAATTGTTTTTGTTTTTTTTAACAGTGCATGTAAATAGAATAATAAATACATAAATTGAAAAGTAATTTTTTTATATTTCAAAACAATTAATAAATAACCTCACTGGTGAACAAAAAGTCAATACAATTGTAAGACATTATTTTACATATTCATACGTCATTATTTTTAATTTAGATATTCATACAATGTTACAATGGCATAAAAAGTGTAAACTAATATAATTATGATTTGGATGCGGCTATCAGTGGAGTTATTTTGGCGAAAGAAGGATTCAGACTAAATGAGAGCCATTTAAAAGCCTACATTTTGTTTCTTAACATTTTGAACTAAAACACGCGTCGTTAGGGAGGGTGGGGAGTAGTGGGGAATACACACCTGGCGATAGACTGTCTGACACAGCAAAGTAAACTACATGAAAATAGTTCGTGAGATCTCCTTTGACACATCTTTTACAAGGGTGCCGCCAAAACACCTGAGAGGGTGGTACTCGAGTACGGCGCCACATGAGGAGGGTGTTGTCAGGGCAATGCACCGCCCTTCCGGCAGGGTGTTGTCATCCGATCAAGCAGACTCGAGGGGTATCCGTGGGTAAATGTGGACATGGTGACACTTTGACTTAACAGCATTCTGTGACACCACTTCTGTGCAATTTAGCTAACTGACTGATATATTAGTAACAGTGACAACAGAGGCGTCACTAGGGTCGGTGTCACCCAGCGTGGTAGCTCACGACTAACCCCATTCATAGAGGCCGCCAGAGACCAAATAACGGGAACATACTGAATTTTACAATTTGGTGTCGCCCCCCCCCCTTGTGATGGTTTCACCCGGTGCGACCCGCACCCCCCCTCCCCAGTGACGCCTCTGAGTGACAAGACCAACCAGACCTGTATGACTTCGACGAGACGTAAGCTTACACCAACTCCCGAACCGCCCGTAGCAAAAAACAAAGGTGTGTTTCTCAGTTACACAAAATGAATTTCACCTGGAAACACACCTGGTCAAAACAAAATAACGCTCTGAAACAAAACCATATTTTGATTTGTAAACCGTCATCGTCACTGTGACTCCATTTGGGCGTCAGCTACGTCATTTCTGCTCTAACCCATATACGGGCAGCGGTAGGTGGGGCTTCTCCAAATGTCGCAGGTTCAGCTTATCTGTGAAGATTCACTCAGCCGTGTCTGCTATTGCCGTGAAATATTTGGGATAGTTTAGTTTCTTTTGTTCAACAGCTGGGATCGGGGCGTGTATATAAACAGTCGATGTAAATAAAGAGTGACTGATTCGTTTCACGTTTTTAAATGGCGGTGGATACATTTGATTGGTATTTTACTTTATTGTTCAAATTTACGTTAATCCAATGAAATGGTTAGGACCTACACCTACTATTACTATAGAGTATTTTATATCTATTAATTATTTAGGAAAGTGTTGATTCCACAAAAGTCTGGTGTTTTGATTTCTTTCTTTTCCTATTATTTCCGTATAATTCGAGGAAGTTAACAGGATTCGAAATTTATTTTTATAAAGGAATTTTCAAGTTTCGTGAGCTTCACAATTCAGATGATGATTTACTTCTTTGTGGATGAAGCGTGATCCGAAAATAACTGTTACCCTGGATACTAAGTAAACGCGTGTGATCTTTTGGTGCTGTGCCGTAGATCTAAATTCAAAACATGGAATCAGACGACGCACTGGCCTCGCGCCTGTTAAACTGTGGATCTACATCGATTCTAACCCTGGGCAGCAGACGGGATCGTTGCTTTCATAACGGCCGTAACGACTTGACCCCACTGACCAGCAGAACTGAGGCCCAGGTGTTCTCACACAGACGGACTCGAGCCCCGGCTCACGGGAGCGTTCGGTCAGACATGTTACACGTATCGTGTGCCTGGGTTGTCGTGTTGGCGTTGCTGGTGGTGGTGTCAGGGGTGGGGGCGTTCAACGTGGACCTGGAGACGGCAGTGATCCACCAGGGAACCAGTGGCAGCATGTTCGGGTACGCAGTGGCGCAGCACGTTGACCAGTCCACTAACTGGTGAGTTATGGGATATTGTGTTACCTAGTGTTGGCCTCGGTCAGCGACTTGTTTTATCTGTCTTGTCTTAAGTGCCTCGTGGAATGTGTCTAGTCGTACTGCCTTGCTTATGTGTCAAGTCTTAGCGTGTTGTTGAATGTGTCTAGTCTCATCGTCTTGTTTAATGTGTACAATACGTCTTGTCTCAATGCTTTCCTTGCACATTTTATGATTTAAATATGTTATATAACTGCAATTCTCATTAAAACATGGTCACTTTCAGTTTCAGGATTCGTAGTTTTGGTCATCTAAATGTGCTTGCTATATGGTGCTATATTGCGCTATATGGTTCTATATGTTTCTATATGGTTCTATATGGCGCTATATGGTGCTATATCGCGCTATACTATATGGTGCAATATGGTGCTATATGGCGCTATATGGTGCTATATGGTGCTATATTATATGGCGCTATATGGTGCCATATGGGTGCTATAAGGTGCCATAGGGTGCTATATGGTACTATACGGTGGTGTATTGGGGTTAAGTTGTGATACCCCTGCTACCCGTTGACCTTACGCCAGTTTGTCATTAAGAGTAAGGTGACGCCCTGTTTGTTAAGTCCCGCAAGTTTTTTTCTGCCTGTTGTAACTGCGGTAAGATGATGTCACTGCACTTGTCTAAATCAGGTTCAGGGTGTGGCTAATCATTTGTTCTTAGGCTCTTGGTTAGCCACTAACGCATTCGTGATTAATGGAAGAATTATGTCGCTAGACTCAGATTTTAAAAAAATAAAAATTCAGACAATATAGTCATTATTATCGCCACTAAGTTCAATATTTTCTTCTGCGCTAGCTTTCTGCGTGCGTCCTCTACAACTTTGTTAAGATCTTTCAGCAATTTGTAGAAGTAATCTCCAACACAGAAGTTTTCCCTGCCCACACACACACAGACACACCTTCTAAACTCCTAAGTTGTTAATGTTTGAGTACCGTTGACTCAAGGAGTACAGGTTGATGTTGGCCCCACACTACACAGCACGTGACCAGAGACGTAAGGTAGAACAGATGATACAAGCCTTGGTCTAGGTAAACTTTTAGCGTGCTCCCGTCTAAATTTAGACAACGCTTTTCAGCGCTTCTCCGGACGAAACTCTCGGTCTTATTAATAGAAAAAAAGGGGTGGGGGGCTTCAAAGTTAAACTGAGATGACGTCGGTTTTGGGGGTGGGGGTGTAGTAGTGACCCCGACGACCACGGAGTAGACCACAGATAAGCCACGAACACCAGTCAGAATAGTTTCAGCTTGGCAGTGCTGGTGCTGAGAAATAGTTCAAATAGGAAGAGGATGGGGTAACCATGGAGTTCGATGGTCCAAGAATGATGATATGATGTATTATCATTATTATTTTTTAGTGTACTTCCTGTTGTAAAGTTGACAATTCTCAAATATTTAAAAAGGGTACGGCCTCTTGGATACATAATTACTTTAAACTTTACGTTTCCTGAAGTTGTTGTGCTCACTCATGAGTCTCATGGGTTCTAAAATTATATAAATATTAAATATTTTTGGATAGAACACTTCCCGTCCGATGACTCTAAAATAGATTCTGTCCACAAAATTAAATGTAATATTTTAATTAATTTTATGTTTATTTCTTAAAAACTTTTTACATTAATGTAACTCTGTTTATAATTTTGCTTACACTGAGTCACACACGCAAAGATCGTAACAAACTATGGAAAGCTTAGTTAAAGTAATTTTTATGAACTCAAACATTCAAAACAAACACACGATTCTTTGAGTTTATGCAACATAAATTCAATTATATAGTCGAGATTGAGATGTATATTTCTAAAGTAATTGTGTACCGTCAACTTACCAACAGGAAGCGCACTAAGAAATAATAATAAATACAAATACAAAATACTTCCGGGCGTCAAACTTCGTGATAGCCGAGGATGGCACTCGTACTATACGTGGTTTTGATTGCATCCCTACTTGAAAGGAAAAAAAACCGCGATTGAAACATCTCAAAATATGACGTCATGACCCGGTGTCTTCTCTAGGTCGGAAACAGTTATAATTGCAGGCGTTATCATTGAACAAGTGCCAAACTGTAACATTCAACACTTTAGTGTGTAACGCCCACCTTTTATAAATATCATAACATGTATGATTACAGCAAATATAGTTCAAACTGGTACAAATAGTGACACGGAGGCAGATGATTGGCGTCTGATTTAAATGTGTTTTATACGTTTTACAACTAATACAAATTTCCTCCAAGCCAGATTAAATCTCTTAACTATACAATGATTTACCCATTACCCACTTCCTCATCCACTGAACTATGGGAAGTAACTATCACTAATTGATTGATGTTCACCGACAAAACGGCCCCGGACAAAACGGCCGCGACAAATGGGCTCCGACATAACGGCCCCGACAAAACGGCCCTGGACTAATAGATGGACTAATAGTAAAAAAAAATACAATCAAATATTACGTTCCTATAATTACTCACCGATTCAGTGTCAAGAAACAATAATAATGACATCACAAGAATGAATTTAATAACCTTTACTCGATTTGGTACCACGTCATGTTTCTTTGTCGACAAGAAATAATATAATAACAGCACAAGAAATAATTTTACACTTTATAAATGGTAAAAAAGTTGACAAAAGCTTAAAATTAAAAAAAATTTTTTTGTAAATTCTTTGTTTAAAAATGTAAACAATTTGTCCGGGGCCGTTTTGACCGGTCACCGATTGTTGTTTAGGGTTTCTAACGATTATTTTAGTGCCTTAGGTCCGGAAGTAAAAGCTTCATGATCTATGACATCACTGTTAACTGTTTACTTAACTGGGGAATAAATTTTTAAAGAAATAGTTGGAATACCACTATTACTAATGCATCGTTTTTTTTATTTAGTGCTTTTAGAACACACCCCACTTTGGTCCCACTAACCTGTCCGTTGCCCATCCCACCTTTAACCCACTACCCTGTTCGATGTTAGTCCCACTTTTTATCCCACTACCCTGTCCGCTGCCAATCCCACCTTGATGCCATCACCCTGTCAAGACTATTTTTACCATCTGGTCGATTCACTCTCTGAAAGAAGACGATACATTAAAACTATTTTCATTTAATAATCAAGAAAGTTTTGACATTCTTAAATATCAAGATCCCCTTTACCCGCCCCTCCCTATCTAGGCCCAATCTTAACATCAAATTTGATAAGTACCGCTTTGTAGGCTCGTCCATAAAATGCGTCACGTCCGGAAAGAGTGGGTGGGTGGGTGATTGGTATAAGGCAGGGCGGTGAGATGTAGCGTAGGGTTAAGGTTTTCTTCGTGAGTTACATCATACTTTTAATTATATTTAATTTACAGGGTCGGTCTTAGGCCACTGCAACCTATGCGACCGCCGTGGACCCCGCGCCCTCAAAGGTCCTGCCTATCTAAATTTTCACTTATTATCCTTATTAATTCCTTATCCCTACCCAAACTGGGTCCCGCGCAATCCGTTTCGCATACTAAGCCGCAAAGGGCCTCGCAATCAATAAAGACCGGCACTGTTATATTATATCATACTTAAATTTAAATAAACTGGAATTGAAGTGATGTCCTGTTGTGGTAGGTGTGTCCGGAATGAGAATACCTTTTATTGTACTTGATTTTAATTTTGAAGTTTTGTTTTATATTAAAATTCAACTAGTTGTTAATTTAAATTTAAAAAAAAATTTTTTAATCACAAATGAGACCATTATGGGGAGGAGATTTGTGACCAAATGGGAGGGGTTGGAGTTAGAAAACGGTTTAAAAAATAGTATGAGAAACTCTCCGTACGGCTCACACAGACAAAGAATATAATTACTAATATAAAGGGTTCTCACAACCTCGTTACAAAGGAGCCCATGTTGGAGGCTGACCAGGAGATTTCTCAAGCAGCAACGCGTGGTGTGGCTGTGCTGTCGGGATTTAACAGCTGCTGTGGTGGTAACAGGCGGTCAAGACCAAACGCTCTCAGGCGGAACCGAACATTGCTTTCAATCCACCCCGCCCCCTACCAGCGCGCGGGGATATTTTTAGCAGGCGCGTGCTCCTTTGTATCGGGCTTTTCCCTTGTCGTGGTGAGCCTAGCGCTTCATCCAGACAGGTATGATGGTTGGTAGGCAAGCAGGGCCGTGAACACACCACGCCACCTATGTAACCTTGTCACCTATGTTAATCACGCCCTCTATAATAACCACGCCACCTATGATAACGACGCCGCATATGATAAATACGCCACCTATGATGTGGAGGGAGCAATGGGGCCGTCCATAAATGACATCACGCGATTTTGGCCCATTTTTCACTCCCCCTCCCTCCTCGTCACGCTTCATCACACAAACTTAGACTCCCGCTCCAATTTGACGTCAAATAGCTTTTGCCATAAAAGCTGTATTAACAATTTGAGCATGTTTCAAGTAACTTTTTTGTCATTTAAGTATGTATTTAGTGTAATGCTGCACTCTAATATCGTAACACACGTGAAGCCCATGTAAAACATCATTAAATAAATTGTTAGAAATCAATTATTTAAGTGGAACTTCTATATAAAGTTGCAAGATTTCATGTGACGTCACATTTCTCAAACTCCCCCCTCCCCCTCGTCACGCATCGTCACAAATGTGTGTAACTTTCTTTTTTTCCCTCTCTAGGTGCGTGACGTCTTTTATGGACGGTCCGATTGTGAAAAATTAAAATTGATTAATTTTTTTGCTCAGGTGAAATAACATCTGATTCTAATGTAAATAGAAAAAGAAGGAGAAAGCTGAATGTGAGTTCTGTGGAAAAACAACCAATCGATCAAGAACAAGACATTTTTTTATAAGAACCAATTCACAAATAAACTTTATACATTAATTATTGGGATTTTAAAAACAAAATTAAGTTTCATTCCCCTACCCGCCGTACCCCTTGTTTTCAATGAGCACATTAAAAAGTCACATTTTTTGGTGTTTAAAAGGGATGTATTGTCATTTAATCAAGTTAATATATTTTTTTCTCATAAATTCATATCCATACTATCAGTAGTACATATTATGTTGTATTTTATCTAACTTTGATTGAGAGATGGTGGGTATGCCAAGGTTCTCAATTTATATAAGAAATAACACAGTTTCGCCCTTAGTTGTGCACTCCTAATTACATATTCATTCGTTAATTCAACGGGTAATATATATATATTTTTTTATTGAACCATGTTGTTTATTTCATCTAATCGATAACTGCCGCTTCTATATCAATCAACGCTTTTTACCTTTCCGAACAGCTCACGCTTTCCATTGTTGGTTGGACACAAGTAACATTAGCACTGAGCAGGCTGGGTGTACTGTAGCCATGATTTGGCGGCTTCCTGTCAGTAATGGGGGGAGCTATGCTTCTAATAATAAAATAAATGTGTCACATCTTTCCTCCACTTTTTAAAAATACATTGGTTGATGTCCTCCCCTCCCCCCTTCTCTCTCATGACCAGAAACGTAACTGGGGTTTCCGCGCCCTTGGCTAATTTATTTTTGGCGCCCTTGACAAATGGATATTTTTAAAAAATCCAAAAGGTAGGAAAATACTAAATTTGAATAAATTGAAGGATTAGCCCTGGGCGCCCTTGGCAACAGCCCCGATGCCAAGTCGTTGTTACGCCTCTGCTCATGCCGTCCCGTCGATTATAATTTAAACAAAGTTAGATTTGTTGTCTTGCTTCTGATGCCCTATGTAAAATGTCTTGCCTTGATTGGCATGTTTAGCCCCGATGTTTTGTTGGGTACCATTACTCTATATTCTATATGCATTGAGAATACCATCGTCACTCTGGTGGAGGGGGAATTCGGAGAGGCGAGGTGCGTTGAACCTCCTTTTTTATTTAAAGGAGTTAGTCTAAATGCAACGTTTTTTTTTCTTCATGAATGGCATTGAACCAAACTGCTCTTTTATCTGATAATTTTGACTGTCGCTAACTTTACTCTTGTAGTTTTGACTGTCGCTAACTTTACTCTTGTAGTTTCGACTGTCGCTAACTTTACTCTTGTAGTTTTGACTGTCGCTAACTTTACTCTTGTCAACATTAACATTACCTTTAATAGGTTCACCACTCAAGCCGGAAATAATATCAGTTTAAAATATATCTTTTAATTCCATAAAGAAAAAAAAATTACACTTGAAGGGAGACAGCGATTATATTTTTTTTCTGTGAATTATAATTGAATTTTTATTTATTTATATATATTAGTTTTTTTTTAAAAACCTTTAAACTTTTTAAAGAGTGTCTTTGCTCTGTTACACCCACGCATAAATATTTAATTATACTACAATACCGTTCATAACATTATCAGTCAGACCCTAGATTTGATGTCAGCTTAGATCGCAAGTCAATCAAATATGTTTACAAATAAATTTATTTCTGTAGTATACAGCCCACAAAGGCGGCACCCGAAAGGGTAAAAAAATAAGATGATGCCCATGAAAACAGCTGTAGCCAAAACATAAATAGATGTAGGCGAGGGCTGCTAAACTTATTACACTTCTCTAAAAGGAGGGCTGACGTATATAGTTCTTCGGCTTCTTCCCATGCAGAGAGTGATGTGATAACGCAGTAGATATCGTGTAAAATGGGTGTGGGTGTGGGTGTGGGGGGGGGGTCAAAGTATTGTGACGGAGTTAGACGAAATCCTTTTTTAAA
Organism: Ampullaceana balthica; assembly: GCA_944989445.1. Lineage (NCBI taxonomy): Eukaryota > Metazoa > Mollusca > Gastropoda > Lymnaeidae > Ampullaceana > Ampullaceana balthica. Next base: position 138,532 of record CALYLW010000412.1, read on the forward strand.
AACCTTACAAACAAGAATTTACAAGTCACCGGTAACTTAACCCTTTCTTTCCACTCGTAACCCAAGGCGGAGTTCAGTCAACCATAGAAATAATTGACGCACCTGTGAACGAACAACTAGTAACTAGCTACCAACGAACCGAAACTTTTTAAATCTGAGATTAGGAGACAAACTAGAAAGTTCAGTTGGTACTTGGTACATTTTCTAATTCAATGTTGCAGCAGAAGCGCCCCCACCCCCCACCTTGGTTTCAATTTTCATGAATGGGCGTATCTATTGTGGACAAACATTTTCAGGTGTCTTTTGACGTTCTTTTCGTCTCCCGCCGCTGGTGAAGCTACACAATGTCATTGTTACTACGGCAGGATCCTCTTTATGTACACAGCTTGTACTCCACGCACTGAATATAAAACCATTTGTCTTGACAGCGGTGTAATGTTACCACTATTACTACCACTCAAATGTTCATTTACATACACCATTAGCGGTATTTATGCGACACAAGTGGGGGATTTATTGATTAACACCGTGGGCGATGTTACATTTTACGGGAATACCCGATGAACGTATGCACCATCTTTCAACAAATCTAGATTTTTTGGTTGTATTTCTGTTGTGTGTGTGTGTGTGTGTGTGTTATGGCGGCTTTGTTGTGCGTGGGGGGGGGTAGAGGGAGAGAGCTACTGACTAATTTGGAGGAAAATCATAAAGGTGTGTAATTATTGATTCAGGTTGTGGTTGACACCAGGTGCAGCCAGGGCGTCACAGCGAGGGTCCGTCTGATGGATTCAGGGATTATCTTTCACAGTGGTTCTCAAGTACTCGAATGTGGTGGATCAATGTTAAACAAGCAAAAACAATGTATCAAATATAGACTCCGGGGGTATAAGTTATTTTAGGCAATAAATGTATTTATATATATGTTATTTTAAGATCATAATAACACTCTGTTGACTCGTAAGTGATTATATATATATATATATATATATATATAAGGGCTGCGGAAATTAACGATTAATTAATCAATTAATCGTTAAAAATTTAATCGATTAAAATTAATTTAATTGATTAAAATTCTATTAAAATTTTAGAAAATATTTCCAATATTTTTTTTTCAAATTTATTAATAATTTTTTTTTGTTACTTACATACTTTTCTTTCGTATCATTATTATTTATTTAGACGTGCATACGTAAACAAAAATGTTTCTCTTCCTTATTTCTTGCATAGTTGACGACTTTGCTGTGTGACGTCACAAAATTTGAGAGCCATGAAATTACCGCGACTTATTAACCGATTTCGCGAAATAATGAATTGCAGCATAACGGGATTTATATATGCGTTATAAAAGTAAATATAGTTAATCGAAATTAATCAATTAAGCGGTTAAATTTTTTCCCGATTAATCGAGATTTTTTTAAAAATCAGCACCAGTCCTAATACATAATATATGTTTATATGGATGGATGGATGGATGGATGGATGGATGGATGGATGGATGGATGGATGGATGGATGGGTGGTTGGGTAAATGGAAGGATGGATAGATGGATGGATGGATGGATCGATGGATGGATGGTTGGGTGGATCGATGGATGGATGGATATATATATATAGATATGTGTGTGTGTGCATGTTTGTGTGTGTGTGCGTGTTTGTATGCATGTAGATATTTAAAAGGAGAAGCAGTTATTACTGATGAAACTATTGTAGTCGATGTATCAGTGAGTAAAAACTGAAAATCTACTGTTAAGACTATACGTCATTACGGCTGTAGCTAGAAACCCGTGGGAAGTGGGGAGTTTTAAAGTTATCAGGAAGGCAGGAAGAAGTGTCTGAAGAATGCTTGGGTCTCGATAAGGTAATATAGGATGAGACAAACTGAGAGCTGGATTGAAAAGTCTTTTGTTATAAATGACATATTGCTATTGGTGTCTGAAATGTTCCAAGAACTGTTCAACAAAACAAAAACGTTGCTATTTTCCCGAAGAAAATTTTGTCCCTCACTTCTGAGCCTATACGCGTAATTATTTATTATGTGTATATATGCTGGACCAGATTTTGGTTTACCTAATAAGGACATATTGGTTTCTCTGTGATTATGTTGTCAGACAAGCGCCTTGTATGTCAGGCACGGTAACCCAATCTATGCATCCTGTCCCCTTCCCCTTTTTGTTGCAAAGGCGGATAGACTAAACATGACAGGGGCGTGGGATATGTCTCGGAGATGTGAATAGGTGTGTGTGTGTGGGGGGTGAGTGGAGTTAGAGGATGTTTGAGTGAGAGGAGGAATGAGTGAGAGGAGGAATGAGTGAGAAGAGGAATGAGTGAGAGGATGACATATGAGAAGAATGAGAAAATGATAGTTGGAGATGTTAGGAGGAGGAATTGAGAGAATGAGAGGGAAAAGGGATTCAAGGGAAGTGGGGGGGGGGAAGAGAATTAGGGAGGGGAGGCGGAAGTGAGATATAGTTATCTGGAGGAAGTGTAAAACATGTAGATATAAAGTAAGTGGCTTAAGAGTTGTTCATGTCTCCTCAGATCGGCCCAGCCCTCTTACTTATAATAACAAACTGTCATTGGTCGTAAAGGAAGCCACTTTATAAAATTGTGCAGCCCATAGTAGACCGCGCCTCCTCCAATTGAGAGAGGAAGAGGGAGGAAGGAGAAAGAGAAACAATAATTTGGGGACAGAGTTATGGGTAATGTAATTTTCTACTGCTACGAATTAAGGGTTAAGAGATTGTGAACTTCAAAAATCAGAAATGATCCTCTTCATTACGCCCTGAACCTGACTCGTCAGGCCAGAATACTGGATAGAAGTTAGAAGATACACACTGTCAGGTCCTTGGAATAACTCAATACAGATAGAAGGTGGACATGCCTGCATCTTAGTAGACCCACTGGGATCAGGGCCGGCTTTAACAATTGCGGGGCCCTAAGCTGCTTAGTATGCGAAAAGGATGGCGCGGCTTCCAGTCTGGGTAGGGATAAGGATAATAAGTGAACATTACGATAGGCGGGGCCTATGAAAGTGTAGGGCCCACTGCGGCCACATAGGTTGCAGTGGTCTAAGACCGACCCTGACTGGGTTTATACAAGATGTACATACCTGGTTCTTAGATCCACTAGGATATATAGAAGGTGTACATGCCTGGTTCTTAGGCCCATTAAGATATATAGAAAGTGTACATGCCTGGTCGTCAGATCCACTAAGATATATATAGAAGGTGTACATGCCTGGTCGTCAGATCCACTAAGATATATATAGAAGGTGTACATGACTGGTTCTTAGATCCACTAGGATATATAGAACGTGTACTTGCCTGATTTTTAATAAGTTATCTATCTACAGCTCTCATCAGTTTCTTTCTATGGACCACGTAACCCTGTAAGATAATGTCTCTCATTATTTGCTCAAGTTTCGACTACAATGACATCGCCTCTGTTTTCCATGTGAATGTTCTTCTGTTATCTAATGTGTGTCTTATGTGTAGCTCTAAATCAGAGTGTCTATGAGGCTGTAAATATGCGGTTGTTTCTCTGGGGAAGGAACTACATCATGGCTGGGTGTTTATCATTTAGATAAGAAACTTAAATGTGTCGATTGTTATAAATTCATGTTATAACGATACAGCCCTTGTTAAAATTGTACAAGTATATGAAAATTGTACATGTACATGAAAAGTGTATAATTATGAAAAGTGCAAACGTATCTGGGAGTGTACGAATAAAGTGCAAATCTTTAATTGGGTTCACGATGGCAATGACCAGTTCCATTGTAGCATGTCATCGCATATCATACTATCAGAAAAGATTACTTTCATTCGTCTTAACCACCTTTCTCCGTCCCTTTAATACCACTCTTTCCGTCCGTATAGTACCGACCTCTCCGTCCCTTTAATACCACTCTTTCCCTCCGTATAGTACGGACTTCTCCGTCCCTTTAATACCACTCTTTCCGTCCGTATAGTACGGACCTCTCCGTCCCTTTAATACCACTCTTTCCGTCCGTATAGTACGGACCTCTCCGTCCCTTTAATACCACTCTTTCCGTCCGTATAGTACCGACCTCTCCGTCCCTTTAATACCACTCTTTCCGTCCGTATAGTACGGACCTCTCCGTCCCTTTAATACCACTCTTTCCGTCCGTATAGTACCGACCTCTCCGTCCCTTTAATACCACTCTTTCCGTCCGTATAGTACCGACCTCTCCGTCCCTTTAATACCACTCTTTCCGTCCGTATAGTACTGTAATCTCCGTTATTTAGTACCATCCTCTCCGAACTGTGTAAACGCCTAATCGCCATTGTTAAGTTCATAGTTTTGAAAATATATAATTTTATGAATAAAATACCTTCCGTTTTTAGAGTTGCTTGTGTAAAGTTTGGCCCATACCGCTAGACCTGTAGTTTTATGGTAATCTGACAAGCTTGATTTATTTGCATGCTTGCTATAAGATGTTTGTAATGTTTGTGGATTATATTACTAGTTTCATATTATGAGTCGATATATTCTTTTGTAAAATGTTACAAACTATTGACAACAATACGCTCTTTATTGACTATTTCCAGGCTACTGATTGGTGCGCCTAAATTTAACACAACCCAAAAAAATGTCATACAAGGTGGCGCTGTGTTCAGATGTAAAACAGACGTCCCAAGTTCTTGCCAAGCGATTCCTTTTGATGAAGAAGGTACGATTTAATTTTGACAAAAGGCTTTTGAAAGTATGGCCTTAATACCCACATCGTATGCTTTTTTTTTAAGGAACCCCACCTCCACAAAAGAAGAAATAAATAAGTTATCGTTATTAGTTAGGCTCTAAGCTGCAAAAATTAGGGGGGGGGGTGTAAATTGTGGGCGTTGATTAAATGAAATCTTATTTGTTCATGATTTGATACGGGAGGACGGGTAGAAAACTAGTTTCAGAGGGAACAATTAAAAAAAAAGAAGGAATTAATTAATGTAATTGGAACAGTTTGCTTTTTTTGAAATGTATTTGATAGAAATAAACAAAGTTCAAGATTAGATGCACCTATTAGTAAGGAGCGTCTTTAAATACTTTTTGTTCTTACCGTCCGGTTTTTTTTAATGGACCAAATTATTATAAACCTTTTTTTGGGTTTAGAGATCAAAGCATGTTTGGAATTTAGCAAATTTTTTATAGCCTCACCGTATCATTATTATCTTATCTTATCTGTTACATTAGTTAAAGACGCTCCTTCTATTTAACAGATTATTGCGTCCTACGCTTATCCATGATTTATGTCTAGTCTTGCATTTTTGATTGACTCAGATCTGGCATTTTGTGTTAGTTACAATTAAAATGTTCAATTGTTTTATTAACTCAATCTTATATACCAACCCATTCAAATAGCAACTGATTAAAATTCCAACACAGCAACTCATTAGTGTTCAGCCACATCAACATCTGAAGCTTATGGCGTATAACCTTTATACCTAGATATTTATTATTGTAGCATTGAAGACCATTGGAGCACTGCCATTGCACCTCATATACATAATTAAAATGATGGCTATATTTCCAGGCAACAATATCAAATTTGACAAGGATAAAGGAAAGTACTTTCCACTGGAGGAAAAATCTGACCAGTGGTTCGGTTCAACTGTTAAAAGTTCGGGAGAAAATGGCTACATCGTGGTAAGTGGAACCATATGAGCTGTTAATGGCCCTCTTTCAGAATACCCAAAACTTCTACATATATCTTTATATCCAAACAACAAGTAGTAACAATATTGAATATGGTGTGTGGAATATAGAAGTGAAACGGGGATATGAAAACGAATATCAGTGTTACAATGGAAATATGGTTTGAAATCAGCTGTAACTTCAGCAAAATGACAAATAATTGTACATTTCTTTCTCGGATTTCGATTTTTCATTTACACACCGGGGTTTCTCTTCAGAGCCAATCTATAAAAACAGTAGCTCTCTTAATAAAAAGTCAAGCTTTAACATCCACAACCACCGCAGATCCTCTAGAACAGTCCTTCTCAAACTGTTTAGTATGGCGGACCGGCACGAATTTTTTCCATTGCGCCCTGCACTGACAAATTTTTCTGTACTTTTTTTGAGAACATATTCGGACCGGCAGCGGATGGCCCACGGACCGGCACCGGTCCGCGGACCACCACATTTGAGAAGCACTGCTCTAGAACAGTGGTTCTCAACCTTTTGAGATTCAAGGACCACGTGAAAATGTGTCTTAGCCGTGGACCACTACTGAAAATTGTGCTACTGTCGTGCTGGAAATGTATATATAATTATACTTTTTATGTAACTAGTTAGTAGTATAAATGTTAGTTAGTAAAACATATACTAATTTGTTACGATTTGCGGGCTCTAAAAACGATATTGAATGGAACCAGATTGTAATGGCTTTTTTTAACGAACACATGTCTCTTATAATTATAGTCTTATTCAATTCGTATTGCTTACTATGAAAAAATGTAAGTCATAAAAAGTAGTTAGTATTAGTAAGACTGCTATATTAGTTTATTTAGTGAGAGCCTTGAGTTTTCACATATGGGCACGGCACATCCAAATAAAATGTAATACTTGAAAGACTCCATCGTATTTCATCTTTTTTTTTGTTTTGACTGTAACCAATGCAAAAATTCACATTCAATAAGATACTAATTTGCTAAAGGTGAAAGTATTTTAAAAGTTTTCTGAGAACTCCGAAATTTCATCACACTCACTTTCTGATGCAACATATCAAAGTAGCATCGCTGCATGGTCACTTCAATGACTCTGTTTAAATTTGATGTTGGTAAATTTAATGAGTCAATCAGTGCAATAAACGGACGGGAAACCAACGAAAAACTCTGAATGTGCAAATCAACAAAGTAAAGGTTACATAACTTTACATTGACTCTGCAGTGATTGAATATATGGTCAGAAATCAAATTTATCAACAGTTTTTTTATCAGCATTTTCTTGTTTATAGGTAAATTCGTACAAATTGATCAAACATGTCAAAGTTACCATGAAATACTCTAGTTTTCCAACGATCAAGCTTTTTCGTAAAAGCAGACACTTTGTAGCTGAGAGTAATTAAATGTGTCTTTTTTTCTTGCAGAGGTGAATTAAGTTTATTCAGTTCTTCAAAAATCTCAGCCAATTAAGTCAGAACAGTAACACATAAACTATCTTTCAATTATCAACAAGCTTTGATATTTTTCCTCCAAGAAACTCTCTCACAACATCATGTAATTCAAACAGTCATGCAGTTAACACTTTCACCCCTACATAACCAGGCTTTTTGGCATCTCGTATACATGTAGTTACCAAAAAAATGAATCTCTTAAAAAGCTTCTTCATTGACTTTGGTTGCTTGTCGTATGCAGGACTTCTGACTATCAATGAATGTTGTTGTTGTTTTGCGCAGAAAGTAGTCCAATGGTTTCTCCGGACAGGGCCGGCCTAAGGGCATTGGAGGCCCTATAGGCAAATTGAATTTGGTGGCCCTAAATGTATTAGAAAAATAAAATAATAAATATGGAAAGATTCTTGTGCGAGGCCCCCACTAATGATGAGACTAATCGGAGGCCCTAGGCGGCTGCCTAGTTTGCCTATGCCTAAAGCCGGCCCTGCTCCGGGCATACATTATCATTAGTTTTAAGATGTCTTCGTTGTTTTGCAGGTTTCATCGCTTTATTTGCAAGAATTTGCGTGCATATTAAAACATTCTGATCTCGGTTATTTACAATGACGCATATAAACCAAAAGCGCGAATGTTCTTCATTATACCGTCGTATGGAAATTCGTTTTTTTCCCCTCCGGAACTGCATTTAATTCACACATAAATTGAAAGGATGAGTCTGAACATCATTGTTGTCCTTTTGTTCGGTCGTTTTCTTTATTAGAAATTTATCCATGTGTTTAATCAATTGAAATAATTTATTGATTTAATAATTGTAGTATTAATTTCAGCATAATTTACTCATCGTTTTCAAAAAATTGATTTCTGAATGTCAATATAACAACTAGATCTATAGTCTTCTAGAATCTCTTGCGACGTCATGTGATTTCCGGTAAAGCTGAAAGGAAACATAAAACTAAAAACATATTATTCAATTTTGGTGCTTTGCAATCGCCATCGAATGATTTAATTAATCAATATATTCAAAAAGTGACATCATTTATACCTTTTCGTGTTTTCAATTTAAAAGATACATTTTTCATTACCACTGCTCTAGAAGGTGAAGCTTTAAACTTTCATACCTGTGAGCTTGACAAAAGGGTAGCTCATGTTTAACGTTGTTTCCTTTATGATAGGGTCTTGGCTTAATTTAGCTTGTTTACTGTTGCTATGGTTACCGTACACCTGTGCGCATGATCATCCTTACTTATCCCCCTTTATCTCCCCCACCCACCCCCTACCCGGGTTTCCGTCACGTTACCCTTGTTATAGTTACCTTCTCTTTCCTTTCTACCTGGTTTTGACCTTCTAACATTGCGTGGTTTCAAACTGAACAAGACCACTGAATAGGGCCACTCATTGAACACTTATAAACAATCGAATTATACGAATACGACTGATGTTTTAAGTTTCAGCCAGTAGTCAAAGATGCAGTAGCAGGCATTTAGGTATGTAACTGAGCTTTTCTCCCGGCAAGTTGTCGAAAATGTGACAACACACCCACCTCCTCCCTACTCGTCACTCTCCACGTCAACGTCATTAATGTTAAAATATAAGCCATTTCTCATGGCTCGACCCATCCCGTCCCGCCTACTCACACACAAGTGATGTATTTTAATCCTATGGGGTATTCTTGTCTACCTATCCCCACCTGCTAACCCCCTGCCCTTCCATAGATCAGCCTGCCAGATATTGCTCACACAACCTACCCATTTCCTTCCCTCGTGTGTCTACCAAACAATTCTTGCGTACATGTGCTGGGATGAACCGTTATTGTTAGAAGTTCTGCTTACTTCACATGTTATAGCTTGAACCTGTTCATCAACAGAGTATCGTAGTATAGCTTGAACCTGTTCATCAACACAGTATCGTAGGATAGCTTGAACCTGTTCATCAACAGAGTATCGTAGTATAGCTTGAACCTGTTCATCAATAGAGTATCGTAGGATAGATTGAACCTGTTCATCAACAGAGTATCGCAGTATAGCTTGAACCTGTTCATCAATAGAGTATCGTAGGATAGATTGAACCTGCTCATCAACAGAGTTTCGTAGCACTTATAATTTAGAGATGGAATCTGAACTGTTTCTCCGTTCAAGTTTTCCTTTATTCGACACGCTAACTTCCCTTTGAGAGACATTGTCGGCAACTAAAAGCGTACCCAGTAAAGTGCGGAGTTAATTTTACTAATAGAGGTCATGGCATCAACAAACGCCATTACTTCTAAAGTTTGTTTTGCCATGAATCCAGAGATAGAATAAACACAAAACTATTTAAATTTTCAAGTTGACGAGAACGAAAATACAATCCTTCCTCATTTAATAATCTCTCACATTAAAACACGTACAATCTACAATGCCAAGGGAACAGTTTTCAAACGGCCATTAAGACCAGTGCAATAGCAGCTGGATAGCGAAGTCAATAGTGCGCTCGCCTCACAAGCTGGGGGGCGTGGGATCTAGCCCACGTTAAAGCCACAATCAAAAATGTTGATGAATGACTATCGCTAAAAATTCCTCCGCTGACCTGGAGAGGAGATGGGCGCCGCCAAGGTCTACCAAGCCCCGAGAAAGTTCTAATGGAAACATTAGAACCCTCTACGACCACAAGGATATGGGATCATAATGTTCTTGTTTGGACGTGGCAGGTGGCATGTGCTAGCACTGGGCTGCTATCTGTTTTGAATTACATGCGATTAATTGCCCTTTACTCTAAACATCAATTGTTATTTATAAATTGTGTCATAATTTACAACATGCGGTTTGTTTAACATGCTTGTCGTGTTCATTTTAATGAATCTATTTTAATTGGAAAACAGACGTGAGATTTAACATAATATCTGCTATCTTTCATTTCCCCACACTGCCCTCAAAAATACACAAATATTTATTATATTTGTTTAAACCAGTGTACATCTACATCTTAGAATTTTCAACTGATTTTTCATTGGTGTTGTAAACATAAATTTTCATAGACAATATAATTTTAAAAAAATACGAAAACAGAAATTTTTTTACAGCTACCATATTTAGTTTACATGTAAACGATTTCACAATATGAAATTAATTTTTACTATAAATATATAGTCTTAACAGTATTAATGAGGATTAAATACGTACGAACGTTCCCATTTGTTTTGTTTTTTCACGTCCTTGCATTCCGTGTTCTGGGATAATTACCAACAGACTTACGTAACAAGTGCAGCATTATGGCAGTTATTAACTCATTACAATTATCTACTTAAATGACCGACCCAGCAGTGCCAGCATGTGTCATGAGGTCTGTTGCACCTTAGGTTAATATATGCGCTTGTTAAAGTGAATTCATGACTTTACGTACTATTGACCTAACTCTTCAAAATCAATGAAAAGAAAATAAAGTGGAATAAAATGTGACATCGTCTAACACGCCTACATCTGCTTCTGATTGTGATGGGTGTTTGTGTTGTTGGTTTGTTTGAAGTGGACCTGATGAAAAACTCGAACCCAACTTGTCAAAACAAAAATTTGTGTCACTTAATGCCATATGTTAAACGTACAAATCTTAACACTGCAGTTGTGTGTACGCAATTCACTGCAGTCAGATTCTAACACTATACCACCGCTACCAACAACTATTACCTCTACTACCAGCTACTAATACTTGGACGCCGCCACCCATATTTTAACCACTGGACGCCGTCACCCATATTTTAACCACTGGACGCCGTCACCCATATTTTAACCACTGGACGCCGTCACCCATATTTTAACCACTGGACACCGCCACCCATATTTTAACCACTGGACGCCGCCACCCATATTTTAACCACTGGACGCCGTCACCCATATTTGAACCACTGGACGCCGTCACCCATATTTTAACCACTGGACGCCGTCGCCCATATTTTAACCACTGGACGCCGTCACCCATATTTTAACCACTGGACGCCGTCACCCATATTTTAACTACTGGACGCCGTCACCCATATTTTAACCACTACCATACAGCCTATGAGCTTAACAAAACAAGATTGACCAGTTAAATGTGTCTTTTCAACGTTACCCGGTGGGCGAATTACCAGAAAATCTGGTTTACATTAAACAGCCTGCGTGTGTATTTCCTACAATTATTTTCCATGCGATAGTTCATGTGTGTAGCTATTTCTTGTATGTGAGTCGGTTCTCTATTCTTATATTTCATCTAATTGGGAGGTTCTCAGTACGTCAATTTTATTTGAGGAGGTCCTTTTGTTGTTTTCTCATATAAGGACTCTACTTTCTATTTTAGGCACAGCCGTCTTTACACCATTTTGGGCTCCCGGGCAAAGAAATAGTGTTGGGCACCTGGGCAAAGAAAGAGTGTGCCCCCCCTCCCCGCAGGAATAAAAAAAATTAATATACGTAATATATATAAATAAACATATTCCCATGGGGCCCCTATGCTCGTGGGCCCCCGGGCAAATGCCCAGCGGGCCTATGCGTTAAGGCGGCCCTGATTTTGGGCATTTGTTACATCAATGTTATGTTTGGAAGCCCTATTACGGCTTTCTATATTATGTGGTCCCAGTTACATGACATCTATATAACAAGGTTCCCTTTGCCATAATTCCTAATACTTTTACAGAGTGTCGGCGTCAGAATAATTTTAATTTCGAAATTTAGCACTTTGGTTCCGTACATTTTCACGTCAAATATAAATTTCACTGTCCCACCCACTCACACATTTTTGACCACTGTCGGCATCTTCTAACGCTTCTTTGTGAAACATGAATTCAAGCAATGCACTTCCTCTTTATAAGAACCCATATTACTTCTACTCGACTTCACGGTACCCAACCACACCACATTTCATTTTACGCCCTTGAGCTACTTATTACTGTTTTAACACTTAGTCTTTCCTTTACGACACAGATTTATCTTCTGATATTAAATTTCCACTTGTTCCTGTTGTGGTTTTCGCTGTAACTTTAGATTTTAGATACTTCCTCCTTTTTCCTATATTCTGTGTCCTTGTTTGTTTTAGTTTTTCCTTTCTTTTTATTTTACATAAATATTTTATGATATAATATGTTTTAAGAATTTAAATATTACTTATAGTCCGTAAGTACGTATTTTATGTTATTGTACTGATGAAGGCATTAAAGTCGAAACGTCTACTGTCGTGCTAGTTTAAAAATAAAGCTCAAATTTGTTTTCATTGCACAATTTGTTTGTGTATTTTGTATTTTATTTGAAAGCTTTATCGCAGTCCCATTCTGTAGCTATGATGCATTTAACAATCACTTTTTAAAAATATATTAATCACTTTACTTTTGTTTTAAATTTTAACATCGGGAATTTTTTCTGCGCTATTTATAGTAGCGTTAGTTTGACCCCTATAGAAAAATGTATGTACATGACGTGAAATATTACTATTAATAACCTCAAATGTTACTACTTATTTCATAGCTGTCACTGTTAAAAACTGTGTCATTTCTCATGACGACAATTAGAAACATGTAATTGGATTGGTTTGATTGGACCACACGCAAGTGACATGCGCACTGCTCAGTGTCGAGCAAGGTTTATGTTGGGTGTGAGTCAGCCATCGCAATTTGTTTATATAAGTTGTGGCATGGTGTAACTAACCTCCCCACCCCCTTCCACGCACGTCCTACCGACACTTGTTTCAACCTCAAACCCAACCTGTCTGTGAGTTAGTCATTTACCAGAAATAAACCACCCCATAGTGGAAGATACCTTCCCTACAATTAGCGGTGACAATTAATGAAGTCTCCATATTCCAATGTGCTTGTTAAAAACTTACATTCAAGTAACGCGTGTAATCCTCGTAATAATCCAAATTAATGCTAAGCCCTTCTTGGTAAGCCTCTGCAAACTTTTTTCTTCCATTTTTTTTCCCCCTGGTACCACACACCACCTCTTCTCCGCAGATTTATTACATCAAATAACAAGCGATCCCAAATCAATTATTTTTGTTTAAATTCAAGAAAATTGTTACACTACTCTATTTGTGAGAATATTGGATGAATTACAACGTCCTGAATAACTCCAAAAGTTAAATTTTGTAATTGTTCACAGACCAGTACTTCACGCAATACTCTTAAAAACTTGTTTAAGTTATTTATTTATTGTCTGTTTTTGGGTCTTTATTCAAGTCTCAAAATTTCACTCCTACAATATCTATAAGGCAATGGCATCGAGTGCTGACCTTAGTTAGTATAGGAATCGCTAGGGGTTACGTAGCACTCGTCCACACCAACTCTGTTATATATTACATGACCTTATTTTGACGTCATGTCCGGTAATGAGACTTCTGGGAACGGTCGCTGACTTAGCACCACTTCAAACTGTAGAAATGTTTGATCTTTCCTGATGGAACACGGTGGGGGTGGGGGAGTGGGGGGGACTTATGCTTTTCTCTCAAGAAAGTTTTCATTGATGGCGTAAATATTGTGTGAGCCATGTACTTTTCCACTGACCCCATTGGTTGGCTTTTGTTTACTGGGTCAATGGTATATTGAAAATAGCCAGTCCCCGTGGCTCATTTCATTGAAGTGGTACACACTGCAATGACGTGTGGGGCTGCTTTGATCTCTCTAAAAATACATATCCTGATACATTCAAGGCACCGAAGTGTCCTGGTTAATTTTCCGTCGTAGGTGTTGCACTAGTCTAGTCAAACATTGAGAAAGTTTAATAATGTTCCTAATACTTTATAACTGTACAAACGAATCATTGTCATTGAATTAACTGGACAAAACGGGTGAAGTCTATTTGTCATCTTATATACTGACACCTATTTGAATGTAAATGACTATCAGCATATAACAAGGGATGGTCCAATGTCAGACCAAACGTCTCTTAAGACTTAATCTTTTAACCACACGACTCAAGTCTGACTCTTTCAAGGGTCAAGTACGAGTGTCAGCAGAATCTGATTACGTCATCTAAATCTTTGATAGTGACTATTCATCTTTTTTACTTATTACAATCCCGGATTCAATTTGTATCGGAGACTGAACTTATGCGAAAAACGCTGGAAAGGCGGATAAATACAAATAAACCGAACACTTCATCTCTGCCCCGTATAAAATATGCTTCCTTGATTTCACACTTAGCTTGGAGCCTATGCACCAAGCAGATTTGAAACCATTGTCTACACCTTGTCTTCCCTATCCATCGTGTAATTTCACTTGAGTTTATCCATCCCTGCCAATATAGGGCATCAGTTTATCCCTCGTAAATTGGGGCACTGCCTTTAACTGTTTGTGGGGTGGGGTTTGTTGTGCCCATGTGCGCGTTGGTTGAGTAATGGGGCTGTTGACTCGCGCTCACATCCGATGCTGCAGTAACTGTACCATGGGATTCGTGGGCCTGGGACGATTCTACATTGCAATCATCGGTTGTTATTTTTAATTTACTTCTTACGGTTGCGTGGTCATGGACTAGATTCAGTACACCGCCATCGCGCATAACTGTGGCGAAAATTGAACAGAAAATAAAGTATTCTCATTCAGTAAATGGAGCGCAATCCTTAAATGACGTTGTTCATTACTTCAAGGATAAAACCCCACTCTTTTCAATGAGGATATATGACATTGAATATATGTATTATGATTATTATTAATATCTATGACACATCAGGACACGTCTTCTCCATCATATCTATAATCTAGTACACATACTAAATTAAATTCTACATCTATGGCTTATACTTGATACTTTTATCAATAAAAGAAATTACGATATTATAAAATAGTTTAGTTACTTAAATTAATATAATCAATTTTAATATAAAAAAGGGTTTGATATTTTTTACTTTTATTTAGACCGGTGTTTCTAAAAGTGGGCCCTACAATTTGATCGGTATTAGGGAGTGGGGCCAATTCTAAAATTCGTTACTCAGCGCTAAATCTATAAGATGATTTAATGAAACCGTCAATATCTGCACATATTAAAAATTGAAAAAGATGGCAAAGACGTGAAATCTATTCCACTCATAGACTACACTGTTGGCTAAAGAATAGACGAAACGAGTGAAGATATTGAAATACAATTTATTAAAAAGTTGAAGACAAATAATAAACTCACAGTGTATATGGCTTAGAAACAGCTTAGAGAGATATTGACACTGTATTGATAACTAAGTAAGATATATTGATAATTGTATTTTAAGATGATAAAAATGGTGTTGTGTAAAATTGTAAGAAAGCACCCGTACCGCTAAAATATATTAATAAGCTTTAAAAAAACTTGCTTAATTATATGTCAATAGTATTATACCAATGTTAAACTACCGTATATACTCGCATATAAGCCTACATCGCATATAAGCCGACCATACAATTGTCTTATTTTATCCATACTTTTGGTTCATAGAAATTTGTTACTGTAAAGATGTAAAATGCTTACTTTTATGTTACATGCCAATTTGTTTACCTTTTGGAATGACACAAAAACGTGTTCTGCTCATTCCACATTGGTTGCTTTCATAATATCTGAACCTCCGCTCATAAGTTCTTCACAACCGATGAGTAACGAGTTATATATTTAGATAGCGATGAAAACTGTGTAGCTGGAAAATTGGCATTAGTGGCCTGCCCTTGTGTCCATTTTGTTTAATGCGCACACAAGCCAACCCCCTGATTTCAGTATCGTATTTTACAGTTATAAATTCGGCTTACTTGTGAGTATATACGGTATATCCCTTGTGTAGCATATGTTGACCTTAATTTGATAAGCAAGAAAAAGGCTGCTTAAACTTAAACGTCTTGTTAAATGCTTTATATTAATTCGTGGCGTCTGGTGGCTTGACTGCTTGATTACTTGTTTGCCGAAAAAACTTTGGATCGGTTTTTAACCCACTTCCTCGTTTTGCTAGAGAGCTGAAATTTTGTAGGCAGACTCGTGCCGATGATAAAAATGATCTATCAAAATTTCAGATAAATCGAATGTACCGTAATTAAATTGATGCATTTTTAGATTATATTTATTAATCTCTCTAATTTTTGTGCTAGAGTGTCGCGGTGCGAATTATATTGAACGACCTTTTTAAATTTAATACTTTCCTGTTGCGCTGTGCGGTGCGTATTACATTCAACATTGACGATACTTTTTAAAAATATATTCCCGATATGTAAATGTAAATGCTATTAATTGCTAATCTGTCTCGCGGTGCGCACTATGTTAAACATGTTTTTATATCCCTTTTCCCGCGATCAAATCGAGCTGAAATTTAGCAGGCAGACTGTAGAAGTGTTTTTTTAATTTTTTAAAAACTATAAATCCTTTATATATTTGAGACATAACTAACATTTTGGATTTTTGGATTGTCGTGCGATGCGTATGATAATGAACATTCTTTTAGTTATGTCTCGGATATAAAGGATTTATAGTAAAAACTTGAGTTTTTACGTTTTTTAAAATTAAATTAATAATTACTAATATTATAGATAATCTAGAAAAATATGCAATAATTTTTTTGTTCTTGAAATTCAGTTATCAATCATATGTTTTGAAATTTACTTTCTATGATTCTTAAGCTATTTCCTCCTAGAATTTATAATCTAAATTTCTTAAGTGAATAACCACATTTTTGAATATTAAAACGTCAGTAAATGATACATGGGGGGCATAAGCTTTTTATGACGGTTTATGTGGGGCATGCGCTAAAGGAGTTAGGAAATACAGATTTAAACTGAAATAGATATTTGGAAGTTAGTATTTCAATGCATTCTTTATTGAATCTAAGGCACGTATGACGCTGAAAGGAGTTCTAATTGAGCTACACTAATGATTTTTAATATTTTTTTTGACTGAATCTATTTCCAGGCTTGTGCCCCAAGATATGTGTACTTTACCAACGACCTTGACAAGCGTGAGCCTGTTGGGGTGTGTTACCTGGCCAAGGCGAGCACCACGAAGTTTGAAAAATACTCACCGTGTACTGCAGGTAATATGGTATCATCCACCCTTCTAGGTCTGTTCCCTTTTGACTTTCTTTCTTTCTCTCTCTCTCTCCCATTCCGCTCTACACACCTCCCGAGTACACACCCCTGCACACATCTATATCGTCTCTCGAGATCCTGAAACGTGCTAGACATAGGTGTGTGTTTTTTATGTATGTATGTATGTATATATATATATATATATATATATATATATATATATATATATATATATATATATATATATATATATATATATATATATATATATATAAAACATATATGTATATAGATTTAGATATATATATCACAAGAGGGCTCACGTTTGTTTACTCTCGAGGGGCGATAATTCATCACCGTTCTCTTCGTTTTAAAGAATCTTGAAGCCATTTGAGGCTGTGCTGATATTTAAGATTTTTGTGAGACGGGAGTCGGTCCTTAAAAGTTGACGGCAAAACAGAAGAATGTTATTCCCTTAATTAAGAGCATTTTGCTGATCTCATACAATGATATGGGGTAGATTAGTGACTCTATGATTAAACGTTGTCATCTTCTTTCTTTAATCTTCAACCTCACTGAGTTCATGTAACTCTGTCCCAACTGAATCGTGTAACATTAAATGCCTGTTTATAACGTTATTATTTTCACACATGTTGTCAACCTCGAATTGTTTAAACACGTCCGACACACTTCTTTTGTAGCAATGAGTCTCTAATCTAATCCCCTTTCCTGTAAGCTTGAGATTACTCTTAAAGCTTTTGGCTAATACCTGGGAAACATGCTCCATCTTATGAACAGTGCCATACAAGATTGCCTGAGCGTATATGGTATTGAATACAATATTTGTTAGGCAGTGATTTTCCTTTTTAAAAAAATAATAAAAATGGAAGACGATAAAGACTTTGCTTGTTTAAAATTTTTGTTTTATTACAAAATTATTCTACTATCACTGAAACAAAAACAAAATGATACCCCATTTAAGTCGCTAAGAAATTCACAGAGCGCCACTCGCTCCCCAATCAAAATTTATAATTTGTATTATCCAATACTTCATTTTTAATAATTTTTTAAATTATAAAATTAAAATCTTAACGTTATAATAAAGGGTTTAAAAACGATGAACAGTTAAATCCTGCCAGTGGTCATCCTACCAGTGGTCATCCTGCCATTGGTCGTGTCGGGCGAAGCGATCTTTTCTACATGTTTTGTTTTTAAATGTTAGTTGTTTATGTGTGAGACTCGATTGGATGTCTACCACTTGAGTATTTGTTCCGTTCCTGTCTTCCTCTCTGCTTGCCCTTGGTGTTTTAACTAATTTTCTCCCGTGTCGGTGGCGTAGCTATACTATGGTATGCCGGGGGGCGCATCGACATACATATATCTATAATTGACTATTTTGTTGTTATTTGACCTGTCCCTATCATTGACTAAACCTCTGCTCCCTGAACAACGCAACACAAGGTGCGTTCATTTCTGATCCACCAACCAAAAGTAAACAACAACAAAAATAACAAGTGGTGAACATAAGCTGTTTATATTCCAGGCACGTTTTTCTATTATTTCTGTATGTGTGAACAGATTCACATACTTAATATTTACTAACGAAGAAATAACGTTCGTTCTCAAAGACATGAACAAGGGAAATGATTTTTAAATATTTAGAATTTAGATATTTTAGCAATCATTTTCTTTTAACTCTCCACTAAATGAAAGTTCGTTGTTCAACTCAAAATTGTTCCCCTATTTACATTAAGACAGTCCTTCCCTCAACCCTATCTACACCAGTTCTCCGTTATTGTTCCACGCCACACCACATGGCAGTTTATTGTTCAACTGTCAATCAAGATATGTGTAGTCAGGCTGTTGACTTTTGACCCATGTTTCTCGTGAATGTACCAGCGGCATGCATCACGTGAGATTGTTTACAATAGAAACAAAATGTTTCTCGTAAAGTGCAAATACATTGTACGACGCATGTCATGTTATTCTAATTGATTTCCTGTTAAATGCTTATTCTTAACTATTTAGTGTTAGATAGTATTAATTTGCATGCTACTGCTGTTTTCGTTGTAATAAAAACGTATCATTCTTACGATATTTTAAAAATAATTAATATTTATATTATAAAGGAGTTCACCTAAGCCTACATTGTCATTAAACAAATTATGGAAACTACAATGCTACATTTGTGCTGCTTTGTTATTATATTATTAATATTATTATTATTATTTAGTAACTTTTCACATTGGCCACACTGAATATTATCTTAGTTATATGTAACTTAGAGGATACAGATAATTAAACAACCCGTAAAAACAAAGTTTTTGACTATGAATCCCTTATATTTGAGACATAACTAATAGTATTGATTATTTTCAATATAATACGCACCGCGCGACAAACATTTACAGCAGAACGTGACTGAACTCCCCTTGCTGTAAAACACGCAGAATGTGGTCATCGATGGCTGGAGTGAACTCCAGAGTCACGTGGAGGTCAACAATAGCAACATAGAGATAAACTAAAAGGGCATTACTTTAATTACGGTACATTCGATCGATCTGAAATTTTGTTACAATGCATTGTTAGGTGACACAAGTCTATGTGCAAAATTTCAGCTCGATATCATCTCGGGAAGTGGGCCATTTCTGTACTTTTGGTTTTCCGCCCGATCGACCAAGAGATGACGACAGACAAGACGGTGAAGTTAATATAAGGGATTTAAAAACAATTTAGTTTTAGCTCCAATATCCATTTTGTTCTGGCTTGCCATCAGCTTTCTAGCTGTCCTGTCTTTTCCTGGGTGCATCCAACACTACCAGCTAGCTACACACACGGCTCCATTAGAAAACTTGATTAAAAAAAATATTGTTAGTTGGAAACAAGTTTTATTTATATAATAATAATATGGCTGTAAAAATGATTTTAAAAAAAAACTATAGGCTAATGTTAATCCCTAAAATGTTTTCGATTTATCTAAACTTAACGTCCATTAATTTTTGAATGATATTTTGGCCTTCACACACAATAACAAAAACTAACTCTAATTATGGCTCATTTTCGCATGGGGTGCTCTGTAGCGGTGGATCGATCGGACGTTACTGACCAATACCATCGTCAAGGTTACTGCCAGGCTGGCTTCTCTGCTGTTTTTTCCAGTGTAAGTCTATCTACTACTTTACATCTTGCTCGGCACTCAAAGTAAACAAAATCTGGCCAGCTCTTGCCATCAGGGAGCCCTTTTGATTACATATTATACATGTATATAATATTGGTCTATTTTGAAAACTTCCTCCTGAACTAATTAAACCCTACTAATAGGTTGACCTTAATTCTAATTGCATGCCATGTTGTAATTTTTTGATGATCAGCGGTTTCCTTTATTATTATGATTTCTTTTACCATTGGGTGACGGGAATTCACTTAATCTCTCATTCAATCACAATGATTTCAATTCATCCATCAAGAGCTTAACAGAAAAATCCATGTGTAATCTTAGTATCAACATACTTTTTTTTATATTAAACAGGAACATAGATGTACATTTAATATTTAAAAAGGCCATAATTTTGGCAAAGCTCAATTCAAAAGACGGATTATCAAAATTTTATTTATTTTTTAATCTCTAAAACATATACCGGTAGTTTTTTTTTAATGATATAAAGTTTGATTACATTTTCAAAATCCATCGGTAACTGCTGACTGATTCTCTGACTGCATGCAATGCTTTACAAATTTTAGTTTCAAGTATAATAGTTGTGTAGCGGCTAACACATCGCACTTGCAACCAAATGATTTTTGTATTATAAATTATAAAGTACTTTATAGAAAAATAGCATTGCATTCAATTGATTGATTAGCTGATACTGATACAGCAACTATGCATGCAAATACTAATCAAGCTATACAAACTGATAAACCTAATTCTGGTTTCCATTTGTGTTATTGTTCGCTATGTCTTACATATACAAGTGAACAATTTGGCATCTAATAATTCATTGATCTTAATTTTATGGAAATTCATTATTATATCAAGTACTCAATTAGCATTCTTCTTATACCAATGAAACGTTTAATTTGTGTTCTTCCATATAATGTCATATACCAGGAATCGGTAAATCGAATATTTGACAAATATCATAAATTAAAATGTGTCATCAGCCTGGGTTGTGTAACTAAAATCACTTAAATATTTCTTTAGAAATGTAGGCAAAATGTACTAAGTGAAAGTGCCACCTATTTGTCAATGTATATAAACAATCACAGGTTTCTCAAACAATCGTTGACAACAAAACAAGAAAACTGTCCACAAAATGCATACCATTGTGACCAGGGTTGGGAGGAGAGTGTGTGAATCATATCTATAAACATTTGAAAACGTCAGAGTATATAATGCATTGCAAAAAAAAATAATGATTTTCATAGTTGAGAGCGGAAAACTTGAGCTTCACAGCCAAATCCTTACAGCCATGTTCCAGATGCTCAAAGATTGTGATTGGTTTACGGCTTTGTCTGTGTTAGCATCGGATTTCCCCCTGAAAGAATAGGACGTAGTTAATGTTTTCAATAAGCGTTCTGTTCCTTGTTGTCTAATGCGCGTCTGTGTGAGTCAAGGGGTGGGTGTCTCTTAGGGCTAGAGTGTGGGAAGAGGATAGGGGTATAGGGGTATAGTTTGATGTGCTTTGAGCAGAGAGGCTCCCGCATGTTGAGGTATGAGCAAATTTGAATACGCCTACAGATTAGGTACCACAAAACTAGGTTTATAGGCCAAAGTACCAACACTTACCACCCAAAAACTGAATAAGAGAAAAAGACACTCGAATTTCAACATTCAAGCGTGATATAAATATAGGCCCTAACCTTTTATGCGTAACATAAATCACTCAAAAAACCTAATCCAAGTCAAGTTTTTTTCGTAAAAAAGTTACGTTTTTGCCATTGTTTACATCTCCTTCGTTTCAGATAAGAACTTTGGATTGTGGGTTTAGACCCAATGGGTCGAAGAACCCGTCCCTCTTCCATCTTTTTCACTCATTGATATTTAATTCAATGAAATACTCCAAGTAAAACTTCAACAGCTAATTTTCATTACAAAATTTGTTTACACAAAAAAATATATATATATAAAAAAATACAGTTTTGTTTATTCAGAGATGTACTAAGTGCAGCAGACGACAAACTCTTAAGATTTACTGCACCTAATACATAAACGTAGCGTGAGGGTGTCAAAATTAAAGGATGCTGAAAAAATTTGTGAAGATATACTTATTTAGTGATTGAATTAAAGAACATAATAATATGTTGTTCACTAGTTAAAATAATTATTTTAATCCATTTATTTATCCAAACTGTTGCTTACTGTGTACAACGCTGCAATCACTCACAAACAGCATTGATTTAACAGTACATGTATGTTCAAATTTTATACGTACAGCCTTTAATCTACCCCTAGTCCGTAGTCCCTAGCTAGCCACTGGTTACTGGGTTGATTCAATTGTATCATTTGTCAGCCTCCTAAAGTTCAAAGTAAAAACGTGTAGCGGAGGCATTGCCTCAATCTTCTTAAACTTAAAGCCACGAAAACATTTTTGGCGGTACTGGCATGGGACGCAAATCGTAATAACACAAAAGACTGAACAATTTCGGATAACGTCCCTGCTCTCTCTCTCTTCTCTCTCTCTCTCTCTCTCTCTCTCTCTCTCTCTCTCTCTCGTCTCTCTCTCTCTCTCTCTCTCTCTCTCTCTCACTCTCTCTCTCTCTCTCTCTCTCTCTCTCTCTCTCTGTCTCTCTCTCTCTGTCTCTCATCTCTATCTCTCTCTTTTGTAGCAACCTATTGTTTTTTGTGTGTAATTTTGTAATATACACGTCAGTGTAAAGTCTTTGTCTTCTATTTTTATGAACTTCTTCCTAATTAGTTAATAAGATCGCATTATTATTTTTTAAAAATGTAAACAAATATTCTCAACTATCAACAGACAGACATTCTCATTCATGATATTAAACTAATGCGTAATACAGACTGGTTGTCATTTTTATTGGAGATAAGTACATGCTATAAAGATAAAAAAGGTTTTTGTAAAATCCTCTACTTTTTTATATATTATTTTTAAAATCACTTTCTACTTTCAGACACACATAAACACACACATAATAATACATTTCATGTTTTCAAGTGCGATGAAGAGTGATGATATGTAATAATCTTGAAACAATTTATAAGAAGCCTCAGTGTCCTTTTGTTGAAACGAAACATACCTTAATCTCATTATCACATACATATTTGATATCATCAGGCTTAATAATCTAATTAAGCTTTTAAAATAACTCATACATTTTATATCA
Organism: Ampullaceana balthica; assembly: GCA_944989445.1. Lineage (NCBI taxonomy): Eukaryota > Metazoa > Mollusca > Gastropoda > Lymnaeidae > Ampullaceana > Ampullaceana balthica. The sequence goes on from CALYLW010000412.1 coordinate 161,972, forward strand.
TATGGCTAAATGATATAATAAGAGCTTTGCAATAACTCACACATTAATTATATCCGACATCATATTTACATACCATAGCTCATTCCCCCGCCCCCACTAACTGTTCCCATCCATGATCGATCTTAGCCATTATTCCCAAAGCAATAACCACTTAATCCAGCCATTAATACCCCACCATTGCAGCCAACAAATACGGGTTCAACAAACAAGGGTATTGCCAGGCGGGCTTCAGTGCAGCTCTATCTCGAGTACGTGAGTCTTGTAGTGGTCTCATTCAAACTTATCATCCCACCTCCTTATTTATTTTTCAATGATTTTTTTTTGTTTGGTGATTTTGCTTTTATGTAATTTATTATTATTTCATATTTAAAGTTAAACAAAAACTACTATTTGGTCGGTAGAATTGCAATTTGCTTGTGTAGGCCTCACAAAAGTGGCTGTAGATCATATTGCCTATTTCACCACACATAATGATTTTGACAAATTGAGCATCAATGATTTAGGCATGAATCATCTATTTAATAATTCAGAATGCATATTCTTATTGTGTTTTTTTTTGAGCCCTACTTTATGCAAATATTCAGTTAACTAAACTTTCAAAGAGGTAAATAGGCTTGCAGTAAATGTTGTTTGAAAAAAATAGTAAAATTTAAAGGAAACTTACATTATTCTAGTTTCCATTGTAGCAAAAATAAAAATTAGCCAGGAAATCTTTTTAGATATCTTAGAGCATGACATTTTCTAGATGTGCAATAAATAATGTACTGTTTTGTGGGCTGGAGGAGATGGGTTTTATGTAAAAAAAGAGAAAAAATATGTTACTACTTTTTTTCAGAATAAAATCTTAATTCTTAAAATATATAGCCGTTGCCATTACAATAAAAATCTAGTTTAAAAGAAAAGACCTTAAGACATGTCATAGGTAAATAATCATATAGATCAAATATGTTTGTAAATTATATGAAGATATTCCAGACAAATTTCGACTGCAATCTACATCACTTTTATTTTATACATCTTGAAAAGAAGAATTAGGTAATTAAATTTTATATATCACAAAATTTAATTTGAATATCATTGTCATATTTTATTTTTTCTAAAGATAAAAGGCAAAAGTTTATACAAGTAAATGTTTAGAAAGAATCAAAACTATTTGTAACTGTTAATTTTTCATAATTTTTTCATAGATCATTACATAAAGGGGTTATGATCCAAATGCTTCACAATATTTTACAAATCATAGAAAAATAACATTGTATATTCTTTTGACCATAAAATCATTACTCCTCCAGTTACTTCATATTGTTATTACTAATAATCTAGTCCATTATAACAAAACATTTTCATTTCGCTTCTAACAATTTATAATAACTTCACTTGTACCAGTTATAAAAATGAATGAAGGTAGGTCAAGAGTCATAGTTAAATAAAAAAAATGTTGTGGCAAATCAGAAAAATGTAAACAAAATTTAATATAATAAAAGACTCAGAAGTTTACAATTGTTACCAATACTGATTGTTTTTAATTTGTCACTTTTTTTAAAGAATGAAAAGGCACACTAAATGAAATACTCTAATATAAATCTAAGTACAGAATAATTTTTATAAAATGATAAATAAATGAATAAATAAATATTTTTGTTTAATTTTAAGTATGTAATTTAAACAAATATAAATCCACTGATACAACATAAAAACATTTTAAATAACACTTCTTTTATTTTGTTCTTTCTTAGTTAATAAGTTGCAACACTTGTTTTATTTAGTTTATATTTGAATTTATTTTTAAAAATTTCATTTTAAGTTTAATTTTAGAACCATAAATGTAAAGTCCATTTGATTTATTGGATAGATATGGCTTGTTTTCAGGATGGCAGGCGGTTGCTTATAGGTGCTCCAGGAAGTTGGTATTGGCAAGGTAAGAAAATATAACCTCTGAAGATAAGTTTAGCAATTATTCACTCTAATTATTATGTTTTCAGGGAGTGCATCTACATAACTTAATATATTTATTTCCAGAATTTCAGGTCTTAAAAATTGACTTTCTTCTTTAAAGGTCACAATCAGCGTGTTTTAGAGATGACTTTGCTAATTTTACAAAGTGAACATGACAGATGACACATAGAAATGTGAAATGTTATGAAGAAAATCTTAATATCCATCCATCGCAAGAGGAAAATTGATTAAAATTGTAATTAAGTTATGAATTTAAGCTCCTGGTTAATTTTTGTTGACTAATGTTCTTCTACTTTGCTTCATATTCTAATATTGCGAAGGATACTTGTTAAGGTTTTGAATGGGCATAAAAACAGTGAAATATTGGTATAATCTCAAAAACATTTTGTTAATTAAATAACATTTTTTTAATGAAAATAAATAGTATTTATATATGTTGTTTTAAAACAAAATATTTATTGAAATGAATTTGAATATATTTGTTTAAAAAGCTGACATTTTGTTAACCAACTTTTGCAAACCCGTTTAAGCATAGTTAAATTTATGAACATTTTCTAACCTTTAATGGTTCTGTTTGAAAATGTGCATCCATCAAAAAGATGTTTGTAAGACTCAATGTTTGTAGACATAATTTATTTTTTTAATCAGGCCAGTTGTTTAACTACAGAACTGATGATGGGAAAAAAATTAGCGAAACTATAGAAGGAAAGCCTCATCAAGATGACTGGTACATGGGTAAGGCTAGTTTATCCATCTGATATTTAGATCTAACATTTCTACTTGTCCTCTACTCAGGTCAGCTATTCCAGTTTGATGCTGTCGCTAGTAAAAAACTAAGAGAAACTCAGGAGCAATCTGCTGATAGTGATTATGGTTACATGGGTAACTTCATTCATTAAAAAGAACACTTTCACTGTTGTCTGTATTTCTCAAAAAAGCTGTAGTATTATTGAATGCTTTTTTTAAAAAATGGCACTATTGTAGAGAATCAAGATTAAACAGGTTGCTTGACTGGAGCTTTGGAGTAAAGGGATATAACACATGAAGACCAATGATTCATTTTAACTGTTTTCTTGTTTTATTATCTTTAAAGCTTTACACTTTTCTTTTTTTTTATTTTAAATCTCTCTCGCTTGAATGATATGCCTAAATAACAAGGGGCCAACTTAAAATACATTTTTAAACATATAAGGGTCTAATGGAAATTACAGATTCTACTTCTGGATGTCATAAGATTTTTTAACCATCAGAAGAAATGTGGATATATCATGTCACTTTGGTTTATTTTTGCATGCATAGATAAGTTTTAACATTTATATTTTAAAGTAGCCTACTGTTGAAGACAAAATCTTTGAATGATTTATTTAAATTATGTGAACATTAAGAATGAAATGCATGATTTTAAAAGCAAATGTCAAACACAGAAATCTCTGCACTAAAATAGATGGTATCGTGAAAGCATGATTCAACATGAAAAGAAAACTGTAATAGGCAAACAGAAAATGAAGCTGTGTAATATTTATATATTGTATGAATAAATGTGGTCTTTAAAAAAAATATATGTAACAATAATTTTTAATTTTGTGTTTAATTCCATACTTTTAAACATATTAATTGAAAATCATCAGTATTTTAATAATGCTATTAAAAAAAACATCTGCGCTCACTAATATTTCTTGATATTGTCATAACATATTTATGGGTGTGGTAACAAATTGTCCATGTCTTGTTAAAGTATACATTGAATTATTAAACAGATTTTATTCTCAGAAAAAAAGGTATTAACAAGGAATCAAAATTTTTATTGAGAACATTATGTATAACATCTTATCTGGAAGATGTGAAAATAAATTCAAATAAATTAAAGTGATTAATTTATGAAAATAAAATTTAATGAATGATGATAGCTAATTCTTGAAAATAAACTTAAAATATTTATACTGTGACTAATATTAAGCATAAATATTATTGTCTTAAGACAAGATTTTTATCTGTTTTATCAAATTAGCATGTTGATTGATAAGTTAAGTTGTATGAATAATTATTTAGATGTTGCATGGGATTTATGTTTAACATAGTTATAATTTTTATCAAAGTTGTTATATCGTAAAAGTAATCCAAACAAAAATTTATCCAACAAAAGAACATCTATTATTATTAAGAAAAATATTGTTTAAATTAAACATAAAAATAAAGAGCACAGAAAATGATGATCAATACATTTTTGGATATATGTACTGTACTAAGCACTTATGGTTTTTTCAATTTTAATCTTTTTTTTTAAATTCATAAATGCAATACTATGATGACATTGGTAAAAACTGTTGAAGATAAACATTTCCTATTCAATTTAATGAAGCAGAAAATAGGGCTTGTTGCATGTCCTCATTCAAAACAAAATATATACACTAGAGTCTATATAGCAAAAATTCATGTGTCAGGAATTGGTTAGAGTGCTATTTAGATAACTAATGAGCAAATGATTTTTCATTAATTAAATTAATGTAATGAACTCTGAATGATAATTTCCCTGTATTTCTAACATATTAAACATTTTTTAGCTATAGTTTTTTGTGCAAGCAACAAATTAATAACTAATAAAAGTGCTCATGCAGAATTAATCCATCAAACGAACTCAAAATTACTAAATTGATAAGAAAATAATGATATAAGTTGTTATTATAAATTTTAGGTTATGCAAGTGCAATTGGTGAATTTGATGGGGATGATAGTGAAGGTGAGTTCACATCTTATTAAGCAAATAAATTTAATTAGTTTCTGAGAAAATGAGTAAATAATTTTATCAAATATTTTGATTAATTATTTCGTAGCAGACAATTTTTATCCCACATAACATTTATACATAGTAAAAACAGACAATTTAAATTATTTTGAAGTTTTAAAAATATTAACTACTATATTTGTTTAAAATTATTTGAACAAACATTAGAATTATAAACAGATTTGTTATGTATAATTATAAAATGAGGCTTTGAACCCCCATAAAAATTAACAAACTGTTTTAATAAATCTTTTTTTTTAAAATCTTAATGTGGGAAAGAAATATATACTTTTCTTAATCCTCAGACTACATAGTTGGAATACCTAAGGGAGAACAACATCTGGGAAAAGTTAGTATTTCAAAAAAAATTAAGACCTGAATTACATCTTGATTGTAATAATTTATTAAAAAATAAATAATTGATTCTCCATTCTTTAATAACTATCAATTATTTTATAAATCTTTATTCTTTGAGACATTCTTAAAAGTATCTATAATTTTTTCCTGTAGGTTGAATTTTTTAACCAAAATATGACATCATTTAGCTCTTTGCTTGGAGAACAGGTGAGTTTAACAATAAGTAGTACTTGGTTTAACATATCTATTGTTGTGTTTTTACTTTTCAATTTCAATGATACAACATTTCTAATTTTTTTCTATAAATCTTTTCTGTGAGAGATTATATGTAATGGTTTATTTTCTTATTAACTAGAGCTAGATGAATTTAGATTTGATTAGTAAAGCCAATTTAACTAAGTTGCAAATTTTAAATTGTCTATTCCATGGTCACCTTTTTAACTTGTATATCCTTTTTTTCTTGGGATAAAAATTTATCACAAATATTTAGGGCTTATTTTAGTCATTATATTTTATCTTCCTTATTCATTATTATTAATGTCATGTAAAACTCATAAAGGTTAGGTTTACATTTTCAGAAGTTATGTAGGTGAAGTATTAAAGAATAAATCTAGTCTTAAACAGTTTTTGAAAAATATAACAATTTTATATTAAGATTACTTATCCTAGTTGGTATACTTGCTCACAATGCAAGAAATTTTTTTTTAATATTTAAAAATTACTTTGGATGGTTTTTAAACTGATTATCATGGTAATACATTGTGTAATTGTATTTTTTTTTCTGTTTTCAGATTGGTTCTTATTTTGGCAGTTCTTTAGCAGTGACAGACCTAAATGGGGATAGGTGGGTATTAAATATATTGTTGGTTCATACCTTCAGCCTCAGAACAAAAGTTTTTAACTCTTTAGTAATAACATGACAATAAGCTTAACATATGATATTTTAAATTTGTAAATGTTTTTATCTTTAATTTTTTTAAAATTAGGGCAGGATGGTAAGAAACACACATTTTAATTGCTAGATGTTGCATAATAGGATGTTATTTAATGTATCCTTTAGATTGGATGATGTCATTGTTGGTGCACCCCATTATGCAGAATTTGGATCCTCTGATGCTTTCGATACTGGCAGGGTTTATATTTACTACCAATCAGCTGATGTGAGTCAATTAATATTTACAAGAATATTAAATCAGGTTTTCTATTTTTAATTAATTAGTTTAAAAATAAATTAAAATGGTGAAAAAATCATATCACTAAAGACTATTGTAAAGCCGTTCTTTATGTGATAAAGTTTTTCTTTACAAACAAACATACATATATGTTACAAAATACCTTACAGAATATGCGTGAGACTATTGTGTGATGTCTTGCCAGGTCTATACATACCCTGTTTTAATAACATATATATTTAAATAAGTCCTAAGAAGTTATTTGATTAATACTTATAGGGGGCACTTTTTAAAAATAAATAATTTGATTGATTATTAAGTTTTAAAAAAAACTATAACATTTTAAAATAATATATTTTAATTCAGAAAAAATTTAGACCTCAACGACGAGATATTTTGGATGGGCAAACTAGTCAGTCTCGCTTTGGAATGGCATTAAGTGGAATTGGAGACATCAACTATGATGGTTATGATGGTGAGTTTTGAAGTAACAGTAATGTCCAAAAATTGTTTACTTTAGAAATAATGCAACTTTGTATGATTACTTATATATCCTGTGAATACACGGATAAGCCTGATTCTTGATATTTTAAATGCCATAGTAATTATTTTAAATGAAATTTAATTTACGCTATATTTAAATTAACATGATAATGTTTATGAGCCTTTGTTACGCTTTCACACTCTGGTACTTCTAGATTTGTGTGTTGGAGCACCTTATGCAGGAGAAGATAAGAGAGGAGCCATTTATATATACCATGGATCCAAAAAAGGAATTATAACAGATGCATCTCAGGTAATAAAAAATTTGCTGTTTTCAATAGACTTTAACTAATTTCATGTAAGGATTAATGCTTGGTGCACAGAATGAGTGAAAGGTTGTCTCCAGTAGAGAAATAAAGCAGGTAGAAAAATTGTGTAACAGGATGTGTAACAGGATGCGGACATTATTTCAGCCTTATTATAAACCTAACAACGAGATTCCAATAAATTATAAGCATATAAATGAGTTTTAGAAAGAAACAAAGTCTTAATATAGAAGGCCTTTCCAAAAGTACATTTTAAAAAATGAAACCTTCAAATAAATTTACTGAAGAGTTTAAAATCCCCCCCCCCTTTTTTTGTTTCCCCCCACCAAAAAACACACTTTCTTTTAGAAAAGATTGTTGACACAAGTATTTGACCATATAAATCTCCTCCAAAAGTTAAATTATATGATATGATCTTGTAAAAAAAGTATTGAGTCCTTAATCTTGATGTTCTATCATTTATTTTATAACATTAGTCGCTTATTAGGTAAATAATTTAATTTCATTAAGAACATTCTTTCTAAACTTTTTTTAAACCTTGGACAGAAATTGTTTAGTCAACTTATTTAAATCATCAATATCCGTGGGTGCAGTAAGTTAAAAGATAATGAAACTTTTCTACTTCCCCTGTATCTGAAGGGCCCATGATCATTATGGCTCCTATAAATGTTGAGGGTTTGCCAATATATCTGTCTGTGAGGATAATACTTTGCAGGGCTGCTCATTGAGTATATCAGTGAATGGTGGATTTGAGAACAGTTGGCAATAGAGACAAATAATTTGTCAATTTTTGTCACCTTAACAGTCTCTAACTGTTCTTGGCAAGAACAGAGAAGCTCCTGAATTGTTTTCTTGGATTAATTGGGTTATTAATTAATCAAAATAGGGCATCTTTGATCTTAGCTTAAACAAATTGAATAAAATAGATAATAAATTATAAATTAGAAAATAGCCCAGCTAAAAATAGTGTTTGTATTCCTCTTAAAGAACGTTATGTCTATGTCTATGTGAACTTTTTAAACAGATAATCTATGCCAAAGACATATCTCCAGCTCTTAAAACATTTGGGGTTTCTATTTCGGGAGGAATAGATCAGGACTTAAACCAATATCCTGATATGTTGGTAGGATCTTATGCTTCTGACCGAGCAGTTTTTTTAAGGTAAATATTCTCTCAAATAAAAGTTATCTAAAGATCTAAAGCAGACTTCTGTGTTCTAATTATTTGAAACAATTAGTCATCAAAATTGTTCCAGATCTGACATAATAATATTAATAATGAATAATTTTTAAATAAAATGTGAATGAAACCTCATTCATATATATTTTAATATATGTGTATTTTTAATTTGACATAAAAAAGGACACGACCAGTCGTGAAAGTATTTGCCAGCCTCAAAGCTGACCCACAGATTGTAGACATAGAAAATAAATCTTGTAGCCTCGTTGATGGTACAAAAGTTGCATGGTAAGGTTAATGTTTTTTTCCTTTCAGGATTTACCAATATTTTTTCACATTTTAAATGGGGCTCTCTGAAAATTTTTAGAGGAATTCAGTTTAATGTAAATTTATGAACTAAGCCATCATTAATAAAAAATAAAGACATTTTACCATCTACAAAAAATATTTGATTTAATTTTCATGTAAAAAAATTTAAACAAGGAATATAAATTAATCCATTATCTAATCTAATGAAATTTCCTCTAGTGTAATGGAAAACATTAAATGTTTTCTTAAAACAACTTTTATTACAGTACCAGAATTATAACATGTGTGACTTATTCTGGAGTTGGAGTACCTGATGAATTGTGTATGTTTTCAGATAATATTCTTTAGATTACTGTAATTATGTAATAACATATCAAAATAACATAAAATTTAGATATTTAATTTTATTGTATAGTTATTTTTAAAGGCTGATATGTTTAAAATATTATTCTCAAAGCAAACAATGATAACTCGTTTTAATTTAAGTGTAAAATATGCTGAAGGTAAAATTGTTTATGCTGCATAACATTCTTCAATATTTTTTTTTCCTTGACAGTCTTCAATTTTTCTTGGGTTTTTGATGCCAAGGGTAATGCTACAGGCTCCCAGGAACAAAGACTTTTTCTAACCAACATGCCTAACAAATATACAGAGAGCGTTCATATTAAAAAATCTACTTCACATCTTGATTGCCATACAACATATGTTTATGTAAAGGTAAATTAGTAAAGCATATAAGATCATCGTCAAATATTTAGATCTTGGTTTGTGGAACAACTAATGCTTTTTTGACATTAATACTTAAGAGTACTTTGCTAAAGTTACTATGAAAATATTGAAGTTCTCCAGACCAACTTTTAAAAATGTTAAAATTTTTGTATTCCAGATTTTATTTACATTATTTTTTGTTCTCCATCAGTTCATTGAAAATTTGTTTAAATTTGTGAAAATTTAAAATATGTGTTTTTCAAGTTATTTGGATATTCAAAATGTATCTTTTTATACATTTCTTCTTAAAAGAATGACCCTGATGACAAGCTTAGTCCAATGAAAGTAACTTTTGATTTCAAATTATCTGAAAATCCTCAAGCTCCTAGGAGGAAAAGACAGTTGTATCCAATTCTGGATGCTTACATTCCAACAACAACATCAATCACAGTAAGATTTTATATAAAATATTATGTTTTCAAATTATACAACTAATATCTCAAATTTGATTTTTATGTTATTAAATATCTAACTTAATCATTGTCTTTATTTTAAATCCATTTGAGAAAAATTTGAGCAAAGTGGTGATATGAATACTTTTTTAAATAGATTTTCTGCAAGTAAAAAGAATTGATTGATAAATCTATGTTTTTCAACAGGCTCAGATAAAGAAGGAATGTGGTGATGATAACATTTGTATCCCAGATCTCTCTGTATCAGCCATTAGGTTAGACATCATAAGTAACAATGAATAACTACATAATGATAGGCCTCATTATAGAAATAAAATGATGATGCTCCTTTAATTAAATTTGCATACTTTTTTAAAAATAATTTATATTTCTGAAGGGTTTTATTAGAATTCGCATTTATAATTGTCTCAAATTAGAATTTTTATTTACAATCTCGCTGGAATTGTTTATTCTAAAGACAATTTTAATGTGGCATAAATCATTCATGCTAATAAAATAATTGTAAAATAAAAATTGTTTTGGTCTGTTGCTCTTCAAGTTCATATTATATGTTGGATAATAAAGGCTATTGATTTATACTTCACTTTGACCACATGTTGAGCAATTTTCAAACAGTGATTCATATCTGCTAGTCATCCAAAAGGCTAAAATTGCGCATATTGACAATATATTTTCTATTATTTCTAAATCAAGAGTATCTCCTGCCCATGTCATTGGAAGCACTGCAACACTTGAAATTCTGGTTATTGTAGCCAACAAGGGTGATGACTCTTTTAATACCAAATTGTGGATTACACTGCCTCCTGGTGTAGCTTATGATACAATAACTAGCCAGAGATCCAGTGTGCCTATAAGCTGTGGACTCTTCAACCAAACTTTGGTTGTATGTGATCTTGGGAACCCATTAAAAAAGGACGAGTTTAAGGTAAATCATAAAAAATTTTAACAAAATTTGTAACCTAGTGAATTTTTTAAAATCCATTAAAAGAAAATTGACACCATAACAAATCATGATTACATAAAGGTAAATAAATTGAATATAGTAAAATGTCTCCATATTCTAAAAAAAATATATAAATAATGTGGTCATAATTTTAATTATGTAGTTATAGTAGAACCCGGTTAAGTCGACGGCCTAGGGGTTTGCTAAAAGGCGTCGAGATAACCGATGATCGAGTTAAAGGAAAACCAATATGGCAGCAAAACATTAACATGTGCTTGAAATTTCTTTATGTACATGATGCGCGTTAATTAGTGATGGGACGATTAATTCGAATCGTATCGGAATATTGGGACCCTAATATGTCTTCACTCTTTCCTAAGGTTGTTAAGACCGTTCGTTTTTAAGGACCGTTTAAATATAACCCTTTGTTGCTTTAGCGCTGTTTCTTTCCCTAGTACATAACGAATTCAGCTACTTCTGCCCCGCCACGCCGCGGCATTGGTGACATCGTGTCACCTCTCTTGGGCGCTCCCAGTTAACAATAAGTGTGTTTTTTTTTAATGGGGCTTGATGTTTGTTACACTGTTTCTGAGTTAGCATCATTCATAACAGTGATTCCCAGATTGAGCGATACTGTGCCTTGGGGGGCACTTGCGTGACTTTCCTTACAAGCTAAACTAATAAATAACCCGCCCTGTGTAACCTAAACATCCCCTCATTGTCCCCAAACCATTCTCTTCCAAACCATAAAACTTTTTATAAGATGCGCACAAAAATACGGTAGTGAGATGGTGAGTGGCATCGATAACTAGCATTTTCAAAAGCTGGCTATTGGCATACTACCAGAAGTAACACAGCGCTGAGAGCTGAACGCAAGCGTGCAGTGACGTCACTAGCAGACCTGGTGAGGCAGAAATTTGATGCCTTCCCTTGGTTATAAAAAATCATAACTAACATTTTCAAAAGCTGGGGATTGAGATAATCAACGTTAAGTGGCAAATTTGGCCCTCTTTTGTACTCGAGATATTAGGGTTCGACGACTTGAAAGAATTGACCTAACCGATGAGAAAATGCTAAGACAAAGAGAGAATTTGGCAGTTTCAATAAAAAATGTCGACTTAATAGGGTTGGCGAGATAATCGTGGTCGAGTTAAGTGGGTTCTAATGTACTTTCCTTTTCATGTAAAGACCATGTGTACCTTCAATTATTACACTTGATTTATTTTCAAATACTCATCTGAGTTTACCCTTAATTTGTTATTGTTTTGTTCATTATGCAGTCATCTAAGTTTACCTTAAATTTGTTATTGTTTTGTTCATTATTCAGTCATCTGAGTTTACCTTAAATTTGTTATTGTTTTGTTCATTATTCAGTCATCTGAGTTTACCTTAAATTTGTTATTGTTTTGTTCATTATTCAGTCATCTGAGTTTACCCTAAATTTGTTATTGTTTTGTTCATTATTCAGTCATCTAAGTTTACCTTAAATTTTTTATTGTTTTGTTCATTATTCAGTCATCTGAGTTTACCTTAAATTTGTTATTGTTTTGTTCATTATTCAGTCATCTGAGTTTACCTTAAATTTGTTATTGTTTTGTTCATTATTCAGTCATCTGAGTTTACCTTAAATTTGTTATTGTTTTGTTCATTATTCAGTCATCTGAGTTTACCTTAAATTTGTTATTGTTTTGTTCATTATTCAGTCATCTGAGTTTACCTTAAATTTGTTATTGTTTTGTTCATTATTCAGTCATCTGAGTTTACCTTAAATTTGTTATTGTTTTGTTCATTATTCAGTCATCTGAGTTTACCTTAAATTTGTTATTGTTTTGTTCATTATTCAGTCATCTGAGTTTACCTTAAATTTGTTATTGTTTTGTTCATTATTCAGTCATCTGAGTTTACCTTAAATTTGTTATTGTTTTGTTCATTATTCAGTCATCTGAGTTTACCTTAAATTTGTTATTGTTTTGTTCATTATTCAGTCATCTGAGTTTACCCTAAATTTGTTATTGTTTTGTTCATTATTCAGTCATCTGAGTTTACCCTAAATTTGTTATTGTTTTGTTCATTATTCAGTCATCTGAGTTTACCCTAAATTTGTTATTGTTTTGTTCATTATTCAGTCATCTGAGTTTACCCTTAAATTTGTTATTGTTTTGTTCATTATTCAGTCATCTGAGTTTACCTTAAATTTGTTATTGTTTTGTTCATTATTCAGTCATCTGAGTTTACCTTAAATTTGTTATTGTTTTGTTCATTATTCAGTCATCTGAGTTTACCTTAAATTTGTTATTGTTTTGTTCATTATTCAGTCATCTGAGTTTACCTTAAATTTGACTCCAACCAACACCAATGAAACCAAGGATCAGCTTATTTTTACATTCTTTGCCAATAGGTAAGAGCATCTTCAATTAGTGGATTCTTATATAAGATAGTGCATTTTGCCACGAAATTAGAAATTTGATCATCATAATTTTACAAAACTGTTACCGTATTTCCATCCCTAAGATGCTTGTTTTTATGGTTTATGTAAGCGAAAATTCCTTAAGATGCATGTGACCAAGCCAACTTTTGAGCCTAGCAATATTATTGTTTTCTTTCCCTTATCATAAATGAAAATTTGTCCAATGTTTCATCAACTGTCACATGTAGACAAGGCTTCCTATAATTTTTAGTTGACCTTAAACAATAAATGCTCAATCATTGCTTTTGGTGGGTTTCGATGATTTGTGTAAAAAAATACTAGTTTACTGGAAAATATACAATATTTTTGTGTATAGGTAATAATAGTTTGTTAAAAAATTTTAATCATCATACATTTTTAATTTTAAAATTTGTGTTATTTCCTTAGTTCAAATGAAGAACTGCACAACAGATATGATAATAATTTTATATCTGTTGAAATTCCTGTCACAGCTGTTGCAGAAATTGCGTTGTTCGGGTAGGTACAAGGGAATTTTATTTTATTTCAAAGCTTTAATGGTTTAAAAAGGAAGCTACAAGTAAACTGGTTAGCTGGGCACTTTTATTTATGGAATTGTAAGCAGCGGTTTATAATTAAATCAAGAATGTATTCATTCAAAATGAACTCGTCACTGTCTTGACAACATGGCTGTTAAGTCATGCACCTTTTTATAAGAGAAATTAAAGTAGATGAGATTAAATGAGAGAGATGAGTTAATATTTTTTCTTGGTAATAGGATTCATGTAGCTACTTTATATTTTTGTAGTAGATGTGACTCATTAATTTTTGCACTTGTGTTTATTGTGAAGTCAGCAATTTTATCATGTGGCAATTTTGGACTGAATTCCACAGTTAGTGGATAAATTTAAAAACTGAAGTTTTAAATGCTTTTGTTTATTTTAATTCATAAAACTTATTGGGACCATAATTTTGAGAACATAAGGATTAACTTTGGGTACCCCTCAGCCCCCAAATAAATTGATTAATAACTGACAGTTTTCTTGTTCTTTTGTTCTCCTATGCAAATTATCAACACAGACCCTGCACGCAATTTTATTTCACTGCCCAGAGGCGGCGTTAGGTACGCGCGAGGCCTAGCGCAACAATGACCCAGCGAGGCCAGAGTACTGGTAACGATAGCGAACTACCAATATGCCCAAAAGGTCATAATATCTTGATTAGATCATTTATTGTGCAAATTCAGTAGTGAAATATCTGCCGGCTCTTTTGTTACTAAAATATATTTATGTTCGCGTTTTATGAACAATGTTTTTTTTCAAAAAATACCGTAACAACTTACGTTAAAATGCAATTTATTGTACAAGGCAATATTTCAAATGCATGTTTCTCATCGCAAGTGCATTGTGTACATGACTACATGCAGTGTACTTCGACATGCAGGATGACATTCTCATATATCTTGGTCCATCACATCAGCGAATCACTTTATAATTTACATGCGCTAATTAATGATAGGCATACAGCTTGTTTTCCACTGTCAAGTTCAATATTCTCAAGTCTGAAACGCGGGGCCCCCCTAAGTGCGGGGCCTGGGGCGATTGCTCCAGCTGTCACCCCCAAAGGCCGCTCCTGTCACTGCCTACCATTGTTTTGAGAAACTGCCTAATTTATCCAACATTACTTAAATGGCTTTTCTTTGGATTTTTTTTAAGAGTCAAAGGGAGTTTTATGGTATGGTCAGAGATTTTTTAACTTATTTTAATTTATTTAGCTCTTGATAAATTTGCAATTTATGAAATAAGAGATGATTCAATAAAATTTTGTTAAAATTTTTATGAAATTAAATTTTTTTTATTCTCATTTGAATCTAAAATAGAAAGGCGAGTCCTGAGCTGATAGTTCTCAATACAACAGAACAAAAAGGAGAAGAAATTGGCAGAACAGTAAAACATGTTTTTCAGGTATTTTAATGATATATTTAAATATCCAAGTACAGTCAAAACCGGTTAAGTCGACGGCGTTGGGGTATGAAAAATGGCGTCGACATAACCGATGATCGAGATAAAACGAAAACCAATATGGCGGCAAAATATTAACATGTGGTTGAAATTTCTTTATGTACATGATTAATTAGTTAGCGTTAATTAGTGATGGGACGATTAATCGGAATCGTATCGAAACCCTAATATTTCTTCACTCTTTCCTAAGGTTGTAATGACCGTTCGTTTTAAGGACCGTTTAAAATTTAAATATAACCATGTTTCCCACTCAGGAAAACGGGAAAAAGTCTGGAATTCTTTAAAAAAATTTCTCGGCCTTGAAAGTCGGGAAAAGTTATGACTAATCTGGAATTTTTATATATATATATATATATTTATGCTGAAGTAAAGGACTTTGATTACGTCTCTGTCATGTTTCGATTCCATTTAATTCAAAATAAGTTACCAGTTTATAATTGTCTGCGCTGAAAGGTCAGTTTACGCCTCGCCTAGGCTAAAAGGTCAAAGTTTACGCCTCGCCTAGTCCCATAGCATGTTTGCAATGCCTTCGAATCAGCGAATAAAAAAAAATAAACATATCAATATGGTAATTTTAAGTTTAATGCTTTTGACGTGCAGGATATCTGTTACTATCAGAACGCTCTCGAATTTCCTCAGTCTTGTAATAATATAAATAAAACTATTGCAGCCTTGACCGTTGATCACAGCACGCTGTGGGCTGTGTGTTAGACCTCGGCCGGCAACTATGTCTAAGCGAATTTTTAAAAAAATCATTCCTTATCAGAATTCGACCTCCAAAAGTTATGACGTGTATATTAATAATATTATATACATGTACTGGAATATTAAGAAAATGATTTGATTTCATCGTCACGCGCGTGTTAGTGTCAAAGTCACGTATCTTACTGGTAACAAAGCAACACAACAAACTTTTAAAAGAATAATAATTTTTTATTTAATTATATAAAAACCACCGTCGATTCTCGATACAAACCTTTATTTTCAATTCTAAAGATATTCGTTTATCTTAAAAAAATAAAATGATCAATGCATCAGAAAATGAATTAAATTTAATAATAATATAACATGCAATGCGAAATAATGACGGATTAAAGATCGCTAACGCCGATTTACGGGCACCTCGGGTGAATACATCTAATTCACACATGGATCGAAAGTGAAAGAAGATAATAACATCCGGTAATTTTTATTGAAATCTCGTAGAATCACACAATAGCCGGAAGTTTCGAAGAAAGCAAGATGTCAACACTATTTTGAACTAAAAATGCATTGCTGGCGAACCGACGAGGATCGAGCTAAGCAACGTTAAGTTGCAAATTTGGCCCTCTTTTGTGCTCGAGGTATTAGGTTTCGGCGACTTAGAAAAATCGAATTAGCCGATGAAAAAATGCTAAGACAAAGAGAGAATTTGGCGGTTCCAATAAAAAACGTCGAGATAGTGGGGTGGTCGAGCTAACCGAGCTCGAGGTAAGTGGGTTCGACTGTATTGAGAAATTCAAAAATGAATTGCAGTATCATATATATATTTACGCTCAATTATGTAGCCTAACGCTAAGGGACATCACTCTGCTTTTTAAAAAAATTTTGTGTTGTAAGCAGTGCTGATTGACTCAAATAGTTATTTTTTGGTGCAGTAATTTGGTGCGCTGCTTTCTAAAATTAGTTTAAAAATCGTGTGGTGATTAGCACTGTTAAAATTATTATATAAATGCTTTGTTTAATTTTCAGGAATATTTCGTATTTATCATACAAGGATAAGTTACTTGGTCTTTTGACCAACCTCAATTTTTTAAATAATTTGTGTACATTTAAGGTAGTTTAATATTACGTATCTATCATACAAGGACAAGTTTGTTTGGCGCCCTAAATAAAAGTGGGCGCCGCAGTACAACCTATATTATATACATACTTTTGTGTACATTTCAGGAATATTTCGTATTTATCATGTAAGGATAAGTTACTTGGGCTTTTGACATAAAAAATAAAAACTATTATAAAATACTTGTGTACATTTAAGAAATTTTAATATTACGTATTTATCATACAAGGACAAGTAAGTTGGGCTTTTGAAAAAGGTGGGCGCCGTAGGCGCCCTTAAAAAAAGTGGGGGCGCCGCAGCATAAACTAGTTAGGGAAGAATTTTATAAATATTGTTTAAGAGTGTTTAAAAAATGATATTATTTCAATTTACTCTATTTCCTTAGTTATTAAACCAAGGTCAGAGTGCAACCAATGAAACACAGCTACAAATCAAATGGCCAAGTTATGACAAACAGGGTAATCCAGTTCTTGTAATGAAAGGAGGGGTTAACATTGAAGGAAATGGAAAATGCAATATCATTATAATTACGCCAAATAATGCTTCTGTAAGTAGATTTTTGCTGGTTTAAGTTTTGAATCTTTAATTAAATGTCCTTAACTATTACAATTGGTCATTAAGTTTTTAAAATTAGAATAATAGTTTTTAAAATGCTATATTTTTATTTTTCTGATTCTACTTTACCCACCTATAATTTTTTATTTTGTAAATGATTTAGGAAATTGGCGGCTGGGATAGTGGAAATACTCAAAATGCATACAGAGATGAAGGTGACAGAGAAAAAAGAAATACAGATTCACAAAATATTGTAAGTTAGAAACTGTGTTGTGGTATTTAAAAAAAAACCCAATAAAATTTTATTTAAAACCATTTTATAAATTAAACTTTCATTAAATTTAAAGGATTTTAAAGATATTTTATTAAAACTGAAATGCACAAACAACTTCTTTTCATAATTGTCCTAATCATGAGTCTTTAAAACAAATAAAGTTAAACATTTACAAGATCACTTTCAAATATAGCGAAAAACTGCTATTGGGTGACATTGAGCTTTTTTTGTAATAATTTGAGTGACTAAAATCAAAATTTAAAGCCACTTCCATGTATATTTTTAGTCCATTTGAAAAATTTAGTCTTAATTAGTTTTTTTATATATTTTTTTTAAATTTGTATATACCAATGTCTTTGAAATGTCATAATGTAATGGCAGTATTTGTTGTTAAAATGTTTATTCTGTAAATTTCCCTGCTTACTTATTTCTTGAGTTCTAAGAGCTAATAGTCCAATTGTAGATTCTATAAAGACTTTGTGTAATTTCTTTCAAACTGCATTAAAGTCATTTATTTACTAATTGTTAATGAAATTTTAAATTCTTTCATAATTGTTTATTAAATGTATGATTTTCTTAGTCATATTTAGTAATTTTAAATGACTTAAATGGTTAACATGCTTTGACCAATTCATACCTACTTAAATACTAATGCTTTCTCTATTATAATTTTAGATGTGTACAGAGAAATACTGCACAATAATTCAGTGTTTAGTTGGTTACATGGCACCTTATCACAGTTTTGTTATTACTGTTGAATCTGAGCTTAAAGCTAGAAGTTTTATTCAGGTAACAATGCCTTTTTACAAATTAAAAACATATCATTGAAATTATTTACATATTTTCACAAATGAAAACGTAATTATATTAATTATCTTAATTAAATCGAGAGTGTACGTCAATAGCTTTCTTTTCCTTGCAGAGACGTGAAGAAACCCAAATGTACCACATAACTTCAATAGCTCACGCTAAAGTTCTATCAGTACCCTATGATTTTAAGACTGTAGATATCTCTAAGTTTGAGACTAAGAGGTTGAGTGTAAGTCTTAAAAATAATTTTTTTAAACATTATTGTAATATTATTTCAGTTTTTTTTAAAACGTTATAATTTATGACAAAAGTTTAATATTAACTGCTCTTCTCTTTTTCACTCAGTCTACTTTGTATTTTTACCCAATAACTTCATAGATAGTCATCATTTATCTTTATTTCAATATAGAAATTTGGATGCTAAAATATATGGAAAAATATTTATTACTGGTACTTACCCTCTCTCAGCTTGTTACCAAAGTAAATACTGACAGACTGAAGCCAGCTAGTAAAGGTGTTGCAATTTGGATTATAGCTTTAGCGGTAACTGCTGGGCTTCTCATGTTACTTCTGCTTATACTACTACTGTGGTGGGTAAGTATCCTTTAAGTACACAATATGTTTGTGTGTTTTTTTATATAAATAAAAATATCATTATTTTAATTATGGGTGGCCGTATATCCGGCATGCGGATATCGGGTCAGATATCGGGATTTCTGCCATTATCCGGATTTGCCAAATACTTATGGCAGATCCGGACAGGATCCGGATATCAAGTGTGATTTGATTTGCGACCTTAAAAATAAAAATTTTGCTTGTCTTCCGTTTTATATCTTATCCAGTCTTATAATTTTTAAAATCAAGTCATTTGTGAATATTACAATTATACAAAATAAGTTAAGTAACAAATTAAGTTATACATTAAATTATTAATATATAACAAAATAAACAAATTAACAAGCGTTATCACGAAATCATTTAAATCCACTCAAAATATACTAAAACAATCAATTTCAATAAGAGAAAAAAATATTAAGTTAATAATTTACAAGTATAGATATTACTTTACTAGATAAGATAAGAAACTAAGTTAACTAACAGCATATTAAAACTTTGTTTAACTATAGGGATCTGATCACCACAAACTCTTACAGTGTTTTGGCTAATCCTATTATAAAAAAACCCACTTGATAAAATGAAACCTGCCATACAAAGTTCCATAAACATAACCATAAAAAATCTAATAATACTAATAATCAAAACATTCTCAAGACACTAATAATTAATTTCCAAGGCATTAAAAATAAAATTCCAGATTTAGAGCTACTTATAAAAACAAGAACCAGACATAATTGCTGGTTCTGAAACTTGGTTGAACCCCAACATATGTAACTCAAAATTTTTTAGCAGCAATTATAATATTTTTTAGAAAAGATAGACCAGACAATTATGGATGAGTGCTAATTGCAATCAAATCAAATATCATAGCTGAAGAAATTACTACACAATCAAATTTTAATATAGAGTTCGTTTTTTGTAAAATAGTTCCACCAAACTCAGCACCACTTATTGTAGGCAGTATTTATAGACCACTGAATACAAACCTAGAATACATGAAGAATCTTTATAGTCAATTTAATTTCATAAAATAAAATTATAAAAATGCTGCTCTTTGGCCTTTGGATTATGGGGGACTTTAATCTTCTAGATATAAATTGGAAAAACTATACAATTGATAACCATCAAACTAATAAAGATATTAATGAACACTTTATAGACACTATAAACAACTTAAACCTAGAACAGATAGTAAAAAAAGCAGCAAGGAAAAATAAAAAACTAGATTTATTCTTAACAAATTGACCAGGACTAGTGTTAGACTGCAAAATAATTTCTGGACTGTCCGACCATGATATTGTTAGGGTCAACAATACAATAAAAACTAAAATTAATAAGATACCTAGAAGAATAATCTATCTTTTGGAATAAATGTATTTCAATAAAACTACACCAATCGTTGCTAGCTTCCAACAAAATTTCCTAAGTAAATAAAAATTTAATACAAATAGCACAGTTGGAGAAATTTGGAAAGATCTTATCTTATCTTATCTATACAGACGCTCCTTCTATGCAGAAGATAATTGCGTCCACAGACCATGACAGATGATCTGTTGGCAAGTGATGCAGCGTTCACAGGCCACGGCTTTGTGGGTTCCACGCATTACCCAGCCGCCTAACTAGTGTTAGGTACCCATTCAGAGCTGGGTGACTCAGGGGCGTCCTAGGCCCGGGGAACAAATCCTTGCCGTCACATGGATTTGAACCCGTGACCATCGGTACGCCAGTCCAGCGCGCTGCCACTCGACCACCGATATAAAAAAAATCTAAAAACTATAATGGATGAGAATGTTCCAACAAAATTAACATCAAATAAAATTAACAAATGCTGGTTCAATTCTAAATTAAAAAAGGCTTGCAAACAAAAAGAGAACTTATTTAAGAAATTTAAGGCTACCAATTTAAAAAGGATACACAAAAAATACTTAAAGATTAAACACGTGAAACAAAAACTTAGTCGAAACCTCCAAAATGAATATATAAACAATGTAATTTCTTAAGATAACAATAAAAACTTATGGTCCTTTATCAAATCTAAAAAAATGGAACCCACAGGAATAGCCACACTAAAAGGCTCAAATAATAAAACCTATAATGACAGTGAGGCTAAAGCTAATATCCTTAACACATATTTTGCATCACCATTTTCTGCCTCAGGTGACAAGGAAGTTTTAATAAATTTAAATAAAATGGAAGAAATAGGTAACATAACTGTAGACGAGATAGGTATACATTCACTCCTAAAAAACTTAAAAATAAACAAAGCCACTGGCCCAGATGAATTGCCTGCAAGGTTAATAAAAGAACTAAGCAATGAACTGTCCCCAATCCTTGTAGTTCTTTTTCAAGCCTCTCTAAACCAGGGTAAAGTGCCCCATGATTGGAAATTAGCTAACATAACTCCACTCTCTAAGAAAGGTGATAAATCAGACCCTGGTAATTACAGACCTCTATCGCTTACTAGAATGACCTGTAAATTACTAGAACACATAATATATAGTAGAATAGTTAACCACCTAGAAAAATATAATGCCCACATCAACACGGCTTTAGAAAAAACAGATCATGTGAAACACAATTAATAGGTTTAATAGATGAACTATCAAAAGGCTTAGACAATAATGATCAAATAGACACAATATTACTAGACTTCTCAAAAGCATTTGACAAAGTTCACCACCTTAGTTTACTTAAAAAACTTAACTACTTTGGAATCTCAGGTTCCTTACATCACTGGATCCAAGACTTCCTTTTGGGTAGGGAGCAAACTGTAATAATTAATGGATCTAAATCTGCACCAATAAAGGTTAACTCAGGAGTTCCACAAGGAACTGTGCTAGGTCCCTTACTCTTTTTAATTTATATAAATTATTTACCCAACAACATCTCAACAGGAACAAAACTAGGTTATTTGCTGATGATTGTATAATCTATAGAACAATTAAATCAGAACAAGATAGCAAAATTTTACAAAAAGACATAGATGAATTGATAAAATGGGAAACTAACTGGAGTATGTCTTTCCACCCAGAAAAGTGTCAACTGTTAAGAGTAACAAAGAAAAAGAAACAAATAAATTCAAAATATTACATTCATGGAAAAGAACTGACCCAAACTAAAGATGCAAAATACTTAGGAGTCATAATAAATGAGAAACTATCATGGAATCCCCATGTCAATGAAGTTATTAAAAAATCAAACAAAACCTTAGGCTTTATAAAAAGAAGCTTTTACAAATGTAATAGAGATATAAAACTAAAATGCTACCTCACTTTGGTGAGACCTGTACTAGAATATGCATCTTCTGTATGGGACCCATCCACCAAAGAAAAGATTGATTAACTAGAACAAATTAAAAAAATAGCTGCCAGATTCATTACTGGAGAATATTCAAAACTGACAAGAATAACACCATTAGTTAAATCATTAAACATTGAAACACTAGAGGATAGAAGAACGAAGAGTAAAGTAGTAATCATACATGAAGCAATTAATTCTAATTTAGAAATACAACACAAAGATAACTTAATACAACCCTCAGATAGACATAAGGATAAAAACACCTTTTTTTATTCGGTATACAAACACAAACAAATTTTCATTCTTCCCATCCGGAATTCGGGCGTGGAATAGGTTGCCTGAAGAAACCAGGAAAACCAACACTTTATCAACACTTAAATCTCTAATAAGAATGCAGGACTAAACACAAACTATTGATTAGTGTAGGACGCAATAATCTTCTGTATAGAAGGAGCGTCTGTAACAGCTAAGATAAGATAAGATACACACTACACAGTTCGTTGAACTTCGTTCAAGTTCGTTCATTCAATCCATTGTAAAATGTTCATCGTTGACATTGACAGTGTCACGACTGTCAATGTAGATAGATAGCAGATACTTATTAAATACTAAATAGAAAGTAGTTAATTACACCCCCCCCCCAGCTCTTACACTTAAATGTGGATATATCCGGATCCAGAATCTGGATCCGGCAAATACTAGGGCCAAACTATCCGGATCCGGCAAATAGTAAAAAACCATATCCGACCACCCCCTAATTGTAATTCAGGATGTTTGTTTTTTCTTAAAAAGTAGTTTAAAAATTTAATCATCAATTTTTTTAAAAATAAAATAAAACACTTTCTCAACTATGAAATTTGTATTTCAGTGTGGATTTTTCAAAAGGAAGAAGCCAGAGGAAGAGGGGTATTTTGTGGTTAATGGTAAATCAGATATTGATAACAAGATTGTGGATTAAATATAGCTTCCATTTATTAATGACATTATGGCAATGTGCATTTCAAGCTCCACTTGTTAGGTGGAAGATATAAACGGCATTCAATTTTAAAATCCAAAGAAAGTAAATAGGATATAAAATATTTATGAGTGAATTAAGCGCCAATAAACTATGATATGAATTTTTAAAATATTTTATTCATGAGAAGTTTCGCTAGTCCAACGATTGTCAAATTTTTCCTTTGTATGACTTTGTATTTAACTAGAAAAATTTGTAATAGACTATTTTTGATTTGGATACACATTTACTTATACTTCGATCAAAATCAACCATGACTTCTTCAATCATCTATTCATTATAAGAATGTGGCCAAATTAATAGTACAAGTGTGATGTGAATATGATGAGAATTGTATCGATTGTCTTTGTAGTTTAATTGTAGGTTTCATAAAAGTTTGTATAATGTTGGTGAGAAAACTTACATGTACTTTAACATTTTGTGATATAAATGTTGATGCCTTTTATCTTATGGTTCTTGGATAAGTATTGTAATTATTTATAAATTAACTTGTTTTATATATTGTATGTGTGGTAATATGACAGTCCAACTTAGTTTAAAGTTGAGCCTAGGGGAGCAATTACTTCTTTAATTGTATGAACAAGTGTGTTATATTTAACTGTAACAAGTTTAATACTCTTATTTGCTGTGAAGAAGTATGTCTCATTAAATTCAGTTAAATTATCATTTGAATCTGTAAATAAAATAATAAATCAGGTACAATTTTTAAATTAATCTACATTTTCATAATGTATTTTCTTGCACTATGCAAATTATTCTAGTCCTTAACATGGTATTTCAATTTCTTCTTTTAAATATTCATATGCAAAAATTTGTAATTGTAATTGTAATGTTATTTTATAACTATTTTTTAGTAGTTCATCTGGGAATATATTAATTGTAAATGGAGTGTTTAAGTGCTTAAAGTTTTTGTGTGTTGTGAATTACTATGTGATTATTTACTTCCACTTTTTTTTTGTTGAGCAGCACAGTTAGGGTAATTTGTATTCTTAAATGGATTTATTGCAAGAATTTTAAGTTTAATTTGTATGTGTGATAAGTTGAAGATCAATATTCCAAAATAACATAATGTAAAGGTCCACCATTTTAACTAGAGTATGAGATTAAATATGTATTTTTTTTAAATGTATCTTTTCAAAGAAAATATCATTCAAATTTATTGTCAACCCTTCACTTTATTTAATTATCTTAGTAATACCCAATTTGATATAGACAGTTATCATATTATTCTATATTAAACATGAAATAATTTTTAAAATTCTTCTGGAGCAACATAAGTTTACTGCTTTGCTCAACATTAAAAATACTAATCCTATTTAACTGTCCAAAGGATTGATTGCTTTTTTTCAATTAAGTAAAGCTAAATTTGTTACCTAGAAGTTGTTGTACTGTCATTGTCATGATTTTGTACACATTTTTTTTCAAGTAGCTACAACTACAATACGTTATTGAATTAGAATATATAATATTAAGTAAAATCTACAATAATAAATACATGTTTATTAAATGTCTTGAACTCACTTATACAAATTATTAAAATGTACTATTTATGATAATACTATTTGTTTTACAGTTATCTTTATTATTACATGTATTACTATGTATCTCAAAATGACTTTCAAAATGGTGCTACGTTAATGATGCATGTAAAAGAATTTCATTATCATCTAGTGCATTATGTGTTTCATATATCATTTTCCCAATAGTAAAATATTATACTATAGTAAATATTTAATGTAGCACTAAGAGGCATGTAGTTTTCTTATGAATATCAAGTAAATTATACCACTTGATCAAAGGGAGAAGTAACCTAAATAACGTAGTTGGTATAACAAACCCTTTTTCTGAGATTTTGGTGGTATATCTAAAAATATATTCATTGATATATTTTTAAACAACAATGATCTAGTACAGGGGTGGCCAGACCTGTAGTACCTGAGAGCCATTTTAAAACATTAAATTTTTTTGAGAGCCGCATTGAAGCGCTATGGGTCATTAAACCTGGCTAGGAAATCTTCCAATAATGCATGTAACATATCTTTCATGAATTGGACGCGAACCGCATTGTAAACACAGAAGAGCTGCATGCGGCTTGCAAGCCGCGCTTTGTCCACCATTGATCTAGTATTTTAATAAAATGACAATAAATTTGATCAAATGAGTGATTTGTTTAGGGAATTGGAAGTAATATATGAATTATAGCTCCAAAAGTAGTGTATTTTAAACATGCAACTTAGTTGCATTGTCCTAGCTAGTCATTATATTTTTACCAATACAACGTTAAAAACAAAAAGGTTCATGTTTCTTACATGTGTTGCTTTTCTTTTTCTTCCATTTGTTGGATCTGCTCTTGAATGCAAGATGGGATGTTTTAATCTGTAGTTAGTCATTTTTGTTGCAATAAAAATGTGTTTGACCAAAAAACTATGGGTGTTCTTAATAATCATTTAACATCACATACATTATACATTTTCAAGATTCAATGATCCACAAAAATGAAATTACCATTTTAATGCCATTTGCACATTTAACTTACCAAAAGATGACAAGATTCACATATATCTTATATTTTACTCAAAACTAGCCATTTTAGTAACATTTAACAAATCATTGCATTGATTTAAATGGTTTCCTTTAAATAACTTTCATTCTGAGAATTATTCAAATTGTGTCTAAATTACAAAGATTTAATACCATGTTGGAAATTAAGCAAGAAACAGCTATAAATATCCCTTAATTTAGTTGAATTATTTCCAAAATACTGCTGTAGATTTCATTGACCATTCATTATTTACTTTTTGAACATTGAAATTTTACTTCCTGCTAAGGGATTTTATTTATTTTTTGTATATTATTCTGAACTATTTCAAAAGGTGACAGTAACTAGTAAGAAATAAAAAAACTCAAGTTGTCCCAAAGTCTCCATCTAGCTTACCTGTATATAAAAAATGGCAGATTGCTTTAAATTTAAAATGTTGAAGAAAGATCTATTTAATTGATTGACCCAAAATAATTTTGTCTTTAATAAATCAGATTTAAATTCATTTTGAAATAATTATTTACTTTTGCTCTTTATTTCTAGAAAACTTCAAGACGTGTTGTTAAAAATCTTGATGATTCCCAAGTTATTCTGTATTTTATATCTATATCTACATTTCTATATGTAAAAGACAATTCACAGAGCTGTAAGAAATAGCTCTCACACTATTTCAAACAAATTATGAAATAACATACTAGTTCTAAAATGCTTTAAAATAAATTTATTGTTAGATTTTTGAATTATTAAATTTAATACCATAAAAGTCAACACAAAAAATAAAATTTTTCTTTCAAATAACAAATTTTTTAAAAGATACAAATAATTACAAGTGCAAAAGTTTTATTTCACTCACATATATATATTTGTTTATATATGTATATATATATTAGTATCTAAAGGGATATATTATTGTCTGATTAAAACAGGGTAAAATAGCGTTGCCAACCCAACCTATAAATATGTAGGCTATAAAATATAATAATTTTAAAATTCCAAGTCATACTTAAAGTAATCTTAAAATTTCTAACGTGATATGACGAATGTTTATTTTTAAACTTCTTTTTAAAGTTTCCATTAATTTTAATATTTTTTATGGAAGTATAAGGGTTAGCCTAATAAAAGTAATAAGCATGTTAACAGACATTTTAAATGAATTTTAAAATGACATCAATACCTGTTTGATATTAATTTGGAAATTAAAAAATGGAACTAAAATAAGCATTGCACCTACATTGTCAATGAGATTCAAATTTTATAGAAAACAGAGACCTTATGGCTGATTGTATAGGTTTCATAATGCAAGTCCCTTTAGGTATATGGTGCTTGATATCAGAGCTGAAGTTTTGAATCCATGTAAGCATAGCCAATGTGAGTGAAGTAAAAACATAGATTCAGGTTTTAGTTTTCACATAAATAATCACTTGAAATGTAATGCATCTAATATCTTATTTATTTGAGAAGTCCTTTTTTAAAGATGTTAAACTTTGTAGTTTAAGGCAAAACAATAAAATTTAGACCCTAAGTTACTAGATAAAAGACCAGGAGTAAGAATACTGTACTCAAATGAAGTAATCAGATCACAAATGTTATAATTATTTCTTAAATGCATCACATTTTCACCAGACATTTATGTAAAACATTTCAAAAGTGTAAAAGGTAAACTATGAAATTGTAAGTACTAACATTTTGAAATTAAATAAATTTAAACGCAAACATGAATTTTTATTAACTTCAATGGAATAATTTAATCCCAAAACTTCAGAAAAGTATTAAATTTTTAATGAAAAAAGATTCAACTAATTTAAACGCTTTAAAATATTCATTGCTGATCTTATTTCTATCAAATGCAGATGTACAGCTATCCATGTTAACAAAATATATTTTTAGTGCACTTGAAACATTCAATATTTCATATTTAAACAGATTACCCTCCCTTACTTTATTAAATGATTGCCCATATCTTTTAGTCTTTGCTTACAAGTTCCATAGTGTGAAATACTACTGATAAAATGATGTTGAAAAATATAGTTATGGAATTATTTTAAGTAAGCAACTTGAGCAATGCTATTCAAAACTGATTTTAACAAAACAGGTTGATGTTAATATCGCAAAAAACATGGTAATTGGGTACATTGGTCGCTCTAAGCACAGAGGATTGACATGTTACTTCCTCTAAAATAAGAAATTATTTTTAAAAATTGTTATAGAAATGTATCAAATTCAAATATACATTTATTTTAAATTCAGAATGCAAAAAGCATGAACAATGTATTTTTATGTACAACCTACAAGAGTAATGATGTTCAATTAAAATATACATTGATCTGGATAAATATATAGCAACAAATACAGATACAATTTTATTGTTTGGAATGTATCGGACATTGCAAAGGCAGAATGATCTGCAGCAATTGGAAAATTAGATGGTAGATTTCATTAAGGTTTTTGTGTGTGCAAAGGGGGAAGGGGGAAGAATCTAAAGAAAGATATTGGTTTATTTCCATCAAAAGGATGAAGATTTACATTGGGTTTTAATGCTATAAAAAAGAATACCTTTAAATTTTAAATTACTTTCACAAATATCTTTTAGTTTAATTGAAAAGTAAACTTGAAATGATAACTTTAATTTTTTTTTCAATAATACATTTTATTGGTCATTTCAATGTTTTTCAATGCTTATAACATTTTTTTATTTATAAATTCTGTTATCCCTGAAGCTAACAGATATTAAAAGTTCAAGAGAATCTCAAGTAATTCTTTACATGTGATTTTAAGAATTAGAAATATGTTAAAATAGATGTTATACATTGTCATTGAAGCCTTAAAAGCCCATTGAAACTAAGTGACAAGGGACAGTCACATAAAATGCTAAAGAGGTAAATCTCTTTTGCAAATATTAGACATTTTGAATGATTTGGTTCATGTTTACACAGGTCATTACAACTAAAAAAAATCATTTAAAGGTTTTTTTTAGAGAAAGTACATAGTATAGTCCTAAAAAAAAATTTCACAAATATTTTACAATTATTTAATAACAAATGATAGTTTAATCATTAAAATAAGTGAATAAATTGTTTATTGTCAAATCTAATACACCAATTTGTAGCAAAATTTTAAAAGAAATATCTGCTATTAATATCAAAATGTAATAATATGTAAAAGTATTAACTCCTTTGTTCAATTTTATTAAAACATTTTCAAATTTAATTATCTATCTATTTAATTCTCTTCATAGGGGACCACTTGCCTGGCAAGTAAGCAGCAAAAACATATTGCAACGAGCATGACGAAATGCCCTCTCTCGGGTCTACTAAACACAATTCTCTTCGTGTCGGACCCTGCGAGGCAACAATAGTGCATGGCAACAGAGGTGACGTATGACCATGCGTCTCGGGGTCATTCTAACCACTGTTGGCACGCGTGGTGGGGGATGGAAATGGAAATGGGGGGTTGTGGGAGTGGATAGCAACAATGCACTTGCGCGTTTACTTGCATTGTCTTACACAGTAAATGTGATAATCGTAGTGTTTTGGTTTGAATGTCCGCCTCATACGTCGATGGTCCTGGGTTCAAGCCCCAGCGGAAAAAACATTGTTTTTTATTAATTTTTAAAAATGTCTGTTTTTGCACGTTCTTATACCCTTTATTGCAACATTGCTGATTTTTTAGGGTGAAGAATTCATGAAAAGACACGTTGTCACAATGGGATTGTGTCTTGGCAAACGACTGTGAGCGATGAAATGAAATAACTCTGGAGTGACCCGCGGCGTAGCATAACGCGACTAGACTTGCTCATACTAGTACAGTGCAAAAATTGGATGGGGGGTGAGAGTAACAGACACAACAGCACGGACAGTAAGGAATAGAATAGCGAGTAAAACATTGGAGACAAGCACACTGAGATTGTTGTTACCCGCTTCCCAATTAATACTCCATCCCTTAAAACATTAATGTGAATTCACGTACCCTGCGAGGGTTAGAGCAGTTTAGGGATGTTAGTTGCGTGTTGTTGTTTTTTGTTGTTTTTTTAAACCGATTATCGTTTATGTATCCTTGATTTTAATCCGATTATCGTTTTATAGCGGACTTCTTGAAAGTTAGGGGTGTAACCGAATTTCGGCCTGCAAACGTCTCGAAACCAACGTGAGTTGGCAAGTTTTCCCCCCCCCCCCAGCCAAACTTCACACGCGTTGTTTTGAATTTATTCGTGCTGTAGTTTGTGTCCGGTATTACTCCACTTTCTTTGACTTCCTGGGCAGTCTGCGGCGGATGCTACGCCGCGGGGCGTCTCGTAGTTTATAAACAAAATAAATATATGGTGATATGGTATTATATAAATTTAAGTAAAAAAAAGAGTAATCAATGTATTATTTTATGGGAAAAAAAACAAAAACAAAAACAGGCCAGAGTGAATAGTGGGCAGAACATCCATAGTGTAAAATTTGATTTGATTTATTAACCAACAACAACCCAAGCCAATGTTTACTTTTATCACATAGCCTGAATAGTAAAAAAAAATGAAATAAAGTCAACATAAGTAATGAGATATGGCACAGGCAAGCTTGAGAGTGAAGACTGAAACAAAATTATAAAATCATACAAGTAATGCATGCAAACTCTGGTCAGAAAAGTTCTTCAGTAACATTTTCTCATGCCACTTTTGATTTGTTGAAATGTATTTTTTTTTCTTTCTTCTTTTGATACACTGCACACTTATAAAATAAATGTAAAACATTGGGGCCGTCCATAAATGACGCCACACGATTTATGTTGATTTTCCACTCCCCCTCCTCCCCCCTTCTTCACAAAAACTTAGACCCCCCTCCAATATGATGTCACAAAGCTTTGTCCCCCCATAAAAGCTGTATTTTCTATTTGAAATAAATAGAAGTAAAAAAAAGATTTTTAAAAACCACGTTTTTATAAGCGGACTAAAAAGAAGAAAATAATTTGAAACTTATTAGTTCAAGTACTTCGATTTAATATGACTAAAAATGTGGGGCGGGCAAAAATGGGGCGGGCGCTTATGAGATTTAACATATGCGGTTCACTCATTCTCTCACTTATAGATCTCTCTTTTGCCTTCTACATTAGAAATCTTTAATTTTTATACCAAACACCCACCCCACGTTTTTAGTCATATTAAATCGAAGTACTTGAACTAATAAGTTTTAAATTATTTTCTTCTTTTTAGTCCGCTTATAAAAACGTCGTTTTTAAAAATCTTTTTTTTACTTCTATTTATTTTATTCTTTTTAGTCCACTTCTAACAAACTGGTTTTTAAAAATATTTATTTTACCTCTATTTATTTTACCAAACACCTCACAAGCGCCCGCCCAACGTTTTAAAAACATTGTGATGTGGTCACAGGGGCGAACTCACAGATGTCAACAAAAGCCGACGGTACAGATGCTTTTATATAGACTATAGATAAACTTAAAAGTTCAATAATTTAATAACAGTACATTTGATCAATCTGAAATTTTGATACAATGCATTGTCATCCAAGATCTATCTGTGGTAAAATTTTCAGATCTCTAGGACCATCAGAAGTGGTTCAATTTTACGTTGGCAGATTTGAAAAAATCTTGGACAATGCCTCACCAACGAAAGCGAGCTAATAAAAACGTAGTAAAATAGCATGTTTCAAATCCCTTTTTTATCATTTAAGTATTTATTTAGTGTAGCGCTGCATTCTAATATCCTAACACGCTTGAGGCCATGTAAAACGTCATAAAATAAATTGTAAGAAATCAAATATTTAAGTGAAACTTTTATACGCGATTTTTTATGTGACTTCACATTTCTCAACCCCCCTACCTCCCCCTCGTCACAAATGTGTGGACCCCCCTAGGTGCGTGACATCATTTATGGACGGCCCCATTGCAGCAATATCTGACTGTACTTTAGTGATAAAAATAAACTTTCAATACAACCAAATTGATGTCAAATTAGGAAAGGGTTCAGACACTGCCAGTCATAGCTGCAAATATATAATGAATTTATGCAAGTTCAAATGTTCACTTTCCTGTACAAAACTGCCATATGTTATTAAAAATAGATATTTGCAAATGAAATTTGCTATGAAAAGTGAAAGACTTTATATGATTGATAGCATAATGCTATGATTATTATTTAGCTTATTCATATTCATGCTACAAAAAATAAAGAAAAGAATAGATTCACTAATGACAAGGCTGAATTACAAGAATAAATTGGAAAAATTCAGCAATGCTCCTGACATGTTCTAGCGTTTAAAAACTACATGCACTTTCATGATTAACCCTCATAATATCATTTTAGTTTTTAAAAATGCTCATTAAATAGCTGAATAGCATTAAATACATCTGCACAATTTGTCTGAAAAAGTTTGTTCTTCTAATAAAGAAATATAAAGTAAAAAATATATATTGTGACGGATCTATGAATAAAATATTCACTTCTTCATAGAAATGAGATTCAAGAAATGAGTATGTTCCATGTTCCATGTTTTAAAGGAATTTCACACACCGGAAATACTGGGTCAGTTTATTTAAATATATATCTTTGGGGAAGGGGGAGAGGTTGTACTGAATTAATTAAGTCTCGAAATTGTGGAAAAAGAAAAAAAAATGAATAACAGAACATGAGGTAAAATTTAAAATTAAAAATACATGTAAGCTATTATTAAAAAAGAATTTAAAACCTTTCTGATAAGAGATAAAAATCCAATCCATTACTGCATAATTGCTAACCACTCAACATCTTCAAAGACTTTGATTTTAGACCAATCTGAATGCATTATCAGACTGATGAAAACAACTTTGCTGCAACATATGTTGACAGTCAATTGAATTCAGTAAATACTATTGACAAATAAAACTAGGATTTGAAATAAAAATATAAATGTTAGGAGTGCCTTTTGATTTTGAACTTTAAGAATAAAATATCTTAAAAATTTAAGGTTAACATCTTTGTTAACTAAAAGAATTTATTCAAATGAAAAAAAAGTTTTTAAAAAATACAGCACACATGATTTCATAAAATTATATGAAACAATTTATAGAAAAATGATTACGCCTCTTGGAAAAAGTCTAAGAATTGGAGTTATTTGTATCACAAAGCATAGTATGAAGCTTCCCACAGTTCCCTTTGGCTAACAACAGAAACATGGATGATAACAGAGTACAAAGTTGATACTGCTTAGGGGAATAAAAACAAAACTTTACTTTAAAGAATTTTCCTAGTGTCAAAACTAGGAGATATTCTAATAATTTCAGTATAATCTACAGAGCAGACTTCTCCAATCAGCCGTTTTTTAAAGAAATCATCTACTGTTTCATTATTATATAATTTTTATCTCATCTCTGTAATTCTTTAAAAATTTCAGAGTGAAACATTTAAAACAATTTCAAAATATATTACAAAATAGTTGTGTGATACACAAATGTGAAAAGATTTTGCGCTTTGATAGGATTTCTGAAAAAGCTATAAGTTGTAGATACTTGTTCATAATTCTAAGCAAAAAAGTTGTAATTTTTCAGTTGAAATAAAAATTAGAATAATTAAGTTTCTTCTTTTTCCCCAAAGCAGCACTAAATTGATGATAAGCCAGAACCATCATTAAGTTTCACTCTCAACCTTGTACTTCGTGCCAGCATCTGAGTTGCTCTTCCAAAATTTGATATTGGCCTTGATTTGGCTTGGGCGGTGCTGAAAACAAACAGAGGAATACATGTTGGAATAAAGCTAATGTTATTGTTATAAAGTACTAGCAACAAAGCCCGTCCAAGGACGGGAATAAGAGTAGGGTGACCTGTGAAGTTCATGGTAGGACTGTGATGTCACATTATCCACACCCCCGTCTGTCCAGAGACCCTACCCCCCCCCCACACACCGCTGTCTGTCCAGAGACCCTACCCCCAAACCGCGTTCTTTCCAGAGACCCTACCCCCCCCCCAACAACGCAGTCTGTCGCGAGACCCTACATCCCCTCCACCGCAGTTTGTCGAGAGACCCGCCGTCTTGACCGGCCATTCATGTGTAGGTTATAACAACATTACCCACCCCCGTCTGTCCAGAGACCCTACCTCCCCTCCCCCCTCCACATCGCCAGTCTATCCAGAGACCCTACCCCCCACACACACACACACACCGCAGTCTGTCCAGAGTTATAATAAATAACCCGTAAAAACTACGTTTTTGAGTACAAATCCCAACGCGCACCGCTCAAAATAAACTCTTGGAAAAAAAACTGCACCAAAAATAACTCGTTTTGAACGTCGTTCAATACGTAAATGACATTTAATTTTTCTCCGCCAGTGATTGGCTGTAAGAGTCTGCAGGAGTTTGAGGGACCAATCGCTATCGATGACCGCACAGAAAATTGCCTTTTATTATATAGGATGCCCCCCTGGTGTAAAATTTATAATATGAAATGTTTAAAAATAGGTTACTGAAAACAGAAACAAATTTTTTTTAATCTATAGAAGAGTCTTCTTTTTTCTTAAAATATTTTGTTAAGACACAAAAGTTCAGGGCTACACCAAGACCCCAAAAAAAAATAAAAAATCAGAACAATGAAAGAGCTTAAATAATTCAATAAATACATTCCCCTACTCCTACAAGTAAGGCTCGATGTAGTAGGATGAAACTAACAATAATTAAAAACAAGACAAAATAATAGCAGAGGTTGTGTTTCTATTGTCTCACGGTGACCAGGAATCTTTTAAAAGCATCTATTAATTTTCAAAGGAGACTTAATGCCCCACCCTCCCCCATCCCTGTCATCTTCAATTTATCCCCCGAGGGTGCAAGACCCATGATGGATTGATAGTGAATTGGGTCACGTGTTCATGCCAACTCACCTCCATCAACCACATGCCTGACTTGGAAGTCGGGTGGGTGTAAGCATAATAAAGCCATCCTCCAACAGCTGCCAGCAGTCCACAGACTATTAGAACTACTACAACCACTACAGCCACAGGGAACTCACTCTTTTTGTTGCACTTCCCATTCTGAAAAAGAAATTTTGTCAACACAATAGTATTAGCAGCCAAACCGTCATATTCTATTCATATGAAGATTTTAAATATTCCTCGGTTGGTTTTAACTTAACAAAGGACTATAAACCTTTATTAAAAAAGATTTTAACAATTCCAATGCTTCTTTCTAAATGAATACTGCACACTATAACTATAATAATTTCAAAGCCATTGATAATCTATAACGCATTAAAAATCCTGAAATTCTCATCAATGAGTTTATGTACTTTTCCATATAGACATATTATCCTTTTTTCCTCACTTAAATCAATTGAAATGACATTTTAAAGAAATTTTAAAATTTAGTTGTAAATTTGGAAGCTTAATCTCAATCCACCAAGTTAAAGTAGCAAGCAAATAGATGATTAACAAGGAATAATGGAAAGCAAGGCAACCTATTGGAAGTTCGTTCTAATAAGAAAGGTGACATAGTAAGAAAACAATCAGCTAACTATATCAGATAATCTTGGTTTGTTAACAACTCATCAATATTGAATAAAAGTGTATCCTAATCGTAAATAAAACACACCAATAAAATTGTGTTTTGGGACATAATTTGAAGCAATTATGCCAAGTTACAAAAAATTCATAGAGTATAAAAAAGAGAACGTGTAATTAGAAATTAAAAACATTAATAATTTACAATTTCGTATTCTTTAGTAACTGTTATGCGAAAAAATCACATCATTTGTACATATTAGCACTTAAAATAGCAATAATACTCTATTTATCTTTGACGATCTGTATTCTAGAAAAAAGTGTGGCAGCGCATTCTTACTTTGGCAGCTAGGAAAGTTTAGACTTACAAACTGATGGGACCTTGAATCTAAAACACATACTAGTGAACCATTTTTGAATGCTACTAGAACTTAAATATAGAGACTAAAAATTAATAGATCAATTTTATTACTTTTTAAAAATACATTTTTCTTAATAATGTAACTCTTAAAATTCTTACATATATTAGTAATTTTTACCAGTCTTCAGATAATTTTTTTGTGTATGATTCATACCTGCTGGAACACCCAAATTATATTTTAAATATAATCTGTTTTAATATAATATATTTTATCAGCAAAAGGATAATTATTGATCTGTAGCACAAGGTATTAAAATATTATTAAGAAATTATTAAAATTCAATAGATGAGTTGGTATTTTGTGAGTGGCAAGTCCAAAATAGCATTGAAAAAAACTAAGTGTCTTCAATTTTTCCAAACATTCATAATAATGCAAGTGGTAAAATATTAATAGGTTCTTTTATATTCAAATTAGAAGAACACACACCCACAAAGATTTTTATTTACAAATCAAATACTATGTGCAAAACATCCTTTATGAAGTAGCTAAAATAAACATAACCCTAATTCAAATTCATTTCATAAATGTAAAATTTTAAAGCTG
This sequence comes from Ampullaceana balthica, assembly GCA_944989445.1. Taxonomy (NCBI): domain Eukaryota; kingdom Metazoa; phylum Mollusca; class Gastropoda; family Lymnaeidae; genus Ampullaceana; species Ampullaceana balthica. The sequence continues at coordinate 198,466 of CALYLW010000412.1, forward strand.
GTAGATTTAATAAATATTTGTCATTTTATGACTTGCAATACAAATGACGGTATAGGGGACTGCGGAATGCGGAATGATAAGGAATAAGCCACAATGTGAAAATCACCAGGCAAGAAAATCTTGTACTAATGAAATGTAACAAACTTTTGAATGTTTAGTGTATTCCATAAAATGACTTATATTAGACAAGCAAAATTATGTGTACATTAATCTAGATACAAGGTACAATATCCATGTCATAAAAAGTGACAAGGAAAAATCTTTAAAAAAGAAAGACCTTATTTACTTGTTTAAAAACGCCAATATACTCAATGTTAAGAATTTAAAAATTTAATTAACTCAGTTTTTTCCTTATAAAATAAATTTAGAAATATGACTAACTTTAATGTCAATTATTTTTAAAAAAGCATGTCAACACCGTTGGATGCACAACTTAATTTTCTGCTTGAAGCTGTCTAAAATACAAAATAGCCTTAAAAGTCTCAAACCTAAAGTGGAAATGGAGTTGACATATCATTATTTATTCATGATGAACTGCGAGCATTTTCCTCTATTAGTAAGGCATGCAACAACTTTCTTAATTAAAAACGATAAATACACATGAACTCAACAGTCAATTAAGTTGATCAAGTAAATAACAGAAAAATAAAAAAATTAAATTGTTTCAATGTAATTAACATTCAAACAAAATTAGTGTGAGAAATGGTTCCAGATGCTCTGTGCATGCATCAAGATTACTTCCATTCTTACCTCACAGGTTTTTTTTGTTTCAACACCTTTCATGGGGTCTATAATTGGTTTCCGTGGAGGAGGAAGAGAAGCACACTCCTTAGAATCTTTAGTGTGCTATAGCAAAACACACAAAATAGAGGCAAAGTATGTTTATATATTCAACTTGAGATTCTGACAGTAATCATGTTGAGATATTTGTGTTGGTTCAAAGAAGAGAATGAAGACTTCACCATTATTTGAAGGCACTGTGGGTAAAGCTTTCAATGAATGGTAAAAAGTTTAAGTCATTCAACATCATTGATTCTTACATCAAAGAGATACAAGAAATACTCTTTAATAGACAATCTTATTTATTAAACATTTATTAATGATGATGTCTTGAGAACACTGATGTTAACTTTCTAAAAATAGTCCAAATGCACTACAATATATCCAGGATTCATGAGCTTTGAAGAAACAAGTTTGTAAAAAAATTAATAAAAACATAATTGTCAAGTTTACAGAAATAATAATAAATTCATCAGCTGTAGATTGGATTTGATTTTTAAAAATTCAAACAATCTTCAGAAAACATTACCAGCTTTTCCAGAATAAATAATTGACTCTAAAAGAGCCATGCAAAAATAAGAGAGAAAGTGGGTATAATCACAGCAACTAATGGACAATAAATGTATTACCTAAAAAATGCAAACATTCACGGAAATAAGATTTATAGAACAGCTTCAGCTTGACTAGCTCAAATAACAAACCTCAAAACAATTTGTCTTCACTGGTCAGCACAAAGAGAGTTAGTTACCAAGGAGAGATGATTACTTCCAAACAATGACATGATCACACATTCAGTATTAGTCTCAACACTGTTTAACACTGTTATGTGCATATCATCTTTAAAAAACACACTCCAGGGTTCAGTATTTTCAAACATATGCTCCAAGAGCCATGAAAATTATTAAAAAGTATATTATGAATAGCAAAAATTCAGTTTGTCATAAAATAAAGAAGCATTAACAGTCTTTAATTTTATCCTCAACAAAATAACACCTCTAATCTGTCAGGTGCAAGTCACATACCTACTTACGTCCCCATTTTTCATTTGTACTTCCCATAACATATTAGATTAGTAATGCCACAAAATTTGTGTACTGTCATTAACTTTCAAGTAAGAAAAACATCATTCTATTAAAGCAGTGCTTCTCAAAGTGGCAGTCCCTGGACCATCAGCTGCTGGTCCGCAGAAGTTGTCAAGAAAGGACAGACAAATATAATTATATTCCCTTATTTGCAACCATTAATATTAAACCTATAAAATATGTCAATTTTTCTTTAATATACACATAAAATGAAACAAATAAAATAAAATAGATAACATTTCACTACCACGCCAGTACAGTGAAAATAGTTCACCGGTCCCTGGTGCCATGGAAAAAATTTCTGCCGGTCCACAATACTAAAAAGTTTGAGAAGCACTGTATTAAAGGACAATGTCTTTGTCAATATCTATCATCTATACAAGTTAATGCCTCACTGTGTTTTTTGTATAAGAAACAGCAAAGCTTCTTTGGACTCATGTTTATATAATATTTTAACACAATATTATGGATCTTTTCATTAATAGAAATGTTAACTGCTTTGAAATTTTTAAGCATTACCCTAATGTTGAACATCATAAAAAAAATACAAAGACATTATTATTTATATTTTAAGGAGGAATCTACCCTGCATTTATTTTGTATAATTTAATTTGCTCTTTTCAATTCCTCACTATTGACAAAGCCAATCTGAATGATCAGACTGTATGTAGGTGGATAATATAAAACCCAAAATGAAACACCTGTATTTTATAAATGTTTTCTATTTCTATGTCTATTCACAAACAGGTATTTTACCTAACAGGTTGCCACTAAGCAGGTGAGGTAACCTAGTCTTTGTTTGCTTTGTGGACTAACAGGATGCTACTAAGCATGTGAGGCAAAAAAGTGTTTGTTTTTGCTAACACGTTCCCTACTTTGCATTTGAGATAACACTTATCTAAATTTTTAGAGGTAAGACATAAGAGTTATAACTTTGTTGTTCAATATTTTCATTCTAACTTATAAGAGTTATAAGAAATGAGTTGATAAGTATTAGTTAATAAGGCATAACATTAGTCAGTTTCTTTCTATTTATCCTTTAAAATTTCCTAACTTTCAGAAAATGATTCATCGCTGAAAATTATTAATAATTAATGATTGTATTTATGGGGAAGTATCCTTTGTCTTCCGTATTCAATTTATGGGCATTTCCTTCCTGTTCAAGCATAGATGTTAAATTTTCATTTAGACCAGACCAAAAGTTAGATTCAATAATAAATAATCAGTTCTAAAGTCATTTAAAATATTCCTAAAATTTTCAATAAATACGTGCCTGAAAGCTTTATTCCAACCCCTTGTAAGTTCTACATGCATTATTAATTGACCACACCCAAGAAGCAATTACTAATCAAGTTCGTGCTTCTACCGTCAAATATCTACAAAAAATTTCTGGCTACATTCATGACAGACGGTTGTTATGTTGAAGCATTATTGTTGATACCACTGTTCATGCTAAATATGAAGGAGCCTTCTGGGTTAAATTATATTCTATAAAAACCATCACCTGTTACACAAAAGAAATCTAAAGCATGCAAAATTATTGTATAAGTTGGCATGGGGAGCAAATCTTCATGCTGTGTGCACCTAGTAAGATACTTACATTACAATCATTTTGAGAACTTAGATTCTGAGAGTTGGGGCTCTGAGAGACAGGGTTCTGTGAACTGGGGTTCTGTGAGGAGCTAGGAGTCTGAGGACGGATGTTCTGTGTACTGGGGTTCTGAGGACGGATGTTCTGTGTACTCTGTGTACTAGGATTCTGTGGACTGATGTTCTCTGAACTGGGGTTCAGAGGGTCTGTTATAGGCTTCGTAGGTGGGGGGAGAGATGAGCATATCTCCGAAGCATTTGTGTGCTATAATAAATATATCAAAGTGCTACAGGAGGGACAGAAGCAACTAACATTAATTTATGTTTGTAAGTAACATAATTCCAACATTCTTTACAAATACTCCAATTCTGTAGCATCTTTGTACTAAGGCAATAAGGAAACAGTGATATAAAGTGGTTTTATTTAAATGTAATAAAGCAGAGTCTATGACCTAGACTAAGATAGAGGTGCAAGAGTAAAATTAAGATAAAACCAAGGAAAGGGTTTCATTGTATCTCTCAAATTCACACACATATATAAATGAATTTTTTATTCAAAAAAATAAATAAATAATTAATGAGCAACTAAACAAAGATATAATATGATTTTCTTATAATATACATTTGTGTCAGTCATCGTTCATTTTCACATAATATGGTTTTCAAATATGTAATTCTAAATATTCCCTTCATATGCCTGTAACAATATTTGTTTGGCTCTGAGAATATTCTAAATGTTTTGGAGTTATTATTATTTATATTTTTACACCAAAAAAATAATAATCCAAAGTGTAGATCTCAAGATTTATTATTTTCTACTTCTCCACCATCTGAATCTATATTATGTTCAAAATTCATTAAATATGGCTGTTTATTTTCAATTTTGGCAATGGTTTACAGTTTAATACACCTGGATCTTGAAAATGCATTGACTATTCCTCTATTTTTTCATGTAAAAAAATTATTATATTTTTTATAATGGAATGAAATTATCCAGAAAGTCAACACCATAATAAGTTTTTTGTATTTAATTAGTTAAGGACCCTAACAAGTTATCAGAGTATATTTTGTAAAATAAACAAGCCATTTTTCATAGATTTGAATACTTAAAATTTATTTAAAATGTTTAAAGTAAAGCAATAAAATTACTCTTTGTTGAGGATTATCTGAATAAATGTTCAGCTACGTTTTTGAAATGTTTTAATTGATATAAAAACTAGGGTCTTTAAAATCGTAATTTTGGCAGTATATTCCATCAAAAAGAATTATTTTCTTAACTATTATTGTTCCTTGTAAGTCTTGATCTAACTCAAAATGTAATCAAAGCTGCAAACCCATCGCCCCTCAAAAAAATTTTTTTTTAAATTCATAGATTTATCAAAATGGTTAGCCAGAAAATAAACTTTAAAATATCAAGTGCAAAAAATGTTAAATTCAGATACATGTTAATTTCAAAACTATTTTACAGAGACAAGGCAGGCAGTAATTACAGAACTCTATTTTAAGTATTTAAATAAGATAATGTATATATCTTTTATAAAATATAACGCAGGTTGTTGTTGGTTTTTTTATGATGATATAAGCATTATAATTTAGTTGTAGGAAGGTCAAGGCAATGATTTAAATTATCAACAATATAAATCCATTGATGAAGATTTCTCAATTTATTCCAGAAGACACATCACTAACAAATGAAACACAGGTACATTTATTTCTAAAAAGTTATAATTTTAAGTCTCTAAGCATGTGGTACTTGGGGCAGTTGAGAGTGCAGGAGGAGTGAGAAGGTCAGGGAAGTGGGTCATACGTTATTCCAATAGCTATACTATTTCATATGATCCTCATGAACTTAAAACATTTCATCATGAGTCTTTACCAAACTGATCTCTAAGTTTATTAGTTCAGTGCAAAGGTTATATACTACCAACAGTTGTTTTACCATGGCAAAAATGAATCCAAATGAATGTTGAATATAAGAATTTACAAATTAAAACTAAGTTTAGATTTAGGTTTTAATTTTAAATCAAAGCTGAGGATTAGAAATTTTAACATGATAATTTTTACATAACACAAAGAATAATGATAAGCAACAGGATTAATGAAAACAGTCATAATAAAGAAAATGATTATAATCAAGAGAGCTTCTGTGATTAGCATAATCGATATGTGAAAATTTCTCTTGAACACTTACACCACAATCATTCATCTCTTTAGAGCGACCAGAATTCAAGGTATCAACAGTAGTGATAGTATTTGTGCTAGGATCACTGGTTGGTGACAGTGTCATGAAGGTTGTTGGTGCAATCTCAGTGCATTGTTGTGTCGCAAACAGATTCTAGAACATTGTATAAACAGGTTCAGGTGCATGTTAGCAAAGTGCGGATCAAAAAGTTTACTTGTCACTCAAACTGACAAGAATCAAATTATTTACCCCCTGAGATCTAAAAAGAAATTTTTGAAGAAAAAAGATAAGTATATTTTTTATTATAAAAAAATGTAATTAAATGTGATCAAAGCATGTTCTTTATTATAACATGTCTTTTCTAGTTGAAACTTTCCACATCTTTCATGTACATAGGCACTTCAAATACTCCATAGTGGCCCTTCAAAGAATTGTATAAGAATTACAGCTGTCATATTTTGAATTTGAAAACTGGGAAAATGTCTGAGGCGTGTGTTTTACAGTGGAGACTATCTGCAAGGAAAAACTTACATGACTTTGCCAAACTCAGCTTTTTTGTTTTAGAGTAAGTATCCCAAGAATAATAAGACAATAGTTATTGTCCAATCAAAAGTCAAAATATAACCAAATTTTTGTTAAGAATTAAATGTTTATGTTTTGACATAAGATGGACGAAAGAAGAAAATAATTCATTAAAGATGATTAATATGTAAGTGTAAACATATTTATTAAGTGAACAAAGTAAGTTTGTGAAAAAAATGTGTTATTTTTCACCAGTCATACTAAATCTATGTTTAAATATAACATTTTGAAAAAAATAACTGTTGGGCTATTTTACATGTTTTAACTTCTTTGTCTCTCAATCCATGCTGAGTAATTCAATCAATTATATCTGTGTTGTATGTATATAAAATTTACTGTAATTTAAGCATTCCTTTCATACAATTGTATCTTCCTTTAAATAGAGTTATTAAAGATGCTTATCTAAAATTAATTTTGAAAATAAAAAAAATAATAAAAATTTATATTCTCATTAAAATCATTTAAATTTAAGAATTAATATATTTTGAAATAAATGTTCATATTTTAGGATATAAAATGTACACAATAATTTATTGTCCAAACCACAATTTTAAAAAATCAATGTAATAGACATGCCTTGTGACAATAACGCTATTCAACAAGTAGAGGTGTCATGCATCTTCTAAATATACCGAAGCACTGTCACATTACTTTGGTGATACCACAACTAAGAGTGTATACACAAAAAATCATGCAACCGAAATTCTGAATTAGATACATACCGCTAATTGACATCCTTCTTTGTCCCAGTGCTGACGATACCAGTCAAGTCCATCTGAACACCTTCCAATAGTGTTGCACCATCGGCAATCAAAGGCTACATCCACATGTTTGATGCATGTATTACAATCTGATAGCCTGTTGCAAGCTGTTAGATGAGCCAAAAACAATACAGCCGCATTAGCAATAAAATCATTTTGAAATGTGTAAATTGTATATCAAAATTTAAAATTACACACAAAACAAATTAATAAATTTAAGTATATTTGTTATTCAGTAGCCGTAGCAAATAAAAGTAGGGATTAAAAAATGTGTGTTTTTTTATCTCCAACCAAATTTGCTTTAGATTTTCATTTGCAATTCATTGTGTGGTAATATCTTGTAAAGTGATATTATGTGTATCATTATCAAGTCCTCAAAATCCCAGTTGTTATGAGAGCACAACATTTTTTAAATACTTCAAGTTACCGTATATAATTGCTCTAAAGCCGAATTTAATTTTTTATGACCAAATCTAGGGGAAAAGGTTGGGAGGGTGGGCTTACGAGCGGGTCATAGGTGATTTCTGCATGTACATTGAATAGCGGTGTTATTGTAGATCATCAAGGTCCTTGTCTACATTCTACAAGATTCGACTGCTCTAACAGAAGCTATAAAATTTTATTAAACATCTGCACTTACCTTATTTATTCATTTTATTTATTTTTGTGAATGTTATAATAAATTGCTTTACAAATTTTGTTTTCAACAACGAATTATAATGTACTTGCTTACCAAAAAAACAAAACTAAAAAATACTGGTAACTCTTGCTTAACGAAGAGCACAAAGACAAAAATAGGTAGTATCAAGTACTAGGAAATACAAAGGTATTGTATCATAATGATCGATTTAGCTTTTAGTTTTAACAAATGTGTACCATTTTGTTTACGCTGCCCTATTATTTTTTGGGGTCCGCTTACGGGCACACACTTTTTATACTATTCCAAAAGAGAGAGTCGGCTTATGAACCAACGGGCTATAGAACAAGTATATGCGGTACTGTCTGTGAATAAATCAGTTTCATTATATTATAAATATTTATGTGGCATAATTAAAATGTTAGCTAATCATGGGATCAACTTATTTCTCACAGTAGATGAAAATATTTATTAATCTAACAAAAATCGTACTAGGGAGTGGCTTAAACACAACGACTGTGCCAGACTGCACAGTATCTGTCTTGACTGTAACTTTGTGGTACTCATAAATAGTCCTCCTCTTGATCTCTGAGGGGAAAAAAGCATATAACACAGTCAGACTATGTAAAACCCCTTTTTTATGTCTACGCTTGAAATTCTCATTAGTTTCTTTACATGCTAGTAAAATAGATGTTGACTTAAAAATAATAATGCCTTTAAGTTCGTGATCAGTTAACTACTTACAAACTATATCATTATAGAAACTTTTGACCAACATCTCTTACTGTATTCAGGAATATAAGTGTCATTATAGTAGGCATCAGAAAGTCCAATTTTAACAGGATGCTCATCGGTTGAAATCCCACGCACAGAGATAGGAACCTGTTTGAGATATGATTTTTTCAAAAAAAATGTTTACATTCAGTGATTGGAACTAGATATTATTTAGCTGTAATTCACATACCCACAAGAGCACTGCACATACTGTAACATATTGCTCATTTAAAAAATTAGAAATCTTTAACATGACCTTATTCTTCAACACCAAAAAGTATTGAACTCACTGATTTATACACAAAGTGAATCACATCGTCTTTATGAAGAATGGCTTGAAAACTGAAGTTGCCACCTGTGTTTGAATAAAGACTCATGATTGCATGCTCTTAATGCTATATTACATTTTAGTATAATAAATAATACATTTGCTGAGAACTACAAAAAAATAGTTGCTGTCTAGTTCCATTGTATATTAAGTTAAAAGAAATTTGCTTCAGGACCCATGTCAATTAAGTATAATTTATTCCCCTATGGATGACGAATTGAGTTGATTAATATAAAGAATATGTAAAAAATGAAAGAGATTGTATACTCACTTGAATTCTGATCCTTCAACATTACATTTTTCCACTCTACTGTGAATTTGTCCTCTATAAATATAAATAGTAACATTGAAGTTAATATAATCTATTATATTTACCCTTATCACCGATTTATTCAATCATGTGTTTACTCTGGAATGCTCTAAAAATAGCCCAAGCACATTAGTGCATAAAATAATACGGATAACACAAATACTGTAAAATAAATAATATATTTTTTTTATTTTATAAAGATCCTTAAAAATAACAAAAAACTTGTTTGGTACATCATTTTTAAAAAAAATGGTAATTAAAATATTGAAGGAATAAGTGTTAATGGTATGTAGGAACAATAAAAATATTGATAGATTTGAAGGACATGAAAATCAAGTTCAGTGGCAAACCTTAAAGGGTATTGCTTTTTGGGATTCTCATGAAGTGCTTTACTTGATGCATAACATAATTTTAATAACTTTCGTAGATGGGTAATTCATGCATTGTTGCCATTATAGTTTGCTGGGTTATTTTAACCACTAATATTGACCCATTATCCAAAACTATACTGGACAATTTTTGTTTTTTTAAATTGGAGCAGCATTTTCAACAAAATTTCTTGGGCTGGTGGGGCAAAAAGCCTTTTCTCCACAAGGGCGAAAGCCCTAACACAATAATAAAAGCCTAGACATTTCTGCAACAAATGCTTGATGTGAATAAACCCTTTTTTAATAAATATTTAGATTGTTCCTATAATCATTATTTTTCAACTTATTCTTTGGGGACATGCAATTTCTAGTTTTAAAATATGAATTATAAATAGTAAAAAGCTTTATGGTAGATTTTTTTAAAGTTCAATTAGTTGTGTTGTAATCTATTAGCGATGATATATATATATTTTAAATTAGAAATTAAACATTAATTTTTTTAAATTAAAAATTCACCATAACATTTTTTTGTTTAATGACACTTTACCTTAATTGTGTGCTCAATTTTTAAATAGACGACATGGTCTAGAAATGTTAGTTGGGATAATACTGAAGACAATGTTCAAAATGTACACAGAGATTACAACTTTCCAAACTTTTTAATGTGCATTTATTAGCAATACCTTAGATCATGACGTTACCAAAAACTTAATTATAATGTTATTTTCTAACCATCATTTTTGTAATAGACTCCTGAATCTTTGCTCAATGATGGATCAAAGTTAGCCATTAAGGGGGCAATGTACTGGGTGGCTGTAAGCCATTGGTGCAGAAAGGGGCTCATGTAAATAAAACCTGAAAAAGACAGGTATAAAAATTAACTTTAGATCATAACAACTAGAGTTTACATTAAGAAACATGAGAAAACAAACATTTATTTTTAAAACCAATAAATTTACAAGACATTTTTATTAACATTCTAGTATTTGAATTTGTTAATGCTGATACAAGTATTAAAAAATTAAATATTAAAATTTGATTAAAGCCATAAAAATCAAAAAGTAATTTTGGCTGGTGAGTGACATGTTAAACTTTTTAACCTAAATAAATAGGATTTTCCTGAGCAAAAAAAAACAACTTTTTATTTCTTGATGGTATAGAATTAATTCAATTAACATAGAAAATAAAAAATAAACATCTGAAAACATAAGAGAAAATGTTTTTAAAAACCCATAAAAACCAAAGTTTTTTTTTACAATAAATCCTTTATATATGAGATATAACTAAAATTATGTTCAATTTAAAACGCACCATGCAACAAACTAGCATAAACATTTAAAGATCGGGAAAATATTATACAAGTATGTTCAATATAATATGCACCGCGCGTTCAATATATTACGCACCGCGCAACAGACAACCATAAACATTTACTTTCTACATAGAGATAATCTAAAAATTCATTAATTTAATTACAGTACATTAGATCGATGTGAAATTTTAATATATCATTTTTATCATCACCACAAGTCAGCCTGCAAAATTTCAGCTCGATAGGACACTGGGAAGTTGGTTAAAAATCTATCCAAAGTTTTTGCGGCAAACAAGCAGAGTTAATATAAAGGATTTAAAAAAGCAAATGTCTGTTGGTAATTACCTCCTGTGGCAACAGTAACATTGGTGACTTCATGTCCATAAAAATGAAATGGAAACTTGAGAGAGATCACCTGTTCAATGAGTAAGCAAAAAGCTTTTAAAAAATATAAATATTAAATGGAATAGGGGAATCTTAAATCATGTATTTTCTTTTCTTAAAGAGGATAAATAGCAGTGAACTAATTAGTAATAAATTAATAATAATAAATTAATAATAATAATTTTAGACAGTTAATTTCACAGGTTCTTCTACCATGTGATTAATAAACTATCTAAGTCCCATAACCTCGTTGTCGTTATAACCCTGTAGTCGTAGGGGGTTCTAATGTTTCCATTAGAACATTCTCGGGCTTGATAGACCTGGCGCCGCCCATCCCTCTCCAGGTCAGCGGAGGACTTTCTTAGCGTTAGTCATTCATCAACATTTTTATAATGGCTTTAACGTGGAATCTATCCCACGCCCCTCAGCTTGTGAGGCTAGTGCACTATTGACTTCGCTATCCGGCCGCCTATCTTAGGTATAGTTAAAATATGTTAGGAATTCTCCAATTATTACATGCATTACCAAAATTCTTCTAAGAAGAACCTCTTGTCCCTTTGTCTATATGACAAAAGGTCCATTTTTAAAGAAAAAATGGAGAAAAAAAATGTTAAGAATCTGTTTTCAAAGAGACTGAAAATAGAAAAGCTAAATTCCAGTTTAAAAATCATACTGAAACTATAGAAAAAGGAACTTCGAAACAAGAATCTAGTTAAATGTTAACAATGCCAATCTGTGTAAACTTACTGCTGCCACTCTATGTCCAGTGGAAAGTGTCTCATGGCGGGGTACATTTGCAAGCTCCTGCCAGTACTCATTTCCTTTACTCTTGAGCACATCTGTAGTATAGTAATCATGGAAATCCTGAAAAAGGTTCCAATAAATTTCTTTAATAACTTACCAACCTGTTAAATGCCTTGACTATGAAGAATTCAACAAAATAGTGCATGAGATAAATGATATAATAATTGGTATTTTAAAAGTAATTATGGGTTTTAAAAAAATTGCAATTTACATCTTTTATTGTAAAAATATACTTCTTGGAACTTAGGATCTAAAAAAAATTATATATCAACAAAGGCAAACAGTTCTTATTTGATAGAAAATGAAACTTATTTACATAAACAAATCAAGTTTGGATAAAAAGAACAATATGTTTGGAGCAAGATTTTTTTAATGTAAAGAATGGTTGGAAAAACCTACATGAATAAAATCTGAATCAGCAAAAGGATCTGCAATAGTGGTAGATGCTACAGTTGAGGAGCCAGTAGATGAATTAGAAGATGCATTAGCATTCACTGCACCGTTACTGGTCTGAATAAAAATGGTGGTCGAAGCAACAGTAGAAGTAGGTTTAGAGCTTGCACCATCTCCAGGTGAATGAGTTGAGGGTCCTTAGAAAGAATGGATATAATTATTTTGTTAAAATTGTAAATGTCAAAATATACTCTTTTTAAATAGTCCTACATCCTGAAGGGATAGCACACGAAGAATCTGGAAAGGCCTTAATTATATTATGAGAGATAATTTTTAAAAATCTAAAGGGAGGAATTAAAAAAGATTTTTCTATACCAAAAATTTAAAAAATTATTTAATATTGCAAATGTGAGTTAAAACATAATATTCCCTTTCATAAACCATATCTTGAATTCATTATAACAAAACTTAATTTTCTTCATTGAAAGTGAAAAATGATATTTCTTTTAACCTTCGATGGATTTTTGCAAATAATTTTTTAACCAAATTTGCCCATGTGGCACATAAAAAAATGAGAAGCTGAAAACTGATCTCAAATAAATTAACATAGCATTTGAGTTTTTAGACAATAAACTTTTGGGGGTTTAAAGTACCAAACAGATATGTAACCCTAACAAATTATCATTTGGGTACCTGTGGTTACAGCAGGCTGCGTTTGACTGGAATGATCTGGTGCTAACCCAGGACTTGCAGAGCTACTAGTGTCAGCCTGGCGGCGCAGCCTGGAATGTGAATCTAGTTTGACTACATAGCTTTCTCCTGGTGTGAGTTTATTTGAGCTGATCACATGGTATTTTAAATCTGCAGAAATAAGGAAAAAATTTAGTTTATAAATTTTGTCTCTTCTCGAAATATATTTTGTAACTTCCAAAATAATTTCAAGTAGCTATCTTACATAAGCATAACTTTTGTTTTACGTGTGTAATCAGAAACTTTTGTAATCCTTTATCGGTTTCAATTCCAAGTGAATTTAAAAAATCACATTTTAATTCAAAACAGTTTAAACTCCTAATAGTCTCTTAATGATTAAAAACTATTTTCAAATTTAATTTTTCTTATTAATAGACTGTTCTCTAATTGAGGGCCTAAATTAAGTGCTAGACTATGAACTAGCTTTACAATTACCATTTTAAATCGTATAAGGCTTTTTATGCTAAGAAACACCATGACAACCAAAGATTATTTTTTTTAACAAGCCAAGTTTTAAATTACAGGATTAAAGTTACTCAACAAAATGCCACCGACAAATTAATAAATGCTATGTTTGCTGTAGGATGTTTTTAATTTTAAAAATGTCATTTGTTGGAAGAGTGAAGTGAGAGAAAATTATGTTATGTTTGTTTTTTCTGAAGGAAATGCAAATATTTTATTTCATAGCCAAAAGTTCCCTAGAACTTGATCCTTTTCCACCCCCAGCCCCCTTTTCTGAACAACATATATTTTAAGACAGAAGACAGTGAATGTTAAGTTAATAATTTTAATAAGATAACAAACCCCTGTGCTTAAATTTAAATTAGTTATAAACCCAGGCGTATATATATGCATTTATAAGTGACAGACCCTAAAACATAAAACATATGCCTCTATTGAGAAAGAATATCATGTAGCTCAGCTTTCAGAATCCCAAAGTAAAATTCTCTGAGTTACACCAAGCCTACTTACAAAGTATGTGAATATGTAATTGCTTTCCGTATCTTTTATAACGATATATAATGTATTTAAAATGAATATTTGTATCGTTTATTTTGGTTTTCTAACGGCTTTTCTGTAACATTCATTTTCTAATCAATCTTCATTGTCTAGCAAAAAAGTTGTCAGATAGTGAAACTATTACTACTGCTAATTTCCTTTCATTGATGTTAGAAGCGGTCATTCCTCCTACTCTAGAATTTAAAAAAAATATATTTTAAATCTCTTTCCATATTTCCATATAAAGGGGTGAGGATAACCTCCTACGACACGTACAGGTCTTCCCACCCCACCCCTCCCCAACACGGAGTTTAAGGGGCACAGCTCTGACCTGAAATCAATTCAGCCGACTTTTGAGATTTGGGGGTCTAATACAATCACATCCCCCGTCTGACGTCACCGGGCTATTACCAGAGTGCTGGAGGGCCGAGGCAGTTGGACGAGATGGACTGGCTTAGAGCGTCCAGCCGACACGTAGGGGAGGGGGGGGGGAGGGACACACATACAGAATAACTTTGTTTTATAATGTATCAGCCCCCGCTCCACATTCCCTGAATTCAAAATCAAACCAAACATCTCAAATAAAAAAATTAATTCTTGGTTAAACATGCGGATGGAATCCCATTTAAGATCACATAGAATAGGGGTTTACATTGTGTTTTTCCCCTCCTAATTGCTGTTAACTTTGTGACGCTTAAAACAAAAAAGTCTTCAAATCAAGAGGGGTTGACACCCCCCCCCCAATTTACACTTAGACCACACCCGCACAAGCAAATACATTTTTAAAAAAAAATATTTTAGTAGCACCCGATAAGAAAGTTGTAAATGAATCAGCCGTGTCACCATACAAATTTATCACCAGACCTGTAAACGATGACTGTAAATTAAGCTTACTGCTCTTAGTCTTAGGCCCAACGACGCTATGCTCACTATGTTGACAACACTGCCGACCACCGTGGCGGCTTACACTGGTGGCAAGTCATTATTGGGGCGTGCCTTGTAAATCTTCTAAAACAAACCCTTAATCTGGTGTGTGTCGCCGGTACCACGAGGGAACGTCTTCTGCAAAACTAGTTAACGGCCGTGATAGGAAGACTCAGTCATTCCTCGAGGATTTAGCACGAGAACAGTCTTCACACGGCCAGAAAATGATGGAAATACGGATGACATAATAATGCATTCCTATGACGGATAGTCTACCGTTGGAGGCCCAGGGCTCTTCAACGTGAAGCCATTGGTATTTAAAAAAATAAAGCACGGGGGTGGGGAGCAGATGCCTATAAAAATGGAGTAGCGGAGGCGGGCGAGGGGGGGGGGAGCTTTTCTTTTAAAAGTAAAGGGACTCATTATTTAGATATCTGAAGATTTTTGTTCGTGGAAGGGGTCGGCACAAGCGCTATCACTTTTCGATGGCGCAAAATGTGTATGAAACGATTGTATCGAAGAGAAGAATAGATATAAAGAATCTGCTGTCAAAGTAAAATTTAAAACAACATAACGAAGCTTCAAAGAAGTAATTACTAAATAGCATGCTGCACCATTGGGACAATTTCAAGTTTCGACTATTTAGAATTCTCTATTTTGAAAAATGCTCTTGAAAAAAGGATAAAAGGAATTTAAGAAGAACATTTCATGAATGATTGGTCGGAAGGGTCGTATACGTAACGAATATGAGAGAGTAAACATTACCGGGTAAGCATATTACGCCCTCTAAAAAAACAAGTTGTTTATAGTAGAGAGTGGGGAGGAGAATTGAGATAGGGAAAAGAAAACAAAAAGATAGGAGAATTATAGAAAGGAGGGAAGAGTTTGAGAGAGAAGAGAGAGAAAACAGGGAGGTAAGATAGGATGCCCCGTGTACAATTTGCGAGCTTGTTAAGACACAAAGCTGCGTAATCAGTCAATCAAGTTAACAAGAAGTTAGGGGCCTCGGGCGCTAGTAACAATCTTTTTCACCCAACAAGATGTGATGAGCTTCTCCGTCCAAACATAAACACGCCCTGACTCGATTCTTAAATTGTGTTTAAAAAAACTATTCCAAAAGCCGATAAGAACGAAAAGAAGAGAAAGAGGGGGATGATGCATTTAATCTGTGTAAAGCTAGAAAGCTGAACCTTGGTGGGTGGGTGTCTGATTGATTGGTATGAAACTGTTGACGATCTGAGCTTAAAAACAGGATCACGCGAAATTGATGTTATAATGGCTTTACGTGTGAATTGCTGGATAGTTGGTGTGTATTTCTAGTGTCAATCTCAACGATTACTACAAGGCAACAGTAAATGTGTAAACAACAATCACCACCAAAATTTGGCCAGACATTATATCACTGAATATTTGTGTTGAGGTCATGAAGACATGGGAATGTTACAGAACAATTAATTGGCAATGAGAATTTTAAAAGGGGGGGAAAATGAGTGCACATGACGACAATCAGTGGAATGTTAAGGGGCCATAAACGGTCTGTCATAGTTGATATTTCTTCTAATTACTATATGTTCGCTCTCATTTGGCTTACATAAACATCCAGACGAGCTAAAGCTAACAATAAGCCATGTAAGCTTGTTATTAACGCTTATCAAATGATGGCATAGATTCCCTGTACCGATGTTGATCAAGACTTTTTGTCTTAATTCATATTAGAGCATTATATTTTCATCCTAAATGAATTACTTAACTTAAGTGTCAGGTGATAATGCCATGCATTCAAGTGGGATAGGAGAGAGAGTATGAAATAGAAGAGAGAGAGAACGAGAGCGAGGAGATAGAGAAGAGAGAGAGAGAGAGAGAGAGAGAGAGAGAGAGAGAGCGAGGAGAGAGAGAGAGAAGAGAGAGAGAGAGAAGAGAGAGAGAGAGGAGAGAGAGAGAGAACGAGAGCGAGGAGATAGAGAAGAGATAGAGAGAGAGAGAGAGAGAGAGAGAGAGAGAGAGAGAGAGAGAGAGAGCGAGGAGAGAGAGAGAGAAGAGAGAGAGAGAGAAGAGAGAGAGAGAGGAGAGAGAGAGCGAGGAGAGAGAGAGAGAAGAGAGAGAGAGAGAGGGCGAGAGCGAGGAGAGAGAGAGAAGAGAGAGAGAGAAGAGAGAGAGAGAAGAGAGAGAGAGAGAAGAGAGAGAGAGAAGAGAGAGAGAGAGAAGAGAGAGAGAGCGAGGAGAGAGAGAGAAGAGAGAGAGAGAGAGAGAAACGATCGACAGGAGATGGAGAGACAACGGGGAAATGATGCGGGGGTCGGACAGAAAGGGAACAGAATTAGACGCGGCAAAATATTAAGATTATAGTCCGCGTTTAAAAGAACATAGCTGATCAATCTGAAACAATTATAAGCATGCTGGCGAGCCATTTAATCCAAAGCAAGGAAAAGTCAGCCGTGATAGGACCCCTCGACTCTGTGCGCATATCGCTCGTTAAATAGCAGATTCTTACAGCCCATCACATCTAACAAACATCCTTATCTGGGCTTATGCTAGGATTTCTCCTAAAGCCATTCAACACCTTGAATTGACATGTACCATGACCACAGCCATAAACAAAGCTGACACCAATAAGCTGTAGATCACACTTCCAATGACTCGCCTGTCCACGCTTACAGCTACGAGTTGCTCATCTCCTTTAATAATGTAGTGGAAATGTCTTTAACGATCCGGCCAATTTTCTGTTTACAAGTAATGGCGGTTGGGGGGTGGGTGTGGTCTTAACAACTCTGTTGAATTCTTTTCAAAAGACATTACAAAAGCTGTTTCCAAATCTTAACACCAAGAAAATGGAGTCGGCGAAATATTACTCTTACTCGGATACATGACGTCACGAGAAAGTCAGAATAAATTGCGAAAATAAACAAAATTGCGCGAAAAAAACAAAAACTATAGAACATTTTTTTTTACCGTTTAAAAAATATTGAGGTACCTAAGGTATATTTGTAAACATTCGACTCCACAGCCCCTTCAACCAGCCCACTCCACGCTCATATTATAACGAGACAGGAGACCGGCAAATTTTCCAAGCATTTACTGGATAAAATGTCACGCAAGTTGCGACTTCCGATAGCTCTTAATGGTTCTGAAAATACCCTATCGGAACCAGCGCGGGGAATCGAAATCCTCAAATAATCATATTGGATGACTTCCTAGGACAGACGATAAATACTTTAATCCTAGCCGAAGGAACTCAGAAGACTTCGTGACTTGCACAGAAAAGGAACGGTGTAGATGTGTTACAGACAGTTACAGTATAAAGGGTTGTATGTACTTTACACTTTAGAATCGCCAGGCATTCCATAGAGTAGAATTCTATTAAACACTTTGCCTGTAAGAAAGAGATACACTGTAAATCTAGGAAGCGTGTAGACCCTGAAACTCAACCTATCACATAGCGTATTGATTGAAGAAAACAAAAATCCACCAACAATTAAGAAAATTATGCAATTATGCAATTCTTTGCAAGAGGTGTAATAAAATGTACGTGGGTGAGACTGGTCGTCGTCTTGGAGATCGGTTTAGAGAACACCTGTATAATATAAATAAACAGGCTCAATGTCCTGTTTCTAAACATTTTAACAGTGTTGACCATAACGGCATATCAGATATTGCAGTAACTGGTATTTTATATGCAAGCAATACCCATGATAGAGTCCACATGGAAAATAGACTCATAAAAAGATTTGGTACGTTGGCTCCATATGGAATTAACCAAATTCATAATTTTACTTAACTGCATAATCTTGTTCCCGTTGTGGTTTTTACTGTAACTTTGGATACTTCCCCCTTTTTGCTATATCCTGTGTCCATGTTTGTTTTTGTTTTTCCTTTCTTTTTATGTAACATAAATATTTTAAAATACAATATGTTTTAAGAATATTATTATTACTTATGTAAGTATTGTAATAAGAATGTATTTTATGTTGTACTGATGAAGGCATTAGCCGAAACGTTTACTGTCGTATCAGTCTAAAAATAAAGCTCAAATTTATTGTTTTCATTGCACAATTTGTTTGTGTATTTTGTATTTTAACAATTAAGAAATAGGTTCTAGCGACAATCAATACCATACACACTGACACAATCAAGCGTTCAATTATATGTTTTTGCCTTTAATTATTACTTCAACAACTATATAGATGACATCTCTGTTATATAAATATGCAGATTGTTGTCTACTGTTTCAAATCGTGTGTTTAAGTTAGATATTTGAAAAATGAATTTAAATATCCCTCACTTGGAGTGCTCATTGAATGTAAATATCTTTGAATTTGCTCAAAACAATACCTCACAAAACAGGGTCATTCGATTTTCAGCACTAAGGGGGAAACCAATAATGCAACACTGCAGGCTTGTGTCAGCGCCATGAATCAGCGATTAAATTTCTGATTCTGTGGGTACATGTATTTCTTTTCCATTATTACATCCGTGTGCTAAGATTTTATAGGACGGTCGCGATTCTTACTAACCATTTTAGCTCCTTTTCTCACTACTTCACGTTCCAGTTTTAAGGTACCATTTATTTTTATTAGACCTATTGACTACAGTGAAATGTTTTGGGATGAAATTTAAGTGGCATCTGGACCCTTGAAGATTATGGCATGATCTAAATAAAGTATTTACTACCGTTTCTACTTCAAACAAATAAACATTGAAAGTTGAACACTATAGGGCAGAACTAAATTTGCACTTGCGTGTAAAACTAAAATATGACACATTTGTATCAAACGCACACGGTTTTGTTTATCCCCTAAACGGAAGGGAGGACCGCTAGACAGCTGCAATATACGCATATTTATCATTTATGATAATACAAACATGACAGCTCATTAAACACTTAATGGCTGTAACGGCTTTAATGTGGAGGCCTTAAGATATAAAACCGCTTGTTGATTTTCACAAACCGTCCTCGAATTGTTAACACGACATAAATATGAAAGAACTATAACTTTACTTTTAAACTATTTTTTCAAAATATTTTGCATTAGATTAATACATTTAAAAAAGATACTGAGTTATAACAAAAACAAATGGTAGACTACCATTCAAAGCATCGCGTACCCGATGACCACACTGTCAGGACAACAGACAACCAGTTGTGAATGATTTGTTGACGGGGAAGACTGATAGCTTGTTATTTCATTCCTGGGTTTACTGGCAATAGGTACGTTTCTTTAAGTTGACATATCGCCATCTCACATTAACTCCCCTCCCCCAAACGTTCTTACCAATACAGACAAAAACTACAAAGTAAAAACAAACCCGTAAAAACAAAGTTTTTGACTATACATCCCTTATATATGAGACATAACTGAAAGTATTGATTGACTCCCCTTTGCTTTATAACCCCGAAGGTCTGGTCACCAATCGCTGGACCGAGCTCAGCGTGACACGTAAAATGTAAACAAAAGCACGCCGGTACATCGACGATGTGGCGTCAACGCGCGAACTGAACTGTCATGTGAAAAAAAAACAATAACAAACTGTGAAATTGAATTACATACATTGTATAGAGATAAACTAAAAATGCATTAATTTAATTACGGTACGTTCGATCGATCTGAAATTTTGATACGATGCATTGTTAGGTGACACGAGTCTATGTGCCAAATTTCAGCTCGATGGCATCACGGGAAGTGGGTCATTTTTTACTTATGTTTTTTCCGCCCGCCTGTATGAGGTACGAAGAGATGACGACACACAGAGAGAGAGACAAGACTTCGAAGTTAATATAAGGGATTTAAATAAAACAAACCCATAAAAACAAAGTTTTTGACTATAAATCCCTTATATATGAGACATAACTAAAAGTATTGATTATGTTCAAACGCGACAAACATTTACAGACTGAATCTGACTTAACTCCCCTTTGCTTTATAACCCCGGGGGGTGGGAGAGGGGAAAGGTCTGGTCACCGATCGCTGGACCGAGCTCAGCGTGACACGTAAAATGTAAACAAAAGCACGCCTTTACATCGACGATGTGGCGTCAACGTGCGAACTGAACTGTCACGTGAAAAAAACAATAAACTGTGAAATTGAATTACATACGTAGTATAGAGATAACTAAAAATGCATTAATTTAATTACGGTACGTTCGATCAATCTGAAATTTTGATACGATGCATTGTTATGTGACACGGGTCCATGTGTTAAATTTCAGCTCGATGGCATCACGGGAAGTGGGTCATTTTTTACTTTTGTTTTTCCGCCCGCCCGACGAAGAACGACAGAGAGTGACGGCGGTGAAGTTAATATAAGGGATTTAAAAAAGAAGGAAATGTTTGCAAATAAAAGTTAAGTCTTTTCATTTTATTAGAGGACAGGTGAAAATTTGAACTATCCGCACCCCCCAAAAAATGTATTTATTTATTTGCATAAAACATGCTATGATAATAATAAAGAAAGAAAGAAAAGTCATTCGCGTGTGTCTTGAAAGACAGATCAATCGGTGTAAAACAGTTTTAAAATGTATTTCAGAAACCGGTCTGACATAATAAATCATGTAATATTTAAAAAATCTGTTTCAAACATTCTTAATGTATTAATGACAGGGGTGGACTGGGGAGCTCAAGCGGCCCGGGGGTAAAAATACAAAAAGCGGCCCAATGTTCATAACTTTTATTTTCCTTGTGCATTTTTTCCATCCAAACCACAGGGCCGAAGCCTCCACACAAAAAACAAACACACGAAAAATCGCATTTATAATTTATATTTATAAATAAAATATCAAGAATGCGTCAATTCAAGCTATTAATTCGGACTCACTATGGTGGTGTTTATAGTATAAGCAACTTCTTTAAGCTGGGTGCCATTTCGGCTACATGATTTATAATTGTGTCATTATTCAGTTCAATTAAAACATCGGTTTCTGTTGACATAAGCATAAAAGCTTCTAGGTGTGTAGAAGACAATGAGCTTCGCAAGCGATTCTTAATGTATTTCAGTCATGGCAAGCTATAGAATATGAGGGGCCCAAGGGAGAATACGATATGCGGGGCCCCGAGCCCAAGGTAGCAGATGAAGAGCGAGACCCATGCAAACATTTGCATTTCTACTATATCAAATGATATGAAATTTAAAAAAATAATCACTTAATATTTTACTCTATAACAGCATTGACACATCAATGATTACAGGTTTTTTTTAACTGGAGATCCTAAAACTAAAAAAATATTTAAATATTTTTTTTGGTATGCTAATTAGACAGTTTATATATATATATATATATATATATTATACAATTAACAAATTAAACTATATACACTAGCGTTGGTTTGGTTGTATCTTCTACTTCCACCTTGTTTTTACAACTTACAACCAAATCTTGCGAGCTTTCGCGGCTGCAAGATCTGAAATACTGGTAAGTTCAATATTGTCAAGATCCTTAGCCACATCAGTCTCAATTGTCAAGATAGCTTAGTGACTGAGCCGATCTTGAATCTTGATTCTCCCATAAAGGTTTTAATAAGTTTTAGTTTCCAAAAGCTTCTTTTTCGGAAGCCAAAGTGACAGGAATAGTTGGAAGTGTTCGAATTGCAATGTGTTTGTTAGTAAAGTCACTATAATGCTTTTTGACTGAAAGAAACTGCAAAATATTAACATGATCGTTGTAGGTTACTGCAGGAATTATGGAACTCAATGATTGCAACTCTTCAGAAAGCATGAAACCATCAAGATCCTTATTTTCGCAGGCAGTGAGCTTTTCTCAAGATTCATACAGCAATTCATTAGATCATTGTTTTGTAATTAATGAACTTTATAAAGAAATCCAAAATCCTTAGTATTTGTTCAAATGACATGTCCATTGACATTATTTTATTGTTATTGTTTTATTTCTTTTTCAACTGGGTTCAACTTCTATGTCTGTGGCAATTTCTTTTGCAAATGCTATTGCTGTTTCAAAACCACGATTTCAGTAAGAATTTCACCAATTTGCAAGTATGTTCCATGCTCTCAACTTCAATTACTAGACCGACAGAAATATTTTGTAATTCTCTGCTGATTTAATTAAATTGGATCAATATGTCTTACAACAAAAGCATTTGAAACAATGAAATTGAAGTTCTTAAGTTGTTTGCACAAATAATTGATATTGCACTACCTTTACACTTTCCACATGGCTTTCCTATTTTGTTTCACACAAAGTGGTTTCACATAAATATTTCAAACATACTTGGAAAATAAAACACATCGCTTTGTTGAAGCAGAAAATAAAATATAATATAGATTCGTTGAATTTTACCAAAAATCGTCATTGCATCAGGACAGGTTTTTACCATATAACATAGCAGCAAGTTGTAGCTGTGAAGGGTACAAAGGGTAAAAAATGCTCTGGGATTTAATTGTAAATGACGACCTTGTACGCCTCACTTATACCTATCATGTTCGCACCGTTGTCGTATCCTTGACCGCGGATATCAGAAACATCTAAGCCCAATTTTCTCTGTTCCAATAGTAAGACACCAAGCAGTTGTTGCCCGGTACTTTCTTCCACTTCTAGAAAACGTATCAAGTGCTAATGAGTTACTTCAGAATATCCACATCCTTGGCTTACATAGCGCATTGTCAGTGACATCTGTTCTTGGTGACATTGGCACGGTGTGCAATCAAGTATTACTGAAAAGTATTTAGCTGATTTTATTCTTCCTACAATAATTTTCCTAACCTTATTTCCCATCAACGAAATAAGTTCCTTCTGAATGCGCTTCCCTAAAAGTAGTGATCATGAATTTCATCAATTTTTATTCTTCATATATTTTCCTGCAAAACCGGATCAAATTTTGCCAGCAATTCGACGAGACCCAGAAAGTTTCCATTGTATGCCTGATGTAGTTTATCGACTGAACTACGAAATAGCTGAGCGAGAAATTGGACAATGACCATGAGAAATATACTAAGCAAACTAGCCTTATCACTGTTTATTTATTTTATTTTTTTTTGCTTGGCTTGTCAATTGGCATTGTTTTATTAGCCTGGTTTTCATCTCAAACCATTCCAAATTCATGTCATATGCCCCTTTAATTTTTCATGATCAAACAGTCTAACACATTTTTATTTCACTTACCAACAAAGCATGTGAAAGTTAAAGCCTAAAAGTGGCGCTCTCTTTTTAAAATGTTCTGAATACATAAATGCTTACTAATATACGCTAGGAGAAAATACTTTTTGCATTAGGATTTAGGATGATTATAATATTTTCTTATATTAGCACGGAATTGTTCTAATTATTTTATCCTGAAAAAATAAATATAAAGTTTTCTTGATACGTTGTTATAAAAAAAAGTATTGTGTAATAGAAGCAAAATTGTGAAAAGTAGTAAAAATATTTAGTCAAAGCGCGGGGCCCTGAAAAGCACGGGGCCCTGAAGAGCGCGGGGCCCAAGGCGGTTGTCTCGGTCGCCTTGCCCTATGACCGGCCCTGATTTCAGTTTAAAGAAAGATCTCTCAAAAGCTACTTGGGTAGACGACAGAGTCAATACGAGTTTATATGCACTAAAGAGTAAAGAGATGCTTGTATGATTGCCCATAGAAACTTTAGTTATGTAGTACAGAAAAGCAGCAAACTGGACATTTTTTGTGTGTGTAAGATTAATAAAAATTGATTATTATTATATAACCGGTCCTGGCGGCACACCGGGAATCTTCCCGGTGTCCCGACGGCCAAGTCCACCCCTGATTAATGACCAACTCAACGATTCAAATATCACGACTTAGTTAAATAATGAATTTATTTAAATGATATTTAATAAACTCGATCTAGGGAAGATTTGACTGGGAAAACGCAACGAACCAGGGTATAGGCCGTGTCATAATATATCGGAAATCTTTTAATAGATATATTGGGGCTATAGACATCTTTTTGGGGGACGAATTTCCTAAAAATTTAATAACAGATACGAGTCAATATGTAAATGTAGGTATATTGAGAAGTAAGTATCTTATCAGCTACTTGTTAATTCTTTGTTAATTTAAGACAGCTTATTGGACTTGAACAAGAAAAAACAGTTTCGTAATTTTACTATGCTAACAATTTTGAGAACATTGATTCATCTGTATTTATGCTTAAAACATTGTTCCACAAAAAGGTAATCTAAAAATAGAACATTACTCAATGAGTTATGACGTTTTCCGGTATTATAAATGACAAGGCCTATACAACTCAAGCGTTGTAAGTGCTTTTAAGACAAGGCTCAAAAAGCCGAATTTATAACCGTGATTATGGCCTCAATGAAATCAATGACAGAATCAACACTAAAAATGTATTGATTTGTCCTTTCAAAATATGGAAACCAGGCACTTAACTCTTAACACATTCAGATATACATTTAATAGACATACTTTCAATAAATCATACAATGTATGTGTTTACGTGTCCAAGCTAAATAGTTGGGCTGTTAAAACTATGAGCTCATGCTAAAGACATCCTGGCCCCATGGTACCAGCAGTTGTTTGTGTCTGTGTGTGACTGCGGGGTTTTATTTTTTAAATCTAAGGATTTTGTTAAAGTCTTTTGATTCAAAACGAGGTTTGCGTGGAGTTTGCGTGATCACCGGCAGGTTTAAAGCAGAAAGGATTCGGGGAGGGGGCGGACTAAACATAACTGATTCCTTTCGGAAGGACCAGTTGTGGGTGCCCTGGGCAAGATCAAATTCAATTGTATAGCTATAGACATGACATTCAACAGGGAGGAGATGATGACTAGAGAAAAAAAATGTAGTCAGGTTTAATCGATGGCTGCAACTGAGAAATAGCACAGCGCCATGAAACGAGTGTACAGTCGTGACATACGACTTGACACAGTGTGGCCCCGGTCCAGAAGTAAATATTTTTACCTGAAGTAACACACTGACACAAAGGTTGAGTCAACAGAAACTTAAATTTAAACCTTCCTGGTCAATCCACTTGAAATACCGACAACTAAGCGCAGGTAAGCCCTGAGGTCTAAGTACTGGAGGAAACCGTGCAATTCGCCATCAAAACTTGGACAAGCTTTATGTTAGTGTTCAGTGTCCCAAGCATACTGCAAAACGGATCCTTCTAAATAGAGTACATGATTTGGATTTTCGACTGGCATTGATAAATAAATAGCCAATTTAAAATTCAAAGTTAAATCAATATAATCAATATATTAAAGCCATCAAAATATTAAATTATTTAGAAATAATAATAATTTATTACATTTATAACCCTTGCAATCATAACGCGCTGTTTATTTCTTTATAGATGTATAAAAGTGAAATAATCGTAATTAGGGGACTGGCTTGCTTGATAAAGATTCAGACAAAAGTAGATTTCAGATTATACATTTATTTCGCAATTATTTTTTTTTAAATTTCCAACAACTTTATGCACTCTTCATACTGTGGGGGTAAATTGTTATTTTTCTTCTTATGATTCACTTTCTCAACATCAACAGCTTCCCACTAATCTAATTATTAAGTAAGGGCCTCATTCCGGCAGTTTATTTAACTATTGCTATGGTTGGTAAGAGTGAATGCTTACCATAGTCCGAGGGGCAGAGACCGCTACCATTTCAGTTTGGGACCAGTTCAAGGGAGGAAATGAACTTAAGGCTACCGTGAGCAAATGCGACTCTTCATACACACACGGGGAGCGCATTATTCAAAGTGCCACTGTATTTATTTACTATTTTACAAAAATGCAAAACTGATTACTTCCTTATGCAAATTAATGCTTCTTTCAGATGTAAATTTATGCAAAGCCTTATTTCACAAGGCAAGGTTATTAGGTGAACAATACAGATAAGGAAAAATATGTTACGATTCACGATTGTTTTAAAGGAATTAAAGACAAATGAAAATGTCTTTGTCTTTTTAATTAACAAAGGGGAAAAACTCAAAGGATTACCCCTTGACAACCCCGTCCCACCAACCCATAGAACACATGCATTCTAACAACTACATTATGAAGGTAGCCCAAAACTCTTTGGACAAAATAAATACCAAACGCAGTGGAATAGAGTTGCTCCACTTGTCCAAACATGGTCTCAGCACTCAATACGCATACCTTATGAAAAATTACCAAAGATATGTTCTTCTAGTGACGGAAAATGGAACGCCATTTTTTGTGTTAGAAAAATGTCAACACTAAAATAGATATTAATTAAAAACAAACGATGGTGACTTTAATTATGTCGAGTAATGATTATAACATTATTTTTACAGGAATCGTAATAAAAATATCCTCAAATTATTAAGACATACGTCAAGTTAAACGCCACAACGTGACTCTTCGTGTGAGTCGACCTGGGTTTACTTCAGATTACATTCAGCCAAACATCGGACACCAGAAAAACATATTGATAGAAGAGGTCGCTATCTTGTCCATGTCAAATTTTTCTCTGGCAATATTGACAAAATCGATGCCTAACGTTCAACTGGCCTAGGAGACAAGATTGAGTGACCCCCCACCCCAACAACATTCCGGTGTATTTCTCGTCTCTCGTGTCCGTCTCTTGAGCTGTTCCTGTCAGTAGGCAGCCTGTTTTATCTTCTTCCCCGGCCATCCTTTCAACAAGTCTCCTCACTCTATTATTTCTCTCTCAGGACACTGATTCATATGGTACAATGCTCAATGAGGGCCGATAATTTGATTGGGGACCGGCCAGTTTGGCGCAGTGCAATTCTGCCAGCATGCTAAAAGTGTTAAATTTGGTTGAATCGATCACCATCCTTAAATTCACAAGAACATTACCGGCGAAGAGTTATTTTTAAAATATTATTATAATAATAAAGCTAGACCTGCATTGTACCGCAGCCTTATTCCATAAAATTTAAACACTGCAATCTCTTTTATTGGATCGAAAATGACCCTTGTGGAGTGACAGATTCTGATTTTCCGTTCAACATTTGTGGGAAATGGGGATGCGTTGTTTTATGGTCTCAACGCGAATGGTACAAAATCCAACAAATACTAGCGTTACTGACCACTGTATAATTTATCCTCTGTATATTGAATTAACGCTACAGAAGGCAGTCAATGGAAAGTGTGGGGAAATAGCGGTCCATCGTACCAGCTTGTTCTCGCTCGTAAAGACGCTTTCATCAGACAGCGATAGGCCTTCATGATAATCATTCGGACCGGCAGATACAAGGAGGCGGCAGACAGTGGTTAGAGAGTTTCCAAGGATCGATAAAGAGAAAGATCTACATTGTACGCGACTTTAAGCCAAAGGTAGAGCTATGAACTAATGACATTTTAAGAGGAAAGATGAACAAAGGCAACAGACAAACGCTCATGATTAACTACGATGCATTCCTTCACACGAACGCAAATGAAATAGTCAAGTCTAGATGGCAGAATCACATCAGTCGTCCTTAAACTCCAGGATTCTGACATTTTTTTTCCTTAACAAAGATTTATGGTGATCATTTCTGGTTTTAACTATGTGGTTTTGTTCTCGGGTATGAATAGTATGATTTAAATTCAGTCTCTTTCAAAGAATAACTGAATTTGTTTTTTTTATTATTTTATTTAAAAAAATTAAAACAGATGGGTGGCGGTGCGTTGTAGAGTTACAGTTTTTTAACCATCAAAGATTTTAAACAGAATATCAGGCATACATTTGGTTATGAAGTTTGGGCTAAACCAGACCACGAAACGACGGCTTTCGTGTAGTTGTTGAAAAAAAAACAGACAACTTAGAATTAGGGCGACCTTTTTACGATGATTTGTCCTATTTCATTATAAAAAACTATTTTTCTGAACATTATTTAAAGTATACTATTTTTTTAAATGAATTTCATATTATAAATGTTTGGATAAAAATGAACGACATAAAAACGGCTGCTACTAATCGTGAATACATTCACGCTATGCAAATACCTATATCCCATATATGACACAAAAAAGTACATATTTATAAGTTTGTGGTTTAATATACTACCATACAAATTAATAAGATAACTTTCTTTGGTAAAACGTGAGCCTTCGGATATTTATTTTTCCCGGGCTATATATATATCTGAGAAATCAGCTATAAATATCATGTCATTGTAAAATGATGTGTTTCTTCTTGTTTCTCAAATACTATTTCAACTATCAATCAACATACAGAAATCTTATCCAAGTCTACAACTACTCCACTAATAATTGTGAGTTTAATGTCTATATTGGTCGTGAGGATAAGGGCGGATGAGGAATGTTTTATTTTTTTTAAACGAATTTAACCTTGTCCAACGGAAAGTATGATCAATGCACTAATCGCCTTTAAAGCCAGACTCGTCTTTAGTACATTCTCATCGGCATAATCTAATCCCAGACTCGTCTTTAGTACATTCTCATCGGCATAATCTAATCCCAGACTCGTCTTTAGTACATTCTCATCGGCATAATCTAATCCCAGACTCGTCTTTAGTACATTCTCATCGGCATAATCTAATCCCAGACTCGTCTTTAGTACATTCTCATCGGCATAATCTAATCCCAGACTCGTCTTTAGTACATTCTCATCGGCATAATCTAATCCCAGACTCGTCTTTAGTACATTCTCATCGGCATAATCTAATCCCAGACTCGTCTTTAGTACATTCTCATCGGCATAATCTAATCCCAGACTCGTCTTTAGTACATTCTCATCGGCATAATCTAATCCCAGACTCGTCTTTAGTACATTCTCATCGGCATAATCTAATCCCAGACTCGTCTTTAGTACATTCTCATCGGCATAATCTAATCCCAGACTCGTCTTTAGTACATTCTCATCGGCATAATCTAATCCCAGACTCGTCTTTAGTACATTCTCATCGGCATAATCTAATCCCAGACTCGTCTTTAGTACATTCTCATCGGCATAATCTAATCCCAGACTCGTCTTTAGTACATTCTCATCGGCATAATCTAATCCCAGACTCGTCTTTAGTACATTCTCATCGGCATAATCTAATCCCAGACTCGTCTTTAGTACATTCTCATCGGCATAATCTAATCCCAGACTCGTCTTTAGTACATTCTCATCGGCATAATCTAATCCCAGACTCGTCTTTAGTACATTCTCATCGGCATAATCTAATCCCAGACTCGTCTTTAGTACATTCTCATCGGCATAATCTAATCCCAGACTCGTCTTTAGTACATTCTCATCGGCATAATCTAATCCCAGACTCGTCTTTAGTACATTCTCATCGGCATAATCTAATCCCAGACTCGTCTTTAGTACATTCTCATCGGCATAATCTAATCCCAGACTCGTCTTTAGTACATTCTCATCGGCATAATCTAATCCCAGACTCGTCTTTAGTACATTCTCATCGGCATAATCTAATCCCAGACTCGTCTTTAGTACATTCTCATCGGCATAATCTAATCCCAGACTCGTCTTTAGTACATTCTCATCGGCATAATCTAATCCCAGACTCGTCTTTAGTACATTCTCATCGGCATAATCTAATCCCAGACTCGTCTTTAGTACATTCTCATCGGCATAATCTAATCCCAGACTCGTCTTTAGTACATTCTCATCGGCATAATCTAATCCCAGACTCGTCTTTAGTACATTCTCATCGGCATAATCTAATCCCAGACTCGTCTTTAGTACATTCTCATCGGCATAATCTAATCCCAGACTCGTCTTTAGTACATTCTCATCGGCATAATCTAATCCCAGACTCGTCTTTAGTACATTCTCATCGGCATAATCTAATCCCAGACTCGTCTTTAGTACATTCTCATCGGCATAATCTAATCCCAGACTCGTCTTTAGTACATTCTCATCGGCATAATCTAATCCCAGACTCGTCTTTAGTACATTCTCATCGGCATAATCTAATCCCAGACTCGTCTTTAGTACATTCTCATCGGCATAATCTAATCCCAGACTCGTCTTTAGTACATTCTCATCGGCATAATCTAATCCCAGACTCGTCTTTAGTACATTCTCATCGGCATAATCTAATCCCAGACTCGTCTTTAGTACATTCTCATCGGCATAATCTAATCCCAGACTCGTCTTTAGTACATTCTCATCGGCATAATCTAATCCCAGACTCGTCTTTAGTACATTCTCATCGGCATAATCTAATCCCAGACTCGTCTTTAGTACATTCTCATCGGCATAATCTAATCCCAGACTCGTCTTTAGTACATTCTCATCGGCATAATCTAATCCCAGACTCGTCTTTAGTACATTCTCATCGGCATAATCTAATCCCAGACTCGTCTTTAGTACATTCTCATCGGCATAATCTAATCCCAGACTCGTCTTTAGTACATTCTCATCGGCATAATCTAATCCCAGACTCGTCTTTAGTACATTCTCATCGGCATAATCTAATCCCAGACTCGTCTTTAGTACATTCTCATCGGCATAATCTAATCCCAGACTCGTCTTTAGTACATTCTCATCGGCATAATCTAATCCCAGACTCGTCTTTAGTACATTCTCATCGGCATAATCTAATCCCAGACTCGTCTTTAGTACATTCTCATCGGCATAATCTAATCCCAGACTCGTCTTTAGTACATTCTCATCGGCATAATCTAATCCCAGACTCGTCTTTAGTACATTCTCATCGGCATAATCTAATCCCAGACTCGTCTTTAGTACATTCTCATCGGCATAATCTAATCCCAGACTCGTCTTTAGTACATTCTCATCGGCATAATCTAATCCCAGACTCGTCTTTAGTACATTCTCATCGGCATAATCTAATCCCAGACTCGTCTTTAGTACATTCTCATCGGCATAATCTAATCCCAGACTCGTCTTTAGTACATTCTCATCGGCATAATCTAATCCCAGACTCGTCTTTAGTACATTCTCATCGGCATAATCTAATCCCAGACTCGTCTTTAGTACATTCTCATCGGCATAATCTAATCCCAGACTCGTCTTTAGTACATTCTCATCGGCATAATCTAATCCCAGACTCGTCTTTAGTACATTCTCATCGGCATAATCTAATCCCAGACTCGTCTTTAGTACATTCTCATCGGCATAATCTAATCCCAGACTCGTCTTTAGTACATTCTCATCGGCATAATCTAATCCCAGACTCGTCTTTAGTACATTCTCATCGGCATAATCTAATCCCAGACTCGTCTTTAGTACATTCTCATCGGCATAATCTAATCCCAGACTCGTCTTTAGTACATTCTCATCGGCATAATCTAATCCCAGACTCGTCTTTAGTACATTCTCATCGGCATAATCTAATCCCAGACTCGTCTTTAGTACATTCTCATCGGCATAATCTAATCCCAGACTCGTCTTTAGTACATTCTCATCGGCATAATCTAATCCCAGACTCGTCTTTAGTACATTCTCATCGGCATAATCTAATCCCAGACTCGTCTTTAGTACATTCTCATCGGCATAATCTAATCCCAGACTCGTCTTTAGTACATTCTCATCGGCATAATCTAATCCCAGACTCGTCTTTAGTACATTCTCATCGGCATAATCTAATCCCAGACTCGTCTTTAGTACATTCTCATCGGCATAATCTAATCCCAGACTCGTCTTTAGTACATTCTCATCGGCATAATCTAATCCCAGACTCGTCTTTAGTACATTCTCATCGGCATAATCTAATCCCAGACTCGTCTTTAGTACATTCTCATCGGCATAATCTAATCCCAGACTCGTCTTTAGTACATTCTCATCGGCATAATCTAATCCCAGACTCGTCTTTAGTACATTCTCATCGGCATAATCTAATCCCAGACTCGTCTTTAGTACATTCTCATCGGCATAATCTAATCCCAGACTCGTCTTTAGTACATTCTCATCGGCATAATCTAATCCCAGACTCGTCTTTAGTACATTCTCATCGGCATAATCTAATCCCAGACTCGTCTTTAGTACATTCTCATCGGCATAATCTAATCCCAGACTCGTCTTTAGTACATTCTCATCGGCATAATCTAATCCCAGACTCGTCTTTAGTACATTCTCATCGGCATAATCTAATCCCAGACTCGTCTTTAGTACATTCTCATCGGCATAATCTAATCCCAGACTCGTCTTTAGTACATTCTCATCGGCATAATCTAATCCCAGACTCGTCTTTAGTACATTCTCATCGGCATAATCTAATCCCAGACTCGTCTTTAGTACATTCTCATCGGCATAATCTAATCCCAGACTCGTCTTTAGTACATTCTCATCGGCATAATCTAATCCCAGACTCGTCTTTAGTACATTCTCATCGGCATAATCTAATCCCAGACTCGTCTTTAGTACATTCTCATCGGCATAATCTAATCCCAGACTCGTCTTTAGTACATTCTCATCGGCATAATCTAATCCCAGACTCGTCTTTAGTACATTCTCATCGGCATAATCTAATCCCAGACTCGTCTTTAGTACATTCTCATCGGCATAATCTAATCCCAGACTCGTCTTTAGTACATTCTCATCGGCATAATCTAATCCCAGACTCGTCTTTAGTACATTCTCATCGGCATAATCTAATCCCAGACTCGTCTTTAGTACATTCTCATCGGCATAATCTAATCCCAGACTCGTCTTTAGTACATTCTCATCGGCATAATCTAATCCCAGACTCGTCTTTAGTACATTCTCATCGGCATAATCTAATCCCAGACTCGTCTTTAGTACATTCTCATCGGCATAATCTAATCCCAGACTCGTCTTTAGTACATTCTCATCGGCATAATCTAATCCCAGACTCGTCTTTAGTACATTCTCATCGGCATAATCTAATCCCAGACTCGTCTTTAGTACATTCTCATCGGCATAATCTAATCCCAGACTCGTCTTTAGTACATTCTCATCGGCATAATCTAATCCCAGACTCGTCTTTAGTACATTCTCATCGGCATAATCTAATCCCAGACTCGTCTTTAGTACATTCTCATCGGCATAATCTAATCCCAGACTCGTCTTTAGTACATTCTCATCGGCATAATCTAATCCCAGACTCGTCTTTAGTACATTCTCATCGGCATAATCTAATCCCAGACTCGTCTTTAGTACATTCTCATCGGCATAATCTAATCCCAGACTCGTCTTTAGTACATTCTCATCGGCATAATCTAATCCCAGACTCGTCTTTAGTACATTCTCATCGGCATAATCTAATCCCAGACTCGTCTTTAGTACATTCTCATCGGCATAATCTAATCCCAGACTCGTCTTTAGTACATTCTCATCGGCATAATCTAATCCCAGACTCGTCTTTAGTACATTCTCATCGGCATAATCTAATCCCAGACTCGTCTTTAGTACATTCTCATCGGCATAATCTAATCCCAGACTCGTCTTTAGTACATTCTCATCGGCATAATCTAATCCCAGACTCGTCTTTAGTACATTCTCATCGGCATAATCTAATCCCAGACTCGTCTTTAGTACATTCTCATCGGCATAATCTAATCCCAGACTCGTCTTTAGTACATTCTCATCGGCATAATCTAATCCCAGACTCGTCTTTAGTACATTCTCATCGGCATAATCTAATCCCAGACTCGTCTTTAGTACATTCTCATCGGCATAATCTAATCCCAGACTCGTCTTTAGTACATTCTCATCGGCATAATCTAATCCCAGACTCGTCTTTAGTACATTCTCATCGGCATAATCTAATCCCAGACTCGTCTTTAGTACATTCTCATCGGCATAATCTAATCCCAGACTCGTCTTTAGTACATTCTCATCGGCATAATCTAATCCCAGACTCGTCTTTAGTACATTCTCATCGGCATAATCTAATCCCAGACTCGTCTTTAGTACATTCTCATCGGCATAATCTAATCCCAGACTCGTCTTTAGTACATTCTCATCGGCATAATCTAATCCCAGACTCGTCTTTAGTACATTCTCATCGGCATAATCTAATCCCAGACTCGTCTTTAGTACATTCTCATCGGCATAATCTAATCCCAGACTCGTCTTTAGTACATTCTCATCGGCATAATCTAATCCCAGACTCGTCTTTAGTACATTCTCATCGGCATAATCTAATCCCAGACTCGTCTTTAGTACATTCTCATCGGCATAATCTAATCCCAGACTCGTCTTTAGTACATTCTCATCGGCATAATCTAATCCCAGACTCGTCTTTAGTACATTCTCATCGGCATAATCTAATCCCAGACTCGTCTTTAGTACATTCTCATCGGCATAATCTAATCCCAGACTCGTCTTTAGTACATTCTCATCGGCATAATCTAATCCCAGACTCGTCTTTAGTACATTCTCATCGGCATAATCTAATCCCAGACTCGTCTTTAGTACATTCTCATCGGCATAATCTAATCCCAGACTCGTCTTTAGTACATTCTCATCGGCATAATCTAATCCCTTTTCACAATGATCAACACCACATAGGCCGTCATGTTCCAATTCTTAATTACCGTCCCAATATAGGGCCTTTAACCAAAGATTACTACGAAGTTGTTGGTGTTGTTTATAGATCAGACCATTCTTAAACAACTTTTGGTATCGTTAGGAACGACACTTTTTTAAAAAATACTGTTTTTAAAATGTATATGAGCTCGCAGTGAGTTGTTAGTTTGCGAGCTTTCAATCTTTAAAAGAATACTTTCTGTCATTTGGAATTTGGGTTGGCACGTCATGGGCAGTTAAATCGATTAGCCACATTGGCAGTGCCGTAAATGAAAGAGCCGTTAGGGTGAAAAGATGCGTGAACTGGTCTAAGTGCGAACAACTCAGGCAGAAGCACAGCTTATGAGAAGTCAAAGATAAAGAAGGCCTCTGACGTGACGGCCAGTTTCCCGTCTCAGAATACAAGTGAACCAGCACTTAGAGCTTTTCTCCAACGAAGTACTGTCTCAAAGCGAGAAGAGATCGGAGGTTATTGAGGGACCAAGTGAAGTTAATAGGACACAGACTATAGTCAATAAAGACCAAACGAACAATAACATTTTCTTAGGAACTGAAACTTACAAAATGTCTTGTCAGGGTGAACATTAAACACAGTTAGTACCAGTTATAGTAAGATTTATCATTTAGATACTTTTAAAAACTTAAGCTTTATTATCATCAGGGTTCCTGCATCAGATCTAGGATCATATTCAGGGAGATTTCAAAGAGAAAATAGAGAATTTCCAAGAATAAGCAGAGAGGGGGCAAAAAAATATCATGAACCATGAAGTTTTTCACCCCAACCTATGTACAAATCAAATATCAGGACAATAAACAAGAAATTCAGTAATTTAACGGGTTTTCTTTATTTTGTTCAAACTCCATGAGATGTTGAAATTCCAGGGACTTAATATCAAACATATCTGACACATGCTTCTAAATGATGCAAATAAAACATCTATTCATCTTTAATTTTGTTGAGTGCTCATTTAATTCAGTATACGTGATATTAAACAAGGAAGTTATTTGTAAGTGGTGTCAATTGAAATTGGGACCTAGTTGACACTTCAGACTTCATGTGTATATTCTCAGGCACCAGTCAACTATCAACTGGAAATAACAAATTTTTATTGGGTCTTTAAATCCCTAGACATAATTTGACATTGCAAAACTAGGATTAAAGATTAAAAAAGGGGTCTTTTTATTCCCACTACAGGCAAAAAGAAAATAGACAGGCTTCATGTTACAAACAAATACTTTAAAGAACAGATATTTATCATGTTTTGAACCACATTGAATGCGGCCTGAGGATAGCAAAAGTGTATCCTAAAAATAATTAAGTTTAGATCTATTACACACATTTTAAAAGGTGGATTTTATCTCTATCTTAGGAGGGAGTTGTCATGGAGTTAATAAAATTTGATGCAGTCCCAGAGTCCAAAATAGTTTGTAGTCTATATATTCTCATTACAGGCATTTAAAAGATAAATTTGATCCCATAAAATAGTAGGTTCAATTCAAATGTTCTAACAAATGACAATGACTTTTGAATGGTAAAGTAAATGGGTTGATACACAAAATCAAGTTTTCTACTTTAACAATGGGCAGCTGTATAAATTTGTAATCTGACTTTCATTTGTACAGGTATTTGGAGGTATGTTGATAAATAAGGTTAAGGTTTATCCTTTGAATATTTAAGTGGTTAGATAGTACAAACATTTTTATATTGATGCTACATTACAAACATTAGTTATGTTTTAATAGAATGTTAAAAATAATTAAAACTTTTTGTGGTTATCTGTGAACGGTTCATTCTGGAAACAAAATATTTTGTAAGGTTTAATTTAAGGGGGAAGGTTAATGTTCACCTTTAAAAAATCTAATGTGAAAATAATACCTGAGTTTAACAGCTTTAAGAACTCATATTTTCAACACTTACCATTGATTGCATAACATTGGTATTCAACAAATAAACTATTCCTATACCTATGACATTTTTCATGGTTAGGCAATTTAATATTTAAACGAGAATTTTAACTAAAAGGCATTCCAACCTATTGAGATAAAAACTATTTAAAAGCATGAAAAAATGAGACAAAATGGACATTTAGTAAAAGAATTTACTATGACTTGTTTTTCTCTTTCACTAAATTATCAAAGTACGACAGTATGAAAAATTTGCCTTCTTAATGGATATATCTTTCAATTACAGTGTTCATTAAATTGCATCAACATGTTAATGTTTAGAAGCCATCTGCTTACATCCTTCATAAAATGAAATGCATTTCTGACTTCTATCACTATCCCATTTTTCAATCTGTAAACTGGTTACGTTTTTTATTTTATTAACAAAAGTAGATACAGTTTGGCCCATTTAAGATAAAATAAGAAGATGTAAAAGCTTTAAATTGCCACCACTACATGTGTACTTTTTTTTTAAAAAAGAATTTTTCATTACTTTCTACTTTTGAGTGCATTTTAGCCAGTTATAATACTTTCCTCTTTATCCTCTTTCTACATTAGTATCAACTTGTACAAATATATTTACAATTGCTATTGATATTAATTGATTGATCACACCTTTTACAAGATGGCTATGAGTGTTGCAAAGGCAATTTTTTTTTATCATAATAAATTACATTAGAAATTTTGAATAATACATGTAGTCTGTTATAGTTATAAATCTGCCACTGCCAATTCACCACCACTTCTACCACCCATTTCCGCCACCATTTGCCATATTATTCATATAAAATAACAATAGAAGTAAAAGAAGTAGTTTAGGCCTACATTCCTATGCCTATAAGTTTAAGTAACTAGAAATGATACTACGAATTTGCACTCAGAGTCATAGGTTAAAAAATATAAAAACCCGTAAAAAAACAAATTTTTTACTATAAATCCTTTATATACGAGACATAACTAAAACAATTTTCATCATAATATGCAGCGCAAGACAATCCAAAAATACAAAATTTTAGTTATGTCTGGTAAAACATGTTTAATATAAAGCGCACCGATCGGCAATATTTTTTTTAAAAGTATTGTCAATATAATACGCACCTTATTGCGCGACAGGAAAGGTTGTTCAATATAATACCCAAAACCTCTAGCACAAAAACTAACATGTTACATAGAGATAAATAAAGATAATCTAAAAATTCATTAATTTAATTATAGTACATGCGATCGATATGAAATTTTGATACATCATTTTTATCATCGGCACGAGTCTGCCTGCAAAATTTCAGTCAGCTCGCTAGCTTACGAGGAAGTGGGTTAAAAATCGATCAAAAGTTTTTTCGGCAAGGGCTCAACCAGACACCACAATGTAATATAAAGGATTTTAAAAAAACAATTAGATTTGAATTTTTTTTAAAAGTCATAACTTACTAACTAAATTAATTGCTAGATCTGGTACTTGTTAAATTACTTACATTTACTAAGACTAAGTAACTAAGTTACTATTTTATTGTGCAAACTTTTAAACCTTTGAATTTTTACTTAATTTAGGGCCTACTACTACTACGACTTGTTTTGAATGAAAAACTAATTGTACATACTTGGCCTTTCAAGGCCTAGGCAAATGTCGTTTATACTATAATTTTATAATTTATAGTACTTTATTATATTTAATCTACACTCTACACTGTCTTTATAATATAATAATAATTGTGACTTAAGTTTAAGTTAAGACTAAGACTAAGTAACTAAGTAATTACTAAGTACTAACTTACTAAGTGCCCTAAGCCCTAAACTTCTGGTAAAATAGTTTGGCCTAAATTATTATATATTTTATATATATCATAGGTATAATTAATGAATGATGCATACAATCAAAATTAATAAAATATATACCTCGCGTAACCCTAGGCCTAAGTGATAAGAAGTCTACTCTAAGTAGAACTAAGTAAGGCCTTGCCCCGTGGCCTGAAGCTGCAAACGGGGAGCCTGGGGCCTTGGGCTAGGCCTATTTGCCTATTTTTTTAAATTAAGATAAAACTTACTTTAAAATGCCCTTGAAAAATAAAATATACTTGTTATTTATTTTAAGTTATACCACTAAGAAACCATTAATGCTTAACATTTCAACAACAAAAAATTAAGCAGTAAGGAAAGTCAATACAAAAAATGCCAGTAATGGTAACTTGGCGCAGCAGGAAGATATCAACTATGAGAGAAAAAAAACTCTGTTGATACCGAGAATTGTTCCAAAAAAATGATAAAAATGGCAAAAAATTTATCCAAATTTTATTGATCTTGCATTCAAATGTTTAAATGATAAATTTACTTACTTTTAGGAGTTGCTGAAGAGAATGATAACAGAAATAAAAAAAAATTCCAACACTAGAACTGTGGTAGTTAAGACGTTAACCGCCATGTTTATCTTCCAGTTTATTTACCTCAGCGATCTCGTCAAATCTCGAAGCAAAGACTCCTATGAGCTGGATTACACAAGTGTAACTGCCAAAGGGGGGTTAAAGCAATAAATAAAGGTAAAAAAGGATTTTTTTAAACCACGTTTTTATAAGTGGACTAAAAAGAAGAAAATAAGTAAAAACTTATACGTTCAAATACTGTGATTTAATATGACTAAAAACGTTGGGCGGGTGTTTGGTATAAAAATTAAAGATTTATAATTTAGAAGGCAAAAGAGAGATCTATAAGTGAAAGAATGAGTGAACTACTACATATGTAAAACCTCATAAGCACCCGCCCCACGTTTTTAGTCATATTAAATCACAGTATTTTAACGTATAAGTTTTAACTCATTTTCTTCTTTTTAGTCCACTTATAAAAACTTGGTTTTTAAAAATCCTTTTTTACCTTTATTTATTTTAATCCTTTTAGTCCACTAATAAAAAAACGTGTTTTTTTTTAAATCTTTTTTTACCTCTCTTTATTTTACCAAACACCTCATCAGCCCCCGCCCAACGTTAATACCACGGCAATTAGGTCACGGGGTGAACTTGGCACGTGAAATCTAGCAACGAAGAAAAATAATTTAAAACTTATAAGTTCAAGTACTTTGATTTAATATGACTAAAAAAGTTAGGCGGGTGTTTGGTATAAAAATTAAAGATTTATAATTTAGAAGGCAAAAGAGAGATCTATAATTGAGAGAATGAGTGAACTGCATATGTAAAACCTCATAAGTCATAAGCGCCCGCCCTTGAGGTAACTGGTATGCACAAAACGGTCTTGGCAAGGAATGACATTATCGGATATCGGTGTTCATTAAGTTTCCACCAGTGTAGAGGGTTAATGGATTCAGGAACTTTCATCTCCATTATTTGTACCGCAGTAATTCACCAGAAGAGCTGTCGTCATTTTCTGTCTCTGAGTCAGACTCCATTACTGCCAATAGCTTAATACGCTTTTCATTTGGTTTTATAAGTAGGCGAAGTGTTAGAACCATGGTCGATAGGCAAACTTTATCAACATTTTGAACATTCCCGCCAGTCAATAGTTTAAAACAAAAATGTTCGTGTAATCTTCAGGAAATGTGTTATTTATCGGCCGCTATTTTAAAAAAAAACTTTTTGACTTCCAATAATTTGTAAGCGACAGGTCGATTAATCGTTAAAAAATAATTTAATCGTTTAAAAATGTTTACGATTAATCGAGAAATTAATCGTTAATTTCCGCAGCCCTAATAATAATATCTAATATCTAAACGTTTTAAAATAATGTATGATCTGATTAATTTTACATTTTGGACTTTTCACAATTTTTTGAGGAGATGGTTGGCTGAAGAGATCTAGATGGTAAGCCTATGCATTGATACTAATATTGTAATAATGTGTGTTGAATATGTTTATTAAGCCTAATCAGGGTTGTTAATATTGCAATATTGTATTGGTATTGGTAGTATTCCCAATACTTTTTTAAGTATTGGGACGATATTGCAATACTTCTTGAAATTTGATATTGGTATTGGTATTGCCAATAATTATTTTTGATATTGGTATTGATTTTTAACCAATACTAAAAGCAATATTCAATAAACTCTCTACAACATTGGTTGTGAATAAAGCTGAATATAATAAATTTTTCTTTGGTGTCGCCATCTTGCGAGTGACATTGCCAAACAATTTTTGAATGAAACCGATCAGTTGTAGCTTCTAAAAAGATCAAGGATTCACTTGGTATGCTTTTGGTAACACCTGGTGAAACCCGGTGGAATTCAATGTATGATGCTGTCACCAGAGTTTACAACATTCTCTGTGTAAGTGACATGGAAGTTAAGTTTGACAAACTTTGTGATGAACTTGATATCAAAAGACTACAGCCTGTACAGAAAACATTTGTTAAAGAGTATGTTGCTGTTATGAAGCCTGTTTGCTGTGGACTAGATATTTTGCAGGGTGAAACTAAAAAAGACATTGGACTTGGTTTCCTTCTACCAACACTTGTCGTGTTGAAGGCTCAGTTAAAAGTGTTTCTTGATCAAGGATAGAATGATCGGCTCGTAATTTGTTCTCCATTAGCTTCATGTCTTTTGAATGCCATCGATAGAAGATTTTCAAACATGTTTGACAGCTTTGATGCTCAGCTGGCATCCGTTGTACATCCCAAATTCAAGTTGGACTGGATAGATGATGATTTACAGCGTTCGCATCTTATTGAAGCACTGAAGAGACGCGTTTCACAATCACTGTTGGTTGCTCCTACTGATGATCAGAAAGCAACATCGGCTGCTGCTGATGGTACAGATAATCAGCCAGACATCTTCGCTGTATTGTCAGCCAGACGACATCGTGTGAATGTTTCACCTGATGTGAATCAAGAAATTAATAATTACTTGGCAGACACTTTAGACAGTATTGCATCATTGGATGCCTATCCACATATCCGTAAAATATACATAGACCTGAATACAGGACTTCCTTCAAGCGCTGCTGTTGAAAGGTTGTTTTCATTAGGAGGACGAGTATTTTCCCCTCTTCGTTCACGACTGAGCAGTGCGCATTTTGAAATGGTTACTTGTGATGCAATCCACTGACTCGGTCTGACTGTTTTTACTATAGTATGATGTTTAACCGTTTATGTATCATTTGCTTTTCTATGACAGTCATTTGCTTCATTCATCCATTCATTCATCCATCCATCCATTCATTCATTCACAATGTGTGTACAGTATACATATTAAAAATCTTGTTGCTTAAGGACGTTAAGGTGTGCTGACTTATTTAATATGTTGTCAAAGACTTTTGAATGCTTTGAGGAAAACTGATGAAGCAAGTGTTAACTATTGAACAAAATTTGGTTAAAAATACATTGTCTAAATTTGCCAAAAATATTATCGTTTATCGATGTAAGTGATATAGAGCGATGAATTACGTATTTCGTCGAATGACCCAAATATTGGTATTGGTAAGGCAATAATAAATAAATATTGGTATTGGTATTGCAATACTGGTTTTAAAATTGTATTGGTATTGGTATTGCCAATAGATTTTACAGGCAGTATTGGTATTGGTATTGCCAATAAATTTTTTTAGTATTGTTAACAACCCTGAGCCTAATAATAATAATAATAGTAATAATAATAATAATAAATCTGGTTAACGAGGTAAATACAATAATACAAGTGGTGAGATGGTATTAGTTCGAGATTCAAATTCAACGCGAAGAAACCATGCTATTTAGGCTATGTAAGTGTAAGGTAATTGTTAGTCTACTACTAACTACTCTGATGTCGGCGTAGGCATATATAATATAAATACATATCAATATAATGTCATGAATTTTAAATTATTATTGCTACTGTTAAGCACAATGTTAAATAAAAGAGAACTCTTTGGATGCCCGAAGAGTAGCCATTACACTAACTGATACTGCCTTTTTAACAAAAGATAACATAAAAGAAAACAGTTAATTTAATTTTTAAGTCTATAGTATTGCCTTAAATTCCCCGGGTTCCCAACCTTTGGGTCGCAAAGGGTTTTCAGGGGTCGCCTACTTGTACATTCCAGTAAAAAAATTAGTAAAAACAAATTATTCACCATAATACAATTTAGCACTGCTAAATTCGTACTTGTACACATGGGCGTCGCTAGGAATTTTTCCAGGGGGGGGGGCAAAAAAACCCAACTTTTTTTAAATTTAACTGACAATGCCATACAGGTACAATTTTCAATTAAATTCAAGTTCAGTATAAAATAAGGGTCGAAAAAAACTTAGAGATTAATAAGACTTACAAATTAGTGCTGTAATAGCTAAAAAAAACAACATTTATTAATGCATTTAAAAAATTTAAAAAACTTAAGTTCTCACGAGATAATTGATTTTTGCTTTGAAATAATATACATGTAGAAACTGCAGGATTACCAAGTATGGATATCAGAAATTTTTTTACAGGCTAAAAAAATCGAAAAGTAGACCAATCGCGGGATTCCGAAATGCCGTTATTAGAAGATTTTGGGGCGTCTGCAGCATCTGACTTATCATTGGCATTGAGGACAACAGTAAAAGTTCAACAGCCAGACACAACTGAAGCAACTATTTCTAATTTGATTGTTATTGTCACTTCTTCATTTCCTAAATTGGATATTGGGAGGTATGTCTTGACACACGACCTTTCAAATAAATGAACTTGCAGCTGATTCGTGATTGTTGGACCCTGATAAAAAATTATGATTTTAGAGCTGACAGTGAGGGAAACAGAGATTTTAGTTTTTAGATATGCATGGCTTTCAGACTATTCACCGTGGCTTGTAGACTCGCAAATGTTAATAGGTGCCTTTTGCAAATATTGCGTGTTGTTTCAGCAAAAAGTAATTATATGAGTTCAGTGGGTATTTGTCATCAAACCATGTACAAACTATAAAGATTTCAACGAAGATGCACGTAGCAACCTGCAAAGCACATTATGACACAAAGGCTCTCATGAAGATGCAAGAAAATTATTTGCTCTATTGGAAGACAAAGCAGTTTCTATAGATGAGCAGTTGGACTCATCATTTAGAAGACAAATTCAAGAAAATCGCAACAAACTGGGTCCCATCATTTCTACAATCCTATTTTGCTGCATGCATGTCTTAGCACTTCGTGGAACAGAATCAAATTCTGGTAATTTGTATGAACTGTTAGAGTTTCGTGTTGTCAATTGGTTCTTGTAGTGCTGAGGATGGTTCACCGACAAAACGGCCCTGGACAAAACGGCCCCGACAATTGGGCTCCGACATAACGGCCCCTACAAAACGGCCCTGGGCTAATAGATGGACTAATAGTAAAATTCAC
Source organism: Ampullaceana balthica (assembly GCA_944989445.1). Taxonomy (NCBI): domain Eukaryota; kingdom Metazoa; phylum Mollusca; class Gastropoda; family Lymnaeidae; genus Ampullaceana; species Ampullaceana balthica. Next base: position 243,024 of record CALYLW010000412.1, read on the forward strand.
AATCAAATATATTCGTATTTTACTGACCTATTCAGTGTCAGGTTTAGCTAACAATAAACAATAATAATAACACCACAAAAGGGAATTTAATAGCCTTTACTCGAAGTGGTGCCAATAACGGTTGTTTGTTGACAAGAAACAATATAATAACATCACAATAAATAATTTTACAATTTTACCACTTTTTTAAGGGTGAAAAAGTTGACGAAATGTTAAGATGCAACCCAAAAAAATATGCTTTTGTTAAAAAATGTTAACAATTTGTCTGGGGCCGTTTTGACCGGGGCCGTTATGTCGGGGCCGTTTTGTCTGGGGCCGTTTTGACGGGTAACTGCTGAGTATATCTCGGCAACTACGCAAAACACTATGATCGAAATTTGTGTGTCTCTCTTGCGTGAAGACATTGTTCGTGAAGCAAATAATTCAGTTGCATTTTCTATACTTGCCGACGAGACAAATGACATTTCAGGCATTGAGCAGATGTCACTTGGTGTTAGATTTGTCAAAGAACAAAATGGGGAAATGATGGTCACAGAAGAATTCATGGGATATATTCCAATTGTCAATAGAAAAGCTAAAGATTTAACCAACACCATCATTACTAATTCATTAGAATTTTGATTAAATATGACAAAGCTTGTTGTTCAGGAATACTATGGATGTTCTACAATGGCAGGTAAAGAAGGAGGAGTCCAAGCAATAATTCGAAAAAAAATACCCAAAAGCAGCATTTGTACATTATCTTATCTTATCTTATCTGTTTACAGACGCTCCTTCTATACAGAAGATTATTGCGTCCTACGCTTATCTATGGTTTGTGTTTAGTCCTGCATTTTTATCAGAGATTTAAATGTTGATAAAGTGTTGGTTTTCCTGGATTCTTCAGGCAACCCATTCCACGCCCGAATTCCGGACGGGAAGAAGGAAAACTTGTATGTGTTTGTTCTTGCATACGGAATAAGAAAGGTGTTTTTATCCTTATGTCTATCTGAGGGTTGTATTAAGTTATCTTTGTGTTGTATTTCTAAATTAGAATTAATTGCTTTATGTATGATTACTACTTTGCTCTTGGTTCTTCTATCCTCTAGTGTTTCAAGGTTTAATGATTTAACTAATGGTGTTACTCTTGTCAGTTTCGAATATTCTCCAGTAATGAATCTGGCAGCTCTTTTTTGAATTTGTTCTAGTTTATCAATGTTTTCTTTGGTGGATGGGTCCCATACAGAAGATGCATATTCTAGTGCAGGTCTCACCAAAGTGAGGTAGCATTTTAGTTTTATATCTCTATTACATTTGTTAAAGTTCCTTTTTATAAAGCCTAAGGTTTTGTTTGATTTTTAATAACTTCATTGACATGGGGATTCCATGATAGTTTCTCATTTATTAAGACTCCTAAGTATTTTGCATCTTTAGTTTGGGTCAGTTCTTTTCCATGAATGTAATATTTTGAATTTATTTGTTTCTTTTTCTTTGTTACTCTTAACAGTTGACACTTTTCTGGATGGAAAGACATACTCCAGTTAGTTTCCCATTTTATCAATTCATCTAAGTCTTTTTGTAAAATGTTGCTATCTTGTTCTGATTTAATTGTTCTATAGATTATACAATCATCAGCAAATAGCCTAACTTTTGTACCTGTTGAGATGTTGTTGGGTAAATCATTTATATAAATTAAAAAGAGTAAGGGACCTAGCACAGTTCCTTGTGGAACTCCTGAGTTAACCTTTATTGGTGCAGATTTAGATCCATTAATTATTACAGTTTGCTCCCTGCCCAAAAGGAAGTCTTGGATCCAGTGATGTAAGGAACCTGAGATTCCAAAGTAGTTAAGTTTTTTAAGTAAACTAAGGTGGTGAACTTTGTCAAATGCTTTTGAGAAGTCTAGTAATATTGTATCTATTTGATCATTTTTGTCCAAGCCTTTTGATAGTTCACATAAACTAAATCTTGTTGTGAACGATTTAAATAATGTGAATGTTGTACGAAACACAATAGGAACAATTAAGTCAATTATAGTGTTTTTCTGAGAAAGTAATCAGCAAAAAAAAACTTATTCTAAATGTTCCTTTGCTATGTGAAACTAGATGGTCACATAAATATAAAAGGTTGCGGATTTTTGCTGAAAATGTTACCGAAATTTTTAAACAACTGGAATATTTAGAACAATCAGTAATGTAATGAGTTATACTTGCAGATATAATTCTTTTTTATGTTTGATAAATGTAAACTGTCTTCCATGTAATAAACTTTCAGGAAATTTAGTTAAGTTTTATTGTAACAACTTTATGACATTTTTATGACATTTCTTTTTCTCAAATGTAGGGGGGGGGGCAAATGCCCCCATCGCCCCCCCCTTCCCTCTGCCCATGCACTTGTACATATAAATTCATTTAAAACAAAATGCCGAATAGAGAAGTTAAAAAACTTTTTTTGAAAATGCCTTTTTTTAATTGCACGGGGTCGCGGTTCACATCTTGCATAAGAAGGGTCGCTACCCTAAAAAGGTTGGGAACCTATGGTCTAAAACTATATGTTTCAGATGTAGACTTATCATATTATAATTACAATCTCGTCTCGTTATTTGTCTTTAAAATGGAATATATTTAATTAATTAAGTGATTTTTTAAATCCCTTATATTAACTTCGCGGCCGTCTCTGTCGTCATCTCATGGGTGGGCGGGCGGAAAAACAAAAGTAAAAAATGACCCACTTCCCGTAATCCGATCGAGCTGACATTTGGCACACGGACCCGTCTGACCTAACAATGCATCGTATAAAAATTTCAGATCGATCGAACGTACCGTAATTAAATTAATGCATTTTTAGTTTATCCTTATATGAGGTATGTAATTCAAATTCACGGTTTGTTATTTTTTTTTCCACGAGAAAGTTTGAGTTGACGCGTTGAGGCGACCCATCGAAGCACCGGGGTGCTTTTGTTTACATTTTACGTGTCACGCTGAGCTTGGTCAAGCGAATCGGTGACCAGACTTTTCCCCTCTCCCCCTCCCACCCACCCCTCCCCCCATAGGGTTATGAAGCAAAGATGAGTTAAGACAGATTCAGTCTGTAAATGGTTGTCGCGTTTAAAAATAATCAATACTGTTAGTTATGTCTCATATATAAGGGATTTATAGTCAAAAACTTTGTTTTTACGGGTTTGTTTTATTTTACCACGTTTTTATTAACTCGCTTTCGTTGGTGTGGCATTGTTTGTTGGATTGTCCAAGATTTTTTCAAATCTGCCAACGTAAAATTTAACCACTTCTGATGGTCCTAGAGATCTGAAAATTTTACCACAGATAGATCTTGGATGACAATGCATTGTATTAAAATTTCAGATCGATCTAATGTACCGTTATTAAATTATTGAACTTTTTAGTTTATCTATAGTCTATATATAAGCATCTGTACCGTTGGCTTTTGTTGACATACATGAGTTCCCCCCGTGACCACATCACAATGTTTTTAAAACGTTGGGCGGGCGCTTGTGAGGTGTTTGGTAAAATAAATAGAGGTAAAAAATATTGTTAAAAACCAAGTTTTTATTAGTGGACTAAAAAGAATAAAATAAATAAAGGTAAAAAAATGATTTTTAAAGATCATGTTTTTACAAGCGGACTAAAAAGGAGAAAATAATTTAAAACTTGTAAGTTCAGGTGCTTTGATTTAATATGACTAAAAACGTGGGGCGGGTGTTTGGTATAAAAATTAAAGATTTCTAATTTAGAAGGCAAAAGAGAGATCTATAAGTGAGAGTATGAGTGAGCTGCAATTTGTTAAACCTCATAAGCGCCCGCCCCACGTTATTAGTCATATTAAATCAAAGTACTTGAACTTACAAGTTTTAAATTATTTTCTTCTTTTTAGTCCGCTTCTAAAAACGTGGTTTTTAAAAATCATTTTTTTACCTTTATTTATTTTTAATTGAAAATTTAAATATTGAATTATTATAAACTGGTTGCGGGAATACTGTTGTCACGATTTTATTTCGAATAGTAAACTAACATTAAAGGCAAATAAACAGTTACGATTGGCCGAATTTCAAAGCAAATGATTGGTTTGTTTAACCGGAAAAAGGAATTGACTCGAAATATAAAATCTTTAAATCCTAAATATTATACTTTCTAAAAAATAAAAACACTTTATTTGATTTCACGGTAATGACTTATTATTTAACTTAAGCGCTATTATCAAATATCTATTTTTCCTATAAATATGCTTGCTAAATAATTGGCCTCAATCAAAATTACTGGCATGTACTGTAAGTTACTGTAACTGTAACCTTACCGTAAACTTACCAGTTTCAGTACCAGGCACTCACCAGGCTGCAGGTATTAGTATATTTAGTATTAGTATTATTATTAGCACTATAAATTGGTTATTAGTATTAATAGTATTAATTAGTACAAGTACAAGCCGTCTACCACTTCTAGATAGCTTTCTAAAATCTAATTCTTATTCTACTTCTAAGTTAAACCTTCTTAAAAGTTACTTAAATATTAAAAGCCCAAGTCTTTGTGGCTTGTCTTTTAATTATATTATCATACTACGGCGTCTACAGTTTTAATGACAAGTGGTATAGTTATAGTATAATTCTATAAATATAAGTTACTAAGACTTACTATAAGTCAAGTATCGTATAGTTAATAGTAGTATTTAGTATAGACAGTATAGTCTGTCAATAGTCATCGTGACATCTATTGTCAGTATTGTAGTGATGTATGATGTCATGTAGTAAATTAAATTATTAATATTATTAATAATTTTGAATTACAGGGAGTCCGATCAGGGAGTCCTTGGCCTTGGGTTACAACGGTCCCGACTTACGCTGTTTCGTGGTTACGAACGCGTCCCCATAAAAATATTTAAAAATATTAATATTACGCGTTATTTTGTCTTTTTTATGTTTTTTCTTTAAACTTTTTTTTTCATGGGGTAAAAAATTATTTTCTCTTTTTTAAATACTTTTTAATTTTATGGCATTAGCTGCCTTTTTATGTTTCGGGCGCACAGCGGAAAGAATATTATGCTTTGTTGTTGTTGTAGGGCGAGGAAGACACTCAGCCTCAGTAGATATGCCATTTTGGTTGTTTACACTGCCTCTCTCTCTCTCTCTCTCTCTCTCTCTCTCTCTCTCTCTCTCTCTCTCTCTCTCTCTCTCTCTCTCTCTCTCGTGTTTTATCTTTTTTAAAAACTTTTTTGTTCATGCAGTAAGGAATTGTTTTCTCTTTTTTATGTCATAGACTGTAACATTTTGTTATAGCATTGTACATACAGTATATATATATGGAAGGCGTTATCCCCAGAATTCTGCGAATAATAATAATTTTCAACGTTATCCCCAGAATTCTGCGAATAACATTGAACGTTATCCCCAGAATTTTGTGAATGACTCTCGGCGTTGAAGGGAGAATTCAATGAACTATTCTCCAAGTTAATTTTGAGCATTATTTATCATATCATGTATATCAAATTAATTCACATTGGATTATATATGACCTGAATTATACTGAATAAGAAAACAGTGCCAGCCTTACTTATTGTTTTTCATATTGATTTTAAGTTTATATTTTAGAATCTGTTCAGTCCACTCAGCTATATATAGCTATATAATCTAGGTCTGTGGTACAGTCCATTGCGTATTGGATAAATGATATAATAGGCTTATATATTTATGTGTGCCGCCTAGGGCCTCCGATTAGTTTCATCATTAGTGGGAGCCTCGCACAAAATTTTTTCCATATTTATTTAATTTATTTATTATATTTATTTAGGGCCACCAAATTCACTTCGCCTAGGCTGCCTAGGGCCTCCAATTCCCTTATGCGGGCCCTGTAGTAATATAGGTTTTACAATCCATGACGTATTGGACAATATAGGCCAATATATTTATATATAATATAGGACAGGGTATTAGTACTATTATTATTAGTAGTGTTAGCAATATAGGCAGTATATGTCAATTGCGCTACATGTACCAAGGTCGCGTCATAGTGGGATGAACGTGAGTCATTTAAATATTATCCAATAACAAAAGGGTTAAAATATAATTATTTTTTTTTAATGAAAAAAGAAAAATAAATTTAAAAAAAGATTCCCCATCTAAAAATCGAACCCTGTAAAAAAAAATTGTTTAAATTAATTTTAAAAAAAAAGTTTCCACAACTGAAAATCAAACCCTGTACCACCACGTCAACAGTCCATCACACTACCATGTAACCAGGAAGACGTGATGGATTTGTGCTTTTTTAAAGTATTCAGACCTGTTCCGTATATTCTTGGGATAACGTTCAACATTATTCGCAGAATTCTGGGGATAACCACTCCGTATATATATATATATATATATATAATATATAGAAAAGAAAATAGATGATATAGAATAAAAAAGGCAAAGTTGAATCCAACTAATGATGAATCTGTTCTAATTCTATCAAATGAAAGGCTCCTTTAAAAAAAATTTTTTTTTAAAATTGAGGCTTACTAATTACTAACTTAACTCAACTTACGACTTAGACTTACTATAGTTAGTCTTAGTTACAAGTGGTACTGGAGGCCCATCCGCTAACCTTTCCCCTTCTTTGTTCATTATTATTTGATAAATATTGCCACTGTACTATTAGACTATATTCGTATTGTTTCTGATTTTACTAACACAATGGCCAAATTAATTCCATATTTTATACTTTTAAATTACTATGAATTCAATTACACAATGTAATTATAATAAAAATAAAAGGCTACAATTACAATAACATAGATATAAAATAAAATATATTTGATGCTTCTATTCATATTCATATATCTTTTAATTTTAAGGGTTATGGTGCTCCGGTATATTTTAAACTAACAGAGCATACAGATTATAATGTCAATGTCATCTCAAAAAAGGTAACAACTTCAAATAATCCTCATTGTCTATTGAAATAGTAACAAATATTATTTCTATATATATTTAAATATCATAATTAATTACTACCTTAAAAGCGTTCAAGTATTAGCTTATACTATTTTCTAAATTTTGTATGTTTTTTAAAATAAATTATCCCTGTATAGATTTAGCCAATCAATAATATCCACTCAAATTCTGTCTTTGATCTTTGATCAACAAAACTACGACTGTGAACTTTAAAAACGTGTGCAATAAAAACTCTAGTCTGTGCTCTTGTTCTAGCTTGTATTGATTATTGCAATTCTCTTCTGTCAGCTGCGCGAAAACAATGCATTGAAAAACTACCGAAAGTTCAAAATTCAGCTGCCAGACTAGTTCTTAAGGCAAAAAAACCCCGACCATATTACTCCGCTACTTTACTCACTTCATTGGCTGCCTATACAAGCCCGAATTGATTACAAACTGGCCGTTCTCTGTCACAACTTCTTTTCTGACTCATGCCCTTCCTATCTTATTGAACTTCTGTCTGTCTACTCACCCACACGCCAGCTACGCTCTACTTTAGACACACATATTTTCGCTGTTCCTAAGTCATGTTTTAGTGCGTTTGGCGAAAGGTCTTTCTCTTTTTGTGCAGCCAAACAATGGAATTCTCTACCATTACACATTCTTAGTATTCCAAGTACTAAAGCCTTTAAGACTGCACTTAAGACCCATCTTTTCAAACTTTATTTTCAAAATTAATGAGACAACATTTCTTTTAATGACAAACGTAGCTTATGTGTAACGTACATGTACCGTCATTTATGTGGTTAGTTGGATATGAATGTTTATTTAATACCTATATGTATGTTATTATTTTTATGTAAAGCGCTGAGAGCCCAGTTCCTTACTGGGGTACAGTGCTATATAGAGGATCAATTTATTATTATCATTATTAGGTTGAGATTTTTTTCAGTAAAACTGGATTAGTTGTTGTAGACTGAACATATAAGTGTTCCACTAATAGTAATCTACACTCACTGGTCAACACAATATGATTACATATTTTCAATGAAATAGAAAATATAAACTAATTATTAAATGCATTGTAATTTTATAACCGGCCAACGCATTCACTAAACTTTTAATTGTGGGAAGTGCTGAAATGTGAAAAAATAAGTTTTCTATAATAATATGGAATGGCAGAAATAGAAGGAAAACTCAATAGGGGGCCATCCATAAATAACGTCACACAATTTTGGCAGATTTTTCACCCCCTCATCACACATCTTCACAAAAACTTAGACTCCTTCCAATATGATGTCATCGTTCATAAAAGCCATATTTTCTATTTAAAAATGAGCATGTGTCAAATAACTTTTTTGTTATGTAAGTATGTATTTAGTGTAAGGCAGCACTCTAATATTGTAACACGCGTGAAGCCATTTAAAACGTCATTAAATAAATTTCAAGCAATCAAATATTTAAGTGGAACTTTTAGTTAAAGTTGCGAGTTTTGATGTGATGTCACAGTTCATAAACATCCCCCCTCCCCCTCATCACGCATCGTCACAAATATATGACCCCCCTCCACCCCCAGGTGCATGACGTAATTTATGGACGGCCCTAAAGTAAACAAGTTTTTAAAGATTTATTCAGCCATAAGACTCACACTTTTAAAATGATAATGATGAAGTTCTACTTATGTTTTACTTGTTTTGTTGATTAAAAAATTACTGAATTACTGTCATATTTAAAAAAAATTATAATCAATACATTTAAAAAAAATAAAAGTGAATAATCTGCCTTAAATAAAGAGCAATTATAATTTTTCAGCAAAATTCCAGTGTTTCAAAGGACTAAAACAAAGAAAACCATAGAGGTTCAAAAGAAGCAGGATGCAACTGTTCAGCCCAATCCTACACCATTAAATAAAAAGTAATCGTGATTAAACATTTTAATCACTTTATTAAAATTGTAACTTAAATCTTTGTTCAATTGTTTCTTCTTAGAAACTTTATTGATTTTAGTACAGGTTTAAGACGCAAGCTTTTGCCAAACAAATTATTAGTACTGGTTAGTTACAAAATATCAGATTTAATATATTTTTAAAAACAAAGAAATGTATGTTAGCATTTTAAAAAAAATTGTATTTAATATAGAGGTGCTTACATATTTTACTTTCTTTTACGTTACATGTTCAAATCAATTTTTAGACTATATCTTATTATTACTTACGAAATATTTTCAGGTCAGATTTTAATAAACCAAAACTGACAGTATCAAAATTTACCAAAACTGAAGTTAAATCCCACCAATTAATTGAAAAATCAGCCCCACCTCTTAAATCTATCACAAAGGTGGTTCAAAAGGTAAAACCTGTGATAACATCTGGGCCAACAAGATTTAAAGAAGTTCATTCACTATCAACAAAACAGACTAAAGATGAAAATTCAGAAAAAAAGATTGAATTTTCTGTCATAAAAGGGAAATCTACCTGCTCTAGGATTAAATCACCACCTATTGGAGTTAATCATGCCAATACAAGGATTAAGCCACCACTTTGTGAAGTTAAACCTAACCAAAGAAGAGTTAAATCGCCACTCATTGAAGTTAAAACTTCTTTTGACCAAAAGAAATCACCAGTCCCTAATGTCAAATCACCTCTTGCCGAACTTAAAGGTCCACTCACAGAAGCTAATTTACCAAACAGGAATATCAACTCCTTACACACCAATGTCAAAGATGCTGTAGGGGTAAAACAAGATGACCAAGGTAATTATATGAAAGCATGAAAATAAATATACCCTATAGAATTCCCAATTTAAGTACTGTATTTTGTAAATAATGTTTATAATTACTTTAAACAAAAAATATAAAAGCAAAAAAGAGTTTAAAATAATTTTTTATAGATTTTCCTTGAATTCTATCACAAACTATTTGCATCTTTTGTGTGTGTTTCAGATATACAGTTTGAGCCTGATCAAAAAGCTCTTGAAAGTATCCTTAATAATCAAGGCATATTACCAGACTTCAAGACAACACCCAAAGCAATGGTATAATTGTATAGCATGTAAATTGTAAATGATTTGAATTTTTAAAAGCCACCTTATCGAGCTCCTAACCATAAGCCCTCCAACTACCAAAGCAAGAAGGTCTGGATATCCATCTTTAATTTACATTAATGGTTTAAAGAAGAATAATGTATGAAGAATAAATGTTAGTGAAATTTTGCATTCAAAAGCTCTTTCAGTTTTTTGCTGTGATTGCAAATAATTCATCCGAATCGACAATAGAATAATAATTCATTAGGAATTGAACACCTTTGAAATAGACACCCTAATACTAATAGTTTGGTGGGAATCACTTTTTATTTTAAATTATCATAATTGATATTTAAACAAAAATGTGTTTTTGAGATAAACTAGAACTAACCATCAAAGGAGGGCAAGAAATATATTTATTTATTTTTAATGTCCAATCCGCTACTTTATTCACTTTATTGGCTCTCTATACAAGCACGTATTGATTGCAAACTGTCAGTTCTCTGCTACAACTTCTTTGCTTGCTCATGCTCTTCCTATCTCACTGAACTTCTCTCTGTCTACTCACCCACTCGTCAGCTACGCTCTTCTGCAGACATACATACATATTCTCGCTGTTCCTAAGCCAAACACTAAACACATTTTACCAAAGGTCTTTCTCTTTTTGTGCCCTCAAACAATGGAATTCTCTACCATTACGCATTCGCAGGATTCCAACTATTAAGGCCTTCAAGACTGCACTAAAAACACATCTCTTAAAACTTTACTTTCAAAATTAACTAAACTACAATCAAACATTTCTTTAAATGATAAACATAGCTTATGTGCACCATAATGTCATTATATGTTGTTAAGATATGAATGTTTTACATTGAATGCATGGATGATTATATGTGTGTCACTATTTTTATGTGAAGCACTGTGAGCTCAGCTGCTTGCTGGGGTACTGCGATATATATATGATCCAGTTATTATTTTTTCTTTTTATACTATTTAAAAAAAAATTGTACAGTATTTAAATTTTCTTTTAAAAAAAAGGTAATAGAGCTGGATTTTTTTTTATGCGGTGGGGGGAGGGGGGCTGTTTTGTTCATTGCAGAAATACTTTGACAAACATGTTACCATGAGCATTATGTATTTTGACTGGATTGCTCTTATTAGTTCTTTTATGTTGTAGTTTTTTAAATTTTTATTCTTTCGTATGTGTTAATGGATTGAAAAGTTAAAAAGTGCAATGATTTCTGCTTTTTAAGTGACATAACAAATTTTATAATCAGAATTCTAGAATTTATATTCAATGCAGTCAAATAATTTTGAAGAAAAAAAATAATAAATTAGAGTAACATTTTTTATATTTTACTTTGCTGACTGGTGATGCCTTTTCCTTCTTTTTTTATTTCTTTTTGTCATTCTTTTACTTGCATGTAAATAAAATTATACTTTTTTAAAAAGTTCTTTATTTTATATTATAGTCAGGGCAAGTTACATGTGGCGTTACTCCAATTGCTGCCAATCGGATGTCCATGTGGGATTCATACAATGAGTTCAAAATAAATTTGCAAAAGCATAAGGCTATGTTACAGCAATTAAATATTGGTAAGTGATAAAAATCATCACAAACCGTTATTTTTGTTATATATGACACCATGATAAATCCAAAAAATGAAAAATTGTCTCCATTCAAATGAAGTATTTTATAAGGATATTTCTCTTATTTTACTGAGATGATGTAAAGAAGAATTACCAAAGAAAGATGCCCCAGTAGCATATTTCTCTTGCAGCTTTCTTAATCAATTAAATAGTTATATCCAGTTCCTGCCGTTGGTGCTTGGGGAAAACATTTTAAAAAGACTGTAAAACAAGACATCAGTATCTGTCACCTCAGTTGTTGCATATATAATTAACAATTTTTGAAAGAAACTTTTAAAAAATAGGTTACAGTATGTTGGTCTATGTACTGTGGTTTTAAAAAGTAATTTTAAAAACCTTTTACATGAAATATGAATATTTTGAGTCACAATACTTCAAAATAATCCTTTTTCACCTTCAACTGTTTCTTTTAAACATTTAACGATTACATGTGTATTGTTTTTTTCTTTTTCACTTTTCAGAAACTTCATTTCAACCTGATTCCAAAGCATTAAGTACTATTCTGAATGGTCAAGGCATATCTTCTACTACAACAGGGGTTAGTATTTATTTATATCTTTTTCTACTATTTTGAAGATTTTCATTAAAGCTCAATTTTAATTTTATAAACCTGTCACTATTGGAAATTAAATGGTAAATTAAAAAGCCTAAATGTGACTTGAGTTTTGAAAAAATCAAGTGCATATAGTTTTCTTCTATTACCTTTGTTATGCAACTGACCTAGTTTAAATATACTTATTGTATCTTATTAAATTTCAGGTGTCCAATCGCTCATCCATGTACACTTCATCCAATCGAACAATGATGCAATCATACCTGGACCACAAAGAAAATGTAAAACTTTTAAAGGAGACACTGCAACTGGCAGAAAAAGGTGTGGCAGTAAATATTATTTTTTTGATTATTCAAAAGTTCCTCTTTTTATGTTGGTATCTTGAATGATGTCATATTCTTTTGTAATTTGTAACAAATCTTCTGGTGGTAATAAAACAGGATTTCAAACATAAAGAAGTTAAGAAATACCTTATCTACCGTACTCATTGACAATTAGGACTTTGTTTAATTAGAATAATTTATGTCAGGGATTGAAATTTTTATACTTGCAGTATAATAGGGAGAAAGAAAGCATTTAAGAACTGAGCAGACAAGCTTTAAAATTATTTTTTTTTCAAAATTTCTTTACTGAAATTTTTCCATATGTATTTAATAAGCCATAAGATTAATTTATTTGTTTAAAAAGACTATGAAAAAATTATTCAATTAAAGATTTTCATTGCACTAATTGAACAGCTGGTAACTTTACCCTTGAGGAATTTTGCCAAAGGGGGTGGTGGTATTACTAGCATTTTAATGATTTGAATGGTGTTACTTGTGTCCTGACTTTCATAGTCAGAGACATTGTTTACAATATAGGGTAGAGAATGCAACCCCAAGAGTGTTACTTATTCCTCTAGGACATATTGTAAGTGATTTTATCTAAATTGTCAATAATATTATGACTGAGTTTGTTGTTCATCAATTTTCGGGGAAGTTTTTATAAATGGTCCCAGTCTGTAAAAGAAATTATCTTTTAGTTTCTTTGTTATCTCATGTGACTATGGTTGAATAGTTTTTTTACATTATGTTTTGATTGTGTTTAAGCTTGTCTGTTCATCTGAGGATTTTGCGTTGGTTAGCACCCATCATAAGACTATTTATCTTAAAACTTGTTCAAAATAGTTCTATTTAAATTAGCCTGCAAGAATTTGAAGTCAGGGTCTTCAGCAAATGTGCCAACCATGTCTATTTTATTTGTTATTATTTATTGAAAGTGGGGTAAAAAAGGATCTCTTGGCTGTCGCTGAAAAATCGTTTTGGCGATGGTTTTCCAATGACAAATTTAATATAGCAAATTAGGTCAACATCAAAGACATTAACATAGAATTAAAGGGCTTGAAATACAATTCTTTTTTTTTATTTGTATAGCATCTGTTTTTATTATAGAAAAAAGTGAGTGAAAAGTTGCTAAATTGTGGCTTAAGCGTGATAGACCGTTTTATGCGCCAGTTTGTGGTACCTATTTATTGTAAATGTTAACCTGTATTATTTATGTTAATGTGGAAGAAATTTTTTTAAAATTTTCCAACAGGTTTTCTAACGCCTCACAAAGGCGTTGGCATTACAACGGCCACTACTCCTGTCGGTAGAGGTCGGTTGACACCAGTTCAACAGATGAGCACCAAGAAAAATGTCAACACACCCGCACACATGATAACCTTCCCCACATTATCGGAAGCTGAAGAAAATGAAGTTACTCCAGATCATGATCAGCCTCCCTCTAAAGATCTTGAGAAAAGATCACATAATGAACAATGGAAGACTCTACATTCAGAAAACACCAATAGCCAAGCAAATAATGTGCTTCCTTCAAAAACAGATATGTATTCAGAATCTAGTTCTATGGTTAAGACCAGTGGTATATTAAGTGGTTTGTCAACCCAGAAATCTTCAGTTACTCCAAACCAAGTGTCAAACAAAATTTTATCCAGCTCATCTGTGAAGTTTTCATGTGACAAAACCAACAGCTTGGTAAATCCCCTGAGATCTGACAGTATGATCAATAGTCGGCCGTCATTAGGCAGTCATTACTCCACTACAGCCCACTACCGTAAAGAGTTGTTTCCGTCTTCAATGCTTGTAAACATGCTGAAAACCCCATCACCCATCCCTAAACATTTACTTAGTAGGACACCCATCACAGGATCTGCTGCCAGAGTACCTGTTAGAAACTGTCAAACTCCCACAGCTACTGGAATAAAAGCTCCACCATTGCGAATACCTGTATTATCTTCCTGTCTAAAAAACAGAGTAAGTTCTTCCTTTCTAATTTTTTTCCCTCTTCATTGTTTTGATTCAAATGATTGTGAAAATCATCCCTGCTCAGTTTTCTTATTTTAAAACCACATAGCCATTTTTATATGTAGTGTTTCAATTAAATTTTTTTAAAAAAAAGACAAGACTAACCATAGATATCTTAGGATGCAATAATCTTATGTATAGTAGGAATGTCTGTAACATGTAAAATAGGATACAATAATCTTATGTATAGGAGTGTCTGTAACATGTAAAATACAATACTTTCAAACAACCTAACCATGTTAAAAAATGTCCCTCTAGGATGTCAGTAAGGCAAGGCCAGAAATGTTAACAGTTTCAGCATCAAAGGTAGGTCACTGCTCAAGATTTTATCTGGAGCATACTCCTGTTTTTCTGTATTTTTATGTTTCTGGCTGTTGTATTAAATATCATAAAATGGTAGAAATTATCCTTGAACACAGTCTTATTAGTCGAATGCTTTCAATATTTTAGAAACATCTTTAGTTATTACTTAGATAGGTGACAATAGCTGATAATCCTTAACTATTGTATTTTGAGTGATTTTGATATTGGTACATAGAACTTTTCATTAAAATATTACAGATATTTATCCAACATGAATGAAATGTCTATATGCATAGGCTTGTAAATTAAGTGGTAAATAATTAAAAATGTAGAAATAGTTTTTGTCAATTTATAATAACTTAATTTGCTTATTGCAGACACTGAGATGGGCTGATGGTCACAGAATTTCCCAAAATTATTAAAGAGGATGGAAAACAAATTGTTTTGTGTTGCCTGAATAATTTATTACAAATAGCTGGAGCTAAGTTGAGGTATCTATTGAGCTGAGCTATTAAATTGGTTGTTCCTAGAAATTTTGGAGGACATTGTTAGCAAAGAAAAGCCTTATTTTCAAATTATAATTCATGAAGCTACTTTTAACTCTGGACTTTTACTTATTTCTCATGTGAATTAATTTGAGAATAATTTATTAAATATAAGTTCCCATGATCTATTTCTATCATAGTTATAATAAATAAGGGGCGCGATGGTCTAAGTGGTAGCGCACTGGACTATCGATCCGAGGCAGATCCCGAGTCGCGGGTTCGAGCCCAGGTACTGGCAAGGCCCCTGGGGCATTGTGCTGGCCACACATTCCCCCGCTCGTTATTGGTGGCTAAAAACTTGTGAACGCTACATCACTTGCCCCATAGTCCGTCATGGACTGGAAAGGGGGTCATTTTATAATAAATAATATTATAAATATTGTTGTCTTATCTTGCAATTCTGATTATTAAGTTTTTCAACTTTCATCAGAAAATCTGATGACAATGGTATTTTATTTTCGCCTGCTTTTAACTGAAGCCTTTGGAATATTTTTTTCTTCATTTTTGTGTATGCACTAAATAAATGTAAATATTTGATGTGAGGTTGAGCTATGATTTAAAAAAATAATAAAATGAATATTTCCAATACAGAATAAAACTTTTTTTTGTTTTTTTTAAAATCAAGTATTGTTTTGATGTGGGTTGCTTAATACAACTTTAGATGAGGTTACAGTATTGAAAAAAAATATGTATCCCAAATAACACTTCTGTTTGGATGGCACACTGCTTTCTTAACTGTGGCTCACTATGGTATAGAGTCCCTTGTTCACATTGAGCAAAGTGTGGCAACTCTTTAAAAAAATAATAAATCCTATCGCTATTTTGATGAAGTACATTAATTAGAATGTGATACTATGTGAAACTTAAATTTGTCCAAAGATCCAACTATAGAAAATTCTGGAAGACACAGGCAAACCTAAAAACTTGATAGGTTAAACATACAGAGACCTCTTCACAATCTATTACAACGGTGGCCAAACCGGGCTTGCGAGCCGCATGCGGCTCTTCTGTGTTCACATTGTGGCTCGCGTACAATTAATTAGAGGTCTGTGAAAGTATCACTGGAAGAATTCCGAATCAGGTTTAATGACCCAGAGTGCTTCAATGCGGCTCTCAAAAAATGTTAATATTTTAAAAATGGCTCTCAGTTACTACAGGTTTGGCAATCCTTGATCTATTAGGCAGATATCTGTTTTACTCTGCCCCATCCCCTAAGTTTGTATTTTATTTTGATAAATACCACACTTACATTCCACTTTGTCAAAAATTAGGTATGTGTACCTTACTTAAATTCCACTTTGTAAAAAATTACGTACCTTCATTTGTACAACACTTAGATTCCCCACTTCGTCTAAATGTAGGTACATAAATAACGCGTCCCCACATATATATTTTTACCACCTACTCCCAATTTTACCACACACTCTCAAAAGGCGTGACGTCGTTCATGATTGTCACTATGAGTACTATGAATAAAGGTGACGAAATGATATGACTACATTTCCACAAGATTTTTTGCTGCATTTTCGGGATATATGTAAGCTATTTATAGACTTCAGGACAAGTAATGCATGATTATTGACGAGTATTTAAATTACGGTAACTACAAACTTTCTGTCGAGACTATCCCTCCCCCTTTTCGGGTCATGCACAAATATTAAAATCAAGACTTGTATGTTGCCATTAGGGGTGTACCGGATTTCGGCTCTGGCAAATCTGGCCATTTTTACAGATTTGGCTCCGGCAGAATTTCACTTCATAAATCCGGATGGTCGGTAGAGCCATAAAATATATATAAATATAATAGCTCCAGCAAATCCGGAATCTTGCCATTTTTACAAACCGGCTCCGGCTGGATTTCACTTCATAAAATCCGGCTCCGGTCGGATTTCAAAATTTTGAATCCTGTACACCCCTAATTACCATCTATCATTTTTGTGCACTAGTTTGAATATATGAAAGTACAGTCGGACCTCAAGTCGAACTCAAAGGGACCGGATAAAAAAATTCGACTTACGGAGTTTTCGAATTGGGGACAATTGCGTAATAGGCGCAGAATTTTGCCAGGACTTAACAATTAATTCGATATACGGAGGTTTTCGACTTAAGGAAGTTCGACTTTGAGAGGTCCGACTGTATCACCATGCTGCTTATTCGTTTGCATTTTTCAATGAAGGTATTTCTTCGTTAATTTTCTAAAAAATTCCATACATAACTAATTAGGAACTAATAATATAATTCTATTGAAAATTTCAAAAATATATACTTTTTTCTTTACATCTCAATTGAATACGTTACGTGGTACCGATAAACTTGGTACTTTTTCTTAATTAATTTCTGTGTGTGTGGCAAATGAATAACAATAAGTGAAGCTGGAGTAGTCTTGCTGATTTTAGCCCCGGGCATAGTTATGATGAGTTTTGCCACTGCTCGTCAGAATCATTCAATGAATTGACATTCTCTGTTGGATCGAGTTTAAAAATCATAGGATCCGGCTCATCCTATCACATGCGAGTCTCATCAAGCGGACATCACCATGAAGGAACTTTTCCACAGGTATCGGAACTTCTCCGTCCAAATCCCCGGCCAGCTCGGGGCACTACACCAGCTTGGGGCACCCCACTAGCACGTGATCTACCGTCTCCTCAGACAGTGCTCAGTCCTCATCCGTGTTATGAGTGTCTGATTGATAGGTTCAATATTCCACCAGGGGTCGCTCTTGCTCGGTCGCTGCATAAACCGGTAAACTTTTCTGGAGACGCGGCCAGTAAAGTTTATCTTCAGTGAATTAAAATCTTCCTTTGATGATTACTATTAGTAATTGTTAAAGAGAATGTTAAGGTCTTGGGTTGCCTCCCATGCCATTATATTTTGAATTCTTCCTCTCATAATTTAATAACTTGTAAGGCATGAAAATGCCCAACAATAGATCCGACTACCTGCGCTGAAATGAGAAATTAGCAAACTCACGGCTGCCTTAGATCAGTGGTCCCCAACCCCGGGCCGCGGACCGGTCCGTGGATCAAAGGGTACGGGCCACACAAGAAGCACTAAATTATTTCTATTTTATTTACCGTGGTGTATTTTTCTTGGGATTGTGCGACTTCCCAAAACAAATACCTGGATATTTTGAAATTTAAAAAAAAAGAGAACAAGGACAGAGGAAACTTGTATGGGACACTACATCAAAAAGGGAGAATGCAATGAGAGCATCATGAGAGCAGACGGTTAACCGTAATGTTAAGGCTAAAAAGTTATTCACTATCAATGAAGAATCTATATTGCCCTTCACTTAAAGACTTTTGCAGTGAACCTATATGAAAGACTACTGTTAAAAAGATAGCACATCTGTCGGCTAGAACTGTGACTAGGTGCATTGAGGACATAGCCTAAGACATTGAAACACGATTGAGAATTATTAATACATCAGGGTTGCACGCACTCTACAGATATCGAACAAAACGCAGAGGCGTAACAACTACTTGGCATCGGGGCAGTAGCCGAGGGCTAATCCTTCAATAAACAATTATTCTGTATAATTTAGTATTTTCCCTATTTCTCAAGGGCGCCAAAAATGAATTAGCCAAAATGCAAAGACTTGTTTATTTGCGGAATCTTTAGTAGGCGGATGATTATGAGGATTTGCTATGTACACTATCTTTGGCAACCAACATCACAATAGTTTTAAGTAGAACTGTTCAAATCACTGGATTAAAAAAAAATATTTTTTTAAAAAGTTATTTACCATAACAAGACACAGGCCCTTAGCTCGCGCCTATTTGAGGAGCTTGCGAGGAGATGGACGCTGACCATAATATGTCTTTTATGGTACACAGAGATAAGATGATCATCCAGAGGAAAATCTTTTATCAGAGTATTTGAATTACGAGAGCCGTTGCTAAGATTTCTCCGCTTGTCGACTCTCCGTGAGTGCAGGTTGGAAGGGCGTTTGCTCGATGTCACTTCACGCAATGTGTTACCTCAGAAAAGAAGTCACCGCTAGCAGCAAATTTCAGTGACTAGGTATGGGTTACACAACTGGCTTAACTGTGTGACATATTCAGGCTGCTCAATGAATTGTGTCCCTTCAGGGGAAAAAATGACAACTGTTTTCATGTTGGTAGACTAATTAACCCCTTAAAACCTTATTATAACAAAATTTGTGGGGACGGTGTGCAAACGGAGGCATTTTAGCGGGTATTTTTAGCCGAGACTGACCCTCAGCATCCAATTGGTGCGTGATCACTTGCCTTTGCTTTTCAAAGAGTTCCAGTGCTACTTCCCAACCAAAAAGGACCTACAAAATTGTAAGGAATGGATCCACGACCCATTTATAAACAAACCAGGTGGATCTAGCATGACTGTACAAAAAGAATATTAACTGCTGGAGATTGAAAAAGACGATGGCCTTACAACTACGTTCGAGTTCGAGACAACTGAACCGTTGTTCTGGTTTAAAGTCATGGTGACAAATCTTGAGACTTAGCAGCTCACTTCGGGTGTCATTGTCCCCTATTACCAACGTTCCCTTTAAGCTGCGCGGTTGCCCGGCCGCGCAGATATCTGAATGACGCCGCGCAGCAGTTTTACGTTACCGCGCAGCAAATTTTGTAAAATATTGCTCGAAAAATGGATTTAGTGCAACTTTGCACACCAGTTGCTTTTACTTTGCACACGGACCAACATTGGGAACATTGCCTATTACACCCAGATGGAACCGCATCGTTGCAGAGGAACAAGCCCATGGTTCTCGTTAATTTAGCGTTCTAGTGAGTTAAAAAATTAATGTTAAATTACTTTATATTCATTGTGTTGTAGTCTAACTGCATTTTATTTTGAAGACATTTTGAATACAATTTACAATCAGATTAAAACTATTTTAAATAAATTTATTTAAAAAAAGAATATAAACAATCAACGTCCTCAGCGGGCCGCGGTTAATTTATTAAACGTTGACCGGTCTACGCCCAAAAAAGAGGTTGGGTACCACTTTAAAATAATATTAGGGCTGGTACTGATTTTGAAAGAAAAAATCGTTCGATTAATAGTTAACAATTTAATCGATTAATTTTGATTAATTATATTTTTATAACGCATATATAGATACCGTTAAGTTGCGATTCATTATTTCGTTCAATCGGTTAAGTCGTCGCGGGCATTCCATGGCTCCCAAATGTTGTGACGTAACACAGCAAACCGTTCTGCTATGCAAGAAATAAGGAAGAAAACCATTTTTGTTATCGTATGCACGTCTAAATAAATAATAATAATAGGTGGGAAAAGTATGTAAGTAACAAAAAATATAAATGACTAATAAATTGGAGAAAAAAAAAGAAATATTTTCTTAAAATTTAATCGAATTTTAATCGATTAAATTTTTAACGATTAATCGATTAATTAATCGTAATTTCCGCAGCCCTAAATAATATGTTTAGTTAAGGGTCCAAATTGAAACATGGAAACAAATTAAAAAATCAACTTTTATTGCTGAGGCTTAAATGGTCTTTAATTTTTGTTTGTGCCCCTCCCCACCCCCACACTAACAAATTTTTAAAAATATGACATTTCCCCTTTTTTGTTGGGGGGGGGGTGAGGGGGGCAAGGGGAGGCAAAAACATGACGCGATGTAAAAAAAAATTGTTTTGTTTTTTAATGGATAATCAAACAGTCCAACCCTACCCCAAACATCAATAAATTTGATTTACCATCGTGCGAGCCCTTATGCAAGTGTTTTATTTTATGATCTCTCGGTATTTAACGAAAGTAAATGTGGCTCTAATTAAGGACGATTAAATAGACTCTCATATGGTTCAAATTTAATCTGAAACGTTTAGTCTCTCATTTGATTCACATTGAATCTTTGAAACATTTTATAGCAAAGTGTTTGATTTGTTTCTTCAGTCTTACTACACACACGGTGTAATTTTGTTTCTTCTACTGCCTCGCCTTATTTTTTGCATCAAGATGAGGAACAAAGTGGCTCTTGATAAGTTGCTTGGTGTCTCTTCTTCTCTCTGATGTTGAGCCGCATGTTTTATTTCTCTTGGACAAGAGCCCGGAGAAGAGTTTATTATTGCTATAAAAAAAAACCTCTTTGATGTCTCTCAGTTGGTAAGAGTCTGATTGGGAGACGGGTGTGTGTGTGTGTGGGGGGGGGGAAGTTGATTATATCTGACGAGAATTTTTAAAATCAAAATAAGGATATAAGATCAGATCTTATTTTATATTTCAGTTTTGTTAACTAGTGCATCAATATTGAATTTCAATTACAGGAGCAAATTTAAAAAAAAATTATAATACTAATAAATATCCGCATTCACTTTAATGTACATATCTTTTCTACTCTTCATCGCACTATTTCCCAGCAGTCTGTGAGGGTTTCATTTCCCCGACCGAGAAAATTTTTGTGGCTTTTATTTAGAGAAGATCGGTAAACTTGGTTTACATTCAGACTACACGAATATACAAAATAATGGGGATTAACAACAGCTAACATTTTGGTGTCGGCTTCTCTGCTTCTTAATAAGTTTAGGAGGGCGGTATATGTCAGTTCTAAATGGCATTTTTTGTTGGCTATTTCTCGATAATGAGGGTGGATTCTTTCGGGCAACTGCAGAGTTTCTTGTGACAGGGCACCGGCAAAATTTTTGCACGCCCCGAGTGGAATTAGTGATGAATAAATGACTTACATACATACATGTATCAGTTTTAGAAACAACCCGTAAAAAAGCCTTTCCGAAATGCGAAAATATTAAATGTGCTTTCAAGTAAAGCAATTTATAAGAATTCCAAAGATCGATGTCACCATACACGTTTTTAACGCCATTGAGAGCTGTGACTGTTTTAATGTCCGCACATCCCTTTTACACTCTATAAACAATATAATAGCCCAAGTCACAGGTTGGAAGGAAGGATCCGTAGCGCTATGACGTCATTTTTTGAGCTTATATTTAAGTATATATATACAAGGCGCGCATCAGGAGGTGTGCAAAATACTAAAATATTCTAAAATAAAATATTATATGACGTCATAGTTTTAGCTTATATTTTAATTTTGGAAAAGAGAGCGATTGTAAAAAGAGGATTTGAGGATTTATAATTATAAAATACTTTGTGTACATTTTAGGAAGTTTAATATTTCGTATTTATCAAACAAGGATAAGTTACTTGGGCTTTTTACCAAACAAAAGTGGACGCCGTAGGCGCCCTACAGTTCAAGTGGGCGCCGTAGGCGCCCTAAAACCCCTAGTATTACTATATTCAATCTATCATTTACATTTTCATATACAGAGGCGTCGCTAGGGTTGGTGTCACACGGGGTGGTAGCTCAAGGTGTCACCCCTTCACGACTGAAGGGGCCGTCCATAAATGACGTCAAGTGAGGTTGCCGATTTTTACCCCACCCTCCCCCAGCTCCATACTTTGTCACAAAAACCTAGACCATTCTTTTACGATATGACGTCACAAAGCCTTGACAAATCCCCCCCCCCTCCAAGCCGTATTTTCTGGAAAAAAATAGGATGTTGCAAATTATTTTTGTCATTTAAATATGTATTTAGTGCAAGTCTGCACTCTAACATCGTAACACGCGTGAAGCCATTGAAAACACAATTAAATAAATGGTAAACAATCAAATATTTAAGTGGAACTTTTATTTAAAGTTGCGCGTTTTTGATGTGACGTCACATTTTTTTAAAAAACACACCCCTCCCTCTCGTCAAACATCGTCACAGACGAGTGACCCCATCCCCCTATGGCGGATTAAAGGGGGGGGCTGAATGGGCTAAAGCTAGGGGCCTCCAATAATTTAAGGTCCCCCAAACTTATTATAAATTATAGTGTATAATAAAGATGCATGCAAATATTTGTATAAATCCCTGAAAATGCCTTGGACAGCCATACGGCAATGCTGCGCATATGAGTAGGAATTATAACGGGAACCAGGCTATTCTTTAAGAGAAGTGCAGTGTTGCTCATTATGTGCCGTGCACAGCTAATTCTATTAATTTGGTTGGGAAAAGTGCAGCAGGTCAACCTGCTTCAGTCAGATTTTTTTGTCTTCTGCAAAATCTTTATACCCGGCTTGTTGCATCTACTCATCATTGACAGGTACTTCAAAAACACATGAAATTGATACATGTTAACAAAGCCTTTTCTGACACAAGATGGTTAGCCTGCCATGATACTGTAAGGTCTTTAAATAACTCATACCATAAGAATATCGCAGCACTGGACGAATTAGCAACAAACGAAAATCAGCCACGTGGCTGTCGACTTGAAGCAGAAGGATTTCTAAAGGAACTTGAACAACTGGAAATCGCTATTTTACTTCAAATTTGAGTATGTTAAAAGACAGCATTCTTAATTTGATTACTATGAAGTCAAAGAAAAGGACAAGTCCGTGGTAAAAAAAAAGAGTATAAACAATCTTCAATGCTATTTAAAAAAAATAAAAAAGAAAGCGTCAGACAAAAATTCAAGGTTGAGGTATTTCTGGTAATCATTGACAAACTTTCTTCAACCCAACAACATCGGTTAGGCGCATATAAAGACACCCATGAGAAATTTGCCTTTCTTACAAACCTAACTGAGCTCAGCAATTTCCCCATCCGATGGGCAGCAGCCAAGTTAATGGAGGATTATTCAAGCGATTTCGAAGACTGCTTACCTTCAGAATTAGTCCAATTTTCAGAACTCTTTAAAAAGTTATTGTCCAGACCCAGGATCAGGGTAAGGAAAAGGAAGTAGCCCAATGCGAAACTCAAAACACGTGCACAGAGCTAAAAAATTTGCTGCTTTTGAATGAGCTAAATTTTACACAGTCCTTTACAAATGTACACATCGCACTGCGCATCTATCTTTCAATGGTGACATCAAACTGCAGCTGAGAGCGATCCTTTCCAAAGTTGAAAAGAATATAAAATGAGTAGAAATTTGCATGGGACAACAAAGACTGAGTATGCTATAATGAGCATTTAAAAGGAACGTGTAAGCTTATTTAGCTTTACTGACTTGTTTGAAAACTTCGCCATGAGAAAAAATTGCAAACGAAAGTTGTAGGTTGAATAATAATAGTACATATTTTTCAATAAATTTTTATTTCAAATGGAGAAAACAATTCGTTACCCCACGAAAAAAAGTTTTAAAAAATATATATTTAAAAATACGGATTAACGCGTAATATTTTTTTAAGCAGGTTCGTTCGTAACCACGAAACAGCGTAAGTCGGGATGGGACCATCGTAACCGGAGGACTACATGTATATAAACATGCATATCTATGCTTTCACGCCTTTAATAAATATATATTAAACGAAATATTAACTCAAAGATATTGAATTCATAATTTTCCTCTAGAAAAACATCAACAAAGAAAAACCATCTTTTGATTTTTTTGGGGAATAAAAATCGTATTCCCCCCCATCCCACTGTTGTGTAGGGAGTCTTGAGGTGGGATTCGTCCATGCTGTCGGTGTGTCCAAGCCCAAATGGCTTTATATCTTTTAAAACATAAGACACTGCCCCTTTCATGTCCAGCCTTTTAAAAAGATCTCTCTGCTGCGACTGTTTCTTTTATTTTTTTTCGAATTTGTTTTAATATTGTTGTGTGTGGGACTGTTTTATTATTGCAAGTTAACTGATATTTTTTAAATAAAAGTTTTCGAGTTTAACTTATTTCATTGTATTTCTTAATTTCTTTGTAGATGAAAAAATGTGTCTTCTTTTTTTTCTGACATAAAATCGTACACAGTAAAATTGTAAGCTCGGGTGTCACCCCCCTGATGGGTGTCACTCTGGGTGACCCGCTCCCCTCGCCCCCCAGTGACACCACTGTTCGTATAACAGCATAACATTTATACGCACCAAATTCGCGTGTGATATATTTAAGAATACCTTTTTTTCATTATAGATATCGGGAAATTTATTAATGAATTAATAACTATTTAGAGCTTTGGTGTTATCTACATTATATTACTCATCAAATGCAATTGGGGTTATTTAAAGAGCGCTGTTGAGCCAGTCGATCATTGTTGTGGAAAATATACAACACATGTTATTAAACAAATTAATTCAGTTTCCATTTAGCCCCTCATAAAGGTGGTCACAATGGTTCTGGTCACACTTCGTTAACGCAACAAACAACATTACTGACATCACCACACAGCCGCTCCATATTCAGGTGTGGATAACCCCCACCCCCACCCCACCCCCCAAAAAACCAACAAAAAAAAACAGGTGACCCCGAGAACTGACATCACAACACAACTCCATGTTCAGGGGCGGAAGAAAAATGTGACCCCGGGAAGTCGTTTCTCCCCAATACTACTTGTTTTGTTGTTTTGTTTTTATCTCCCACCCAATCCCCCGCCTCTCCTCTGTTAGATTCTTGTCCTTTCTAGCCGTTCGTAATGGCCGTTACAAGAGTCGGTCGGTCATGACTAGCGAGAGCACCTGCCTGGGCCCTACCTTACTCCTTCTATTGAACTCACGCGTAGTCCTAGTTGTTAATGTCGATAAGCAGCGGCCGCAAGTGCATCTACTCACCACCACTGTGCCGCTAATTACAACAGCAGTCCAAGTTATTTTAAAACAACCAAGCCACCTTATGTCGGGGGCCCCGGGAAATAGAAAGCCCACATCGTGGAGCTGCCAGGTGTTATTACTTCACTTGCCAGCCAGCACCGTACCTGTGTTGTCTGTGAGACCGTGGGAAAGTGACCTACACCCGGTTTACTTTCCTTGGATTGTTTCTCAAAAAAGTCGTTTGAATAACTAGGACCAGTCGGATATGACACCTCAACCTGGGTCCGTCCGTCATCCGGGTAGTCAATGTTTACTGAAGTGTTTCATGTCGGCTCCAGAGGCTTGAAATGTATATCACAACAGGCAGTGGTCTCCTTCTGATACTTGGTTCAATGGGGCTTGCATTCTCATTTGAGAGTTGCTGCATTCTAAGGTGCAGCTCATTTATTTTAAACGTACATTCGAAAATGTCTTATCTTGGCGGTTCAACATATCAACTCTGCTTATGTATTTATTTCTTTTTTGTAAAGGTGTATATATATATACTTTTATTTTTTTTGAAAAATGTGAAGAGTTTAAAGACTTACCTTATTTACTTATTTTGAAAGAGTTGAAGAATGTTGGGAAAGATTCACTGATAGCGAGCAAAAAGAAGAACCAAATTCAATAAAAAGAAGAATCGCAAACTCGTTTCACATTATAGGAGCTACAATGAACAATACAACTATAGTAGTCCCTTTAGATAAAGAAGAAGAACTTTTTATGTAGTCACTTTCTGTGGTCATCTGTTTTGCCCCGTTACGTCTATGTAGGATCTTTTTTGTGATATGGCACCAGGACCTTATCGAAAAAAAAATTTGACGCAATAGAAAAACGGTCAAAAAATAGCACCTGGGGGCAAAGGATTTATGCATTCATTAAAACATATTTTTATGAGACTGCATCCTTTAATTCTGAATCAAAGTCCTACCGAAGTTCATGCGCCCTTTCAATATTGGCGCTCGAGGTGACTACGTTACCCCCACCCCTTGAACAGCCCTTGGAGCCACTACTGACTGTGGCCGAGATTAGATGCTGGTTTTATCGTGCTAAGATATACCTATGATCTAAATAAATCGAGCAGCAAGTAACTAGAAGAGTTCCACTAAAGTGCACCAATAACTTTGCGTTGAAAGTTGAAGAGGTAATAGTAACTCATTACCAGGTGAAATGAGAAGCCAAATCAGGGGACAGAACTTATCATTTTGAGGCCATGAGAAATTCATGTGGTCTCTGCCGGGAGGGGATGTAAGACCATCGTAAATCAAAGGTAATAGCGCTGATAGCAACGAAAATTAAATTGTTGAAGTTAAGAGGGAAAATAAACATCATAACAAAGATGTAAAGCTGTCCATTAAAGTTCATTAAACTATAATGCATCTGTGGTTTTCCCTGAGGTGCTGAGTACTTTAACTGGACAAACGTGTTAATTTGAATAACAATACACCGGAACACAATGGGGCCAAATTTTATGGAAGTCTTGTGTTCATGAACTCAACCAAGTGAACGTTTCGTCCGTTATTGTTTACGATTTCTTGTCTCTTGAGTAATATTTAAGAGCTGTTTTTTTCCAAGCAGGTTACCTTTTTAGTGTAGTATTCACAATTAAGAGAAACTAGGTGGCTTGTTCGTGTGTTTGTTTTGGATTTAGGAGACGTACAAGTTTAAAGTGTTATAACGACTACCAACCAAACGTGTGTCAATAAGGGTAAGAATTGTGCTTGTTGTTTTGTCTTATATAGGAATTTTGCTGGTTGATTTTGTTTTATGTAGGAATTGTGCTGGTTGATTTTGTATTATGTAGTAATTGTGCTGGATGATTTTGTCTTATGTAGTAACTGTGCTGGTTGATTTTGTCTTATGTAGTAATTGTGCTGGTTGATTTTGTCTTATGTAGTAATTGTGCTGGTTGATTTTGTCTTATGTAGTAATTGTGCTGGTTGATTTTGTCTTATGTAGGAATTGTGCTGGTTGTTTTTGTCTTATGTAGGAATTGAGCTGGTTGATTTTGTCTTATGTAAGAATTGTGCTGGTTGATTTTGTCTTATGTAAGAATTGTGCTGGTTGATTTTGTATTATGTAGTAATTGTGCTGGTTGATTTTGTATTATGTAGTAATTGTGCTGGTTGATTTTGTCTTATGTAGTAATTGTGCTGGTTGATTTTGTCTTATGTAATAATTCTGCTGGTTGTTTTTGTCTTATGTTACTATTTTTTTAATTAGAAAAGTATTTGGTGATGTCTTTGATGATATTATATTTTATTTTTACTTTTAATGCAGATAATTTAAAATATGAAGGTGCGGCTCTCGTTATATTGAACCTAATTGAGAATAGGTAAACGCAGCAATCGCCTCAGATTTGTAAGGTTATTTTTGCAAAATATTTTTTTTTAACATTTAAAGAGTTGTTAGGTTTCTACATATTTTTCCTAAATAGAATATTGGAAGCTGATGAGAAGTTGTTTCAATTATTTTAAATCCCCCCCCCTTTTTCTCATCGAAGTACCTGTCCACTAATCATGTTCTCAAGCCACTTCTCTCTCCCTTTGCTTATCAGTTACTACCTACTGGGCCACGTGCCAGACTACGTTTTGCTGCTCTTGGCCCAGGTTCAACCATCATTTCTTTATCGAATCCCTGTGGTGTTTTTTCTCTTTTTTCGTCTTACCTGTGAGTTGATGCCGCAAACAGAATTGCATTTTCCCACGGTGCTCAAAATGTCTTACCGTTTGCATGTGCCTGATTATTCCGTTTAGTGTAGTATGTCTTTGAAAAAAAACATTCATGTTTGTAGTCAACTATTTTGATAGAAGCGATTTGGCGCCAACGTGCCCCCCCCCCAAAAAAAAATAGATATCACTATCTAATTGCTGATACCATCTGCGCGATTGAAATGTAATTGTCTGTTAAAAATAAAAATGTGAATGCCGCTCTCCATTAGTCACAAGGCACCAAGAATAATGTTCAATTTTATGCCCCCCCCCTGTTCCTCCCTTTTTCTGTTTTTGTTCAACAACTGAAACCCATTATTTCCAACATTTTTTTTTGCTCACGAATACTTACTCCGATCTCATCTACCCCTTTCATAGCTATACATCTGTCAGGGCCCAATACTTGGTTTGATCGCGTGTCGTTCAAACTTTATTGTGCATCATCTTTGAAACTTTTACACGAGTTGTACATCTTTGAGAACAATTACATTCTTACGTTAAGGAAGGAAAGGTATTACAAGCAAGTGCTTACCTGTCTTTAATTATTATTCTTGACGTACATTTTGATGTATGTGTACAAATAACAAGGTTTATCCCGAAAAGGGAATCAGCTTTACGAACATCTACAAACAAACACGCAAACACATTAAATCCAACAATTGGCGCATGCACATTTAGTGTTTCGACTTTCTTGGTGCCAAAGGAATCATACAAGTATTGTCTTAATTTATTTTCTCTTTATAGACATCGTTTATTTTAAGCGAAGTAAAAGAATTTTTTTTGTTGAAGTTTAATCATATTATGTGCATTTTGATTTAATTAATTCAAATTTTAAATCTTTATTTTGTGTTTATGTGACAATAGATTTGTTTAGAATGTTAAATAAATGTTCAAAATGATAGGCTAAGAACTCTGTCAAACTATAGCAACGCTTGTGAGATGTAATATATTGAAGTGTACAATCAGATGTCAGAAGCTTGACTCGTAAATCAAATATTATCATTATAACCGTTTCAATTAAATTAACAGATTCAGATATGAGATCATATTAGACTCTATCCAAGAGAATCTTAGACTCTATCCGAGGAACACAAGTATGTTAAAGTTAAAATTATCTTGGACTCTATCAAAGTATCACAAACATGTTAAATTTGAGATTGTCTTAAACTCTATACAAGGAACACACTTACTTTAAATTCACTATTACACGTAAAGATCTGTGAATTTTGATTAAGATAGATTACATAACATGGCAGGTAAACACAACGGCAATTTTACATTGAATAAACAGTTGACTTATACATTATCCTCCACGCTGTTTGCGTCTTCACTTTGTCTCCAGAACTTGTGATTGGTTGAGTTTATCGCCTCATTTTTTTGGTTTGTTTTGATAAAGTGATATGATCGTGTTTGACATAGGAGTTGACCTATCTAAAGACTCCTTAATAAAGAAAGCGCCATTCCATTGTTTGAGGTAATGTTCCTGTGATTGGATGAAGAGCTCACGGAGGCGGGTTCGATTACTGAGCGAACTTAATAAATAATAAAATATTTTTAAAAAATTTAAAAAAAAAGGACACGCTTTTAACATAATCACTACTTTTAGTTATGTCTCATATATAAGGGATTTATAGTCAAAAACTTTGTTTTTACAGCTATTTTTTAAAACTTATAATAAAAACTCTTTACAACTCACGTCTGACGTCCACACATCTTTTTGTTACCTCTACTTTTTTTTATAACAAACACCTCATAAGCGCCCGCCCCAACGTTTTATACTACGGTGATGTGTTCAGGTGGTGAACTCATGGATGTCAACAAAGCAGACGGGTACCGATGCTTATATGAAGATAAACTAAAAATGCAATAATTTAAATACGGTACATTCGATCAATCTGAAATTTTGATACAATGCATTGTCATCCAAGATCTATCTGTGGTAAAAGTTTGAGATCTCTAGGACTATAAGAAGTGGTTTAATTTTACGTTACAAGATTTGAAGGAAGGATGGATACAACATACAAACAGTGTGACTTAAATAAAAGCGTGTAAAAATTAATCTATGCTCATGGCATAGGTTCAAGTATCAACGGCTTTACAATTTTATTTAAAAATATCATTTTTTCATTTTTTAAAGCTTTCTTTGACTTTCTAGATTTTATTGCATATTTTTTAAAAAAAATTAACATGCACACTTCTGATACATTTTTAATATTAAGTGCCAACCCTCTTGTTGTTTTCGTTTCATACTTTCTTTTGGGTTAAAAGACAAATGTTCTGTTCAAAGTACACGCGTGCTACAATAGATGAGTGACACTGTGGTTGGCCTTTTGTACACCCATTTGGTGTCTTTTACAATGTTTACATTGATATCCATAGACAGTAAAAATATCCAGCATTGGGATAGCTGAAACACATTCGAATCAAAATTGCAATGTAAATGTTTCTTACGATATTTAAACCTATCTCTTTTAAAATTAAAATAATTTGGGGCCGTCCATAAACTACGTCACGCCCCAGAAGGGGGGGGGGTAAGAAAGTATGACAGTATGTGACAGGGGGGATGGGGGTCCGGCCATGTGTGACGTCACGGTGTTTTATATTAAATTTTAATTATTTTGTTAATTAAAAACAACATTTATGTTCGAAAGTGTGACGCACTTTAGGGGGGGGGGTTCCGAGATTTGTGACAGGGGGAGGGGGGGGGGAGTTAAAATGGTCAAAAATAGCGTGACGTACTTTATGAACGGCCCCTTTGCTTCACAATAATTCTTCTGTGTTATGTATACATGGGACGTTCAGTGTACATCTCTCTAGTGGACAGCATGTAAATGATGTGAATGATCAAAGTCATCAAGTACAAGCAGTGCGCAATAATCTGCTGTATAGAAGGAGTGTCTGTAACAGATCAGATAGAAGGAGTGTCTGTAACTGATCAGATAGAAGGAGTGTCTGTAACAGATCAGATAGAAGGAGTGTCTGTAACAGATCAGATAGAAGGAGTGTCTGTAACAGATCAGATAGAAGGAGTGTCTGTAACAGATCAGATAGAAGGAGTGTCTGTAACAGATCAGATAGAAGGAGTGTCTGTAACTGATCAGATAGAAGGAGTGTCTGTAACAGTTCAGATAGAAGGAGTGTCTGTAACTGATCAGATAGAAGGAGTGTCTGTAACAGATAAGATAGAAGGAGTGTCTGTAACAGATCAGATAGAAGGAGTGTCTGTAACAGATCATATAGAAGGAGTGTCTGTAACAGATCAGATAGAAGGAGTGTCTGTAACAGATCAGATAGAAGGAGTGTCTGTAACAGATCAGATAAAAGGAGTGTCTGTAACAGATCAGATAGAAGGAGTGTCTGTAACAGATCAGATAGAAGGAGTGTCTGTAACAGATCAGATAGGAGTGTCTGTAACAGATCAGATAGAAGGAGTGTCTGTAACTGATCAGATAGAAGGAGTGTCTGTAACAGATAAGATAGAAGGAGTGTCTGTAACTGATCAGATAGAAGGAGTGTCTGTAACAGATCAGATAGAAGGAGTGTCTGTAACAGATCAGATAGAAGGAGTGTCTGTAACAGATCAGATAGAAGGAGTGTCTGTAACAGATCAGATAGAAGGAGTGTCTGTAACAGATCAGATAGAAGGAGTGTCTGTAACTGATCAGATAGAAGGAGTGTCTGTAACTGATCAGATAGAAGTGTCTGTAACTGATCAGAAAGAAGGAGTGTCTGTAACTGATCAGATAAAAGGAGTGTCTGTAACAGATCAGATAGAAGGAGTGTCTGTAACAGATCAGATAGAAGGAGTGTCTGTAACAGATCAGATAGAAGGAGTGTCTGTAACAGATCAGATAGGAGTGTCTGTAACAGATCAGATAGAAGGAGTGTCTGTAACTGATCAGATAGAAGGAGTGTCTGTAACAGATAAGATAGAAGGAGTGTCTGTAACAGATCAGATAGAAGGAGTGTCTGTAACAGATCATATAGAAGGAGTGTCTGTAACAGATCAGATAGAAGGAGTGTCTGTAACAGATCAGATAGAAGGAGTGTCTGTAACAGATCAGATAGAAGGAGTGTCTGTAACTGATCAGATAGAAGGAGTGTCTGTAACAGATCAGATAGAAGGAGTGTCTGTAACTGATCAGATAGAAGGAGTGTCTGTAACAGATAAGATAGAAGGAGTGTCTGTAACAGATCAGATAGAAGGAGTGTCTGTAACAGATCATATAGAAGGAGTGTCTGTAACAGATCAGATAGAAGGAGTGTCTGTAACAGATCAGATAGAAGGAGTGTCTGTAACAGATCAGATAGAAGGAGTGTCTGTAACAGATCAGATAGAAGGAGTGTCTGTAACAGATCAGATAGGAGTGTCTGTAACAGATCAGATAGAAGGAGTGTCTGTAACTGATCAGATAGAAGAAGTGTCTGTAACAGATAAGATAGAAGGAGTGTCTGTAACTGATCAGATAGAAGGAGTGTCTGTAACAGATCAGATAGAAGGAGTGTCTGTAACAGATCAGATAGAAGGAGTGTCTGTAACAGATCAGATAGAAGGAGTGTCTGTAACAGATCAGATAGAAGGAGTGTCTGTAACAGATCAGATAGAAGGAGTGTCTGTAACTGATCAGATAGAAGGAGTGTCTGTAACTGATCAGAAAGAAGGAGTGTCTGTAACTGATCAGATAAAAGGAGTGTCTGTAACTGATCAGATAGAAGGAGTGTCTGTAACAGATCAGATAGAAGGAGTGTCTGTAACAGATCAGATAGAAGGAGTGTCTGTAACAGATCAGATAGAAGGAGTGTCTGTAACTGATCAGATAAAAGGAGTGTCTGTAACTGATCAGATAGAAGGAGTGTCTGTAACAGATCAGATAGAAGGAGTGTCTGTAACTGATCAGATAGAAGGAGTGTCTGTAACAGATCAGATAGAAGGAGTGTCTGTAACAGATCAGATAGAAGGAGTGTCTGTAACTGATCAGATAGAAGGAGTGTCTGTAACAGATCAGATAGAAGGAGTGTCTGTAACAGATCAGATAGAAGGAGTGTCTGTAACTGATCAGATAAAAGGAGTGTCTGTAACTGATCAGATAGAAGGAGTGTCTGTAACAGATCAGATAGAAGGAGTGTCTGTAACTGATCAGATAGAAGGAGTGTCTGTAACTGATCAGAAAGAAGGAGTGTCTGTAACTGATCAGATAAAAGGAGTGTCTGTAACAGATCAGATAAGATAATAGAGATAAACCTTCAGTGGTGTTTACTTTCAAGGCGCATTAATTTGCCAACTTAAGAACATTTAAGAGCAGACTCAAAAGATCTATATCCAGGGCCGTGTCCATCTTTAATAAAGATTCTTCATAGAACTACCACATTATGTCAGAACAGCAGCGCGGGGCCACAACGTGGTGCGTCCAACTCATTAAACATTTTCAGATCGCATGCAAGCCTTTTTCTAACATTGTCTAGATTTCCCATAGCTAGGAATGCGTTTTATCTTCTTCTTAGCTATACAGACGCTCCTTCTATGCAGAAGATAATTGCGTCCACAGACCATGACAGATGACCTGTTGGCAAGTGATGCAGCGTTTACAGGCCACGGCTTTGTGGGTTCCACGCATTACCCAGCCGCCTAACTAGTGGTAGGTACCCATTCGGAGCTGGGTGACTCAGGGACGCCCTAGGCCCCGGGAAAAAATCCTTGCCTTCACATGGGTTTGAACCCGTGACCATCGGTACGTCAGTCGAGCGCGCTGCCACTCGACCACCGCGTTTTGTTATCATCCTACACAATCTTGGAAACATATCTTTGAAATAACTTTTCACATCTTTCATGATTACCGACATTTCACCACTGATAACGAACAACACCGCATCGTTGAAATGATTTCAGGAGAGCAATGCCAGCTTTTATTACAACAATGACTCAGCTGGGAGTCATATCGTGGTTAAAAACCATCTTTATGGAAAGATGGTTGACGGGCTGGGAAAATGGTGGCACGGCAAGGGTGCTATACAACGAAATGCCGCGACCGCGCAAGCGAGATCCCTGGTGGGAGCTCCCTCGTAGCTGCCAGTCCCTCATTACGCAAATGCGGACTGGACACTGTCCAACAAACAGCTACTTGAACAGGCTCGATAGGAACAGGGAACCCGGCTGCAGTTTATGTGGTATGGCCGAGGAGACAGTGGCACATCTTCTGACCCGATGCTCTGTGGCGATTGGGGACACGGACGGATCAGACAGCCCACGCACTGTGGAAGAATATCTCCATGGCGATGCCCTTATGTTGAGGCTCGCCGTTGGTATTGTAGGCCGGGCTATAAGAGTCTAAGTGACTCAGCCCTCCAATGAGAATGTCACATATTACAACATAAAAGGGGATAAAAATAGTGTTGTATAACAGTTTTTGGTGGGTGCATTATAAATTTCATAGAAACGATAGAGTTCTTGACCATACACAGGTGGTCGTTTGATTTTAAGTTTCTTGGTCAATACTACATTTTGCTTGACACTTATAAAAATGTTTTGAATAGTTTTATAAGGCTCTAACTTGCAATTGTGCATAGCTACAGTTTACGAAAATAGTATTTATCCCATTCTCTGCTCGCTTTCATTGCCACATTAATGTTTTCAGCGGCTGGCAAACGTTCAGCAGGTCATTCAACCCTTGCGTAAAAATATCCCTACATAAAAAAACAATATTTTCGTTAAATGTTAATGTCAGGACCCTTGGTCATCCCTATTTATGGTAGCTGAAATCGGGTGTCTGTAGGTTCCGCTACTCACACTGCGTGTTTATTTGTTGCCGTTCAATAGCAATCTTCTCCTGTCCCGCTCTTATGCGTCACGCCTGTAAATGTTAGCTAGCCCCGGCACGCCAGCAACCAGTAGCATGTGGGAGAGAGAGAGAGAATCGCACCCACATCAGATTAACGAGCAGATGTAGTTTCTGGAACATGCTACCTGGTGTGACATCATGTCCATGGCACACGGCAGTGACATCAGCGCATACCTTCCTGGGGATGTAAACTTACGGTACATTACAGTGACGTTAGCAAATTCAGTTGTGAGGAACGTTTACAACTTACTGAAGAATTGACGCGAATGTTTTCTGATATGGAAGGCTATTACATTTACTTAGGCGGTAAGATATATACAACAAAACGTTGATACAATATTCCTACAAGATGTATTAATGAAAAAATAGGGCACGCTAAAGGCACGCGTGTTTTATCTGTAGTGCTAAATCTCGTTCTTTCATGTGCTGTATGACTAATTTGCCTTTCTGACATTGTCACTGATCCGCTTATGATGGTTGGTTTCTCAAGAATCCACTCTTTGCCTTTTTCCTTTGCTTCCAAATATAACAATTTTACTCTATAAGTTTACATATGTTATTTAAAATTTTCCCTTTAAGATGAACGACTCGCGCATCAGTTTAGAATAACCGCGCAGCAAGTTTAACATATTGCACAAAAAAGAGTTGCTGTGCAACATTACACACGATTTTTTCATTTTCCACATGGACCAATGAATCTTAAATGGAAAATTGGTTGTTTGTGTTATAAATTAAATAAATAAATACATAAATACGAGGATGTGAAGTTTTAATTAGAATTTAAAAATGAATTAAGTATTACATGTGTGAAAGCTTTTAAACAAAATATTGTGATCGCTTGTTTTCCTTTCCCATTAATAAATGATCATTGCAAGTAAAAGTATCGGCACATAATTAAATATTTTCCCCCAAAACATGTTTCCCACTAGCGTTTCCTAAGTTCTAAATACTCTCAATATCATCAAATGTTTACGCTACGTTATTTTTAAAAAAAAACCAACAACATTTTTAATGGGAAGGCTGTATTAATACAAATTTAATTAAAAATAGACATCAAGAGACTGATTTTTTAATATAGCACCTTTAAGTATTTGATACGTTAACTGATTTGTTTATACCATTATGGATTGTTCCTTTTTTAATAATAAAAAAGCATAGGCCTACTGTTTTTAAGCAAAGTGAACCAAGAAAATGTGTTTTTTAAATGCAATGTTATTTAAGTGTTAAAATAATCTTATCTTATCTGTTTACAGACGCTCCTTCTATACAGAAGATTATTGCGTCCTACGCTTATCTGTGGTTTGTGTCTAGTCCTGCATTTTTATTAGAGATTTAAATGTTGATAAAGTGTTGGTTTTCCTGGATTCTTCAGGCAACCCATTCCACGCCCGAATTCCGGACGGGAAGAATGAAAATTTGTATGTGTTTGTTCTTGCATACGGAATAAGAAAGGTGTTTTTATCCTTATGTCTATCTGAGGGTTGTATTAAGTTATCTTGGTGTTGTATTTCTAAATTAGAATTAATTGCTTTATGTATGATTACTACTTTGTTCTTGGTTTTTCTATCCTCTAGTGTTTCAAGGTTTAATGATTTAACTAATGGTGTTATTCTTGTCAGTTTTGAATATTCTCCAGTAATGAATCTGGCAGCTCTTTTTTGAATTTGTTCTAGTTTATCAATGCTTTCTTTTGTGGATGGGTCCCATACAGAAGATGCATATTCTAGTACAGGTCTCACCAAAGTTAGGTAGCATTTTAGTTTTATATCTCTATTACATTTAATAGAATTGTTCTCAAAGGTTAACAAATTGATTTTTTTCAAACTGTAAATTAAAATAGCGCTCGGCTCTGATAATTTGATTTAAGTTGGTTCTAACTATACATGCCTCATAATCATGATTTGTTTTGATATATCTATATAATCTATATGGAATAAGTTGATGAAGATTTATGCATTTTAACCAATAAATTCATTATATTCTCAAAGCATTTAACACTAACGAAATTAATTCTTAGTAGCTTTAAAAAAAAATCTTCAATAATTTGAAACGAAGTTTTATTAATCTTTTTGTAATCTGTCGTTTAAGGCTTAAGGGGCCGTCCATAAATGGCATCACATGCCAGGGGGGGGGGCTCATGGATTTGTGACGATGTGTGACGAAGGGGAGGGGATGTTTAAGAAAGGTGACGTCACAGCAAAAACGCACAACTTTAAATAAAAGTTGCACTGAAATATTTGATTGATTTAAATTTATTTAATGACATTTTCAATGTCTTCACACGTGTTACGATATTAGAGTGCAGAATTACACTAAATGCATTTTTAAATGACAAAAAAGTGACTTGCAATATGCTAATGTTCAAATGAGAAAATACGGCTTGGGGCTGGGGGAGGTCAAAGCTTTGTGACGTCATATTGGAGGGGGGGGGAGTCTAAGATTATGTGACGAAGTGTGACGAGGGGGGAGGGAGGTAGAAATCGGCAAAAATCGCGTGACGTCATTTATTGACAGCCTCTAGCACCGATTTAAGGTCACGGATTTTTAACGCAATTTCCGTTTATACATTTGAAATGTCTGTGCACATGTTTGAGCTTGCACATGCAACTCCTCTTGAACCATACCAGATAGAGGGTTCGGGTCTTTTGCAAATATGCTAAGGAGGTCACAATGGTGTGCAACGGCCAAAAAAACCACCGAAAAGGTTTATTGTATTTCCTGGAAAATCAAACAAACCCGAAATAATACCAGTATTTTGTCAATTTCTCGCCAACCATAACATCTATTTGGTTGAAACAAACGCTAAACAATAGCTAATAATATTTAGAACAATGGTGGAGAAGGAATTTGTGAAAAATCTCTTTTCGTTCGACTCCCGTAATTTTAGCAGCAATTTGTAGAAAGCAATTTTTTTGTTTAGTTTCAGAATTATTGATTTAAAATGACTTTTAATGTAATCTAGAATGATAGTTAATGGAGTTTTCCTGCTGTGTGAATGCTAATGTTAGATTGTTGCGTGGTGCGCATTATATCGGAAATTCTTTGTTGGAAATTGTGTTTAAATACTCATTCAAGTTTGTATTACTTGTTTTTTATTTTTTTCAACACGGATGCATTCTAGACATGTTTGAAGTTTGATGTCTATATTTACTCTGTTTTCGTTCTCTGTACATTCTTCAACGTAAAGGATAATCGATTATTGAATATTGCAAACTCTACAAATGCATTTAAATAAAAGAATTCATCGTGCACTGTAAAGCACAAGTTTCTACACCATTTTGCACATTAAAACAAGTGTGCATTGTGCACATCATTGTGCACATTGACGCAATTTTCTACATTATCATGCATCTACTGACAAATGCTTTGAGACAATTTGCATTGATTTTTAA
This sequence comes from Ampullaceana balthica, assembly GCA_944989445.1. NCBI lineage: Eukaryota > Metazoa > Mollusca > Gastropoda > Lymnaeidae > Ampullaceana > Ampullaceana balthica. The sequence goes on from CALYLW010000412.1 coordinate 281,842, forward strand.
CAGCAACTTTGAAAATGAATTTTTAAAAAATAACTCTGTATTAATTTATCTGTTTCAAAAACGAAATTGTTGAATAAAAGTCAACGGCGTTTGTGTATGCGCGGGAGGGGCTGGTTTCAAATTCATTTTATTGAAATAAAGAGGTCGTTTCCAATGTAAACATGTTGCATGGCTGATGGTTTTAAATTATTTACCACAAAGCCAACTCGGACTCGAAAGTTTTTTAAACGAAACTTTCTTTTTCAATCTTACTCAAGAAATCATCTTTAATGTACCAACATTAAAGCGGATATAAATTGAGAAGTTAAAATACTTTTTTTTCAAGATCAGTAATTCTAAGCACCAAACTGCAGTTTTTTTAAAATGGATATACCAAAGTACTTTACATCCAATAGTGGTCCATGTTGTCAATGTTATGGAGTTAACCCACAATAACCCAAAGATCAAATATCTTTCAAGATTTTTCATTGTTGGTTGTTTTTAAGGGCTAACAAACTAATGCGCATGAAAAAAAGAAAGCATGATGAAAATGCAACAATGATGAAATTTTCATATTTTATCATATTTATTTTATGGTCTCACCCCATTCAAGCTTCTACATGGACCTCACATTTAGCAACATTCTTTGATGGCACCCTGTTCCAGTAACTGACAGACTAGATAAATTTGTAAATTATTCTAATCGATATCAGTGTCCCTCTAAACTTCGAGTGTGCTTCACAAACATGCACCTCCTAGTGAAGCCACTTTATAAGAACTTCACATTAACAACTTAGTTTTATTTTAATGAAACGGAAATTGAGACAATTTGTTATATACTGTCGCCCGTCTTCTCCTGTATGAACTATTTGAGAGATTTCTTTTGTAATTTGCTGACGTCTTATTTGAGATACATTTTATCTCTCTGATATTAAAGAATAAAACAGCTTTCTTCATCTTAGAAAAACGCCAGTTAAATTTATTAACCCTATCATTACCTTTCAAATATCTTTCAGCAAGTGCATGGGATTCATTCCAGGCCGATTCACATAGATTTTTCTTTCCAGGTGTCTTGGCCCACGGTTCTCCTTTGTGGACCTTCAAATGGATATTTTTAATTTTATCTCGACCATTAATGCAGAACCTCTTTAGGCCTTGACTTGTATAATTTATAAGTTTTTTTTATAGTGAAGAGAATTGAAATCATTAAAATAAAAGAATGACATGAATAATGGTTCTCGTGTTAAATAATAGTTCTTCAATTTGTTACTGGCAAATGTTATTATCATTGTAATTTTTTACATGTGCACTTACTCCCTAAAGTTTATTTACTATTTTTTATAATTAGACTATATACGCCTGACTACCTGGTTCTGATTGAAGAGATTTGTGATTTGTTAATCTGACAGTACTAACTGGGCGGAAACAGGTACCGTAAACACAGAGGGGGCAGACACAAGCGTTTACCTTATGTATGACTCATCACGATCTTTGTGTTTGACGTGATTCAACTGTTTGTCCAAAGATGATCTCAACCTACGCTCTCGGTTTGGGTCGGAAAAGGTTGTGGAAATTGTAAAAAATGGTTGCGAAATTAGAATATCGGCAAGGATCAGAGCAAGGAATCTTATTTTCAAGCTAGTAAGATTTTTTTTAAAAACTACGTTAAGAATCAAAGTGAAGACTCTGGCTTGGATAAAAAAAAATATATTTTTTTTTGAGAGTGAGACTTGATCTCCAAATATTTAGATATGCGAAAAATCTTGCCTGCTAAAATCAAGATGATATCGTTTCATGGAATTAATTTATATCGTGTTATAATAAGACATTAAAAAAAATATTTAACACTCTTCCAGGTGCCTTTTAACCTTGTTTTTGCTTCAAGGACCACTGGCAGTGACTAAGCTATGTAGCTTTAGTGCCATTCGGGTCAGGATGAGAATTCCTAGTTTATTTCACGAAAAACAATGGCACCTGGCAGAAAATGTAACCTTTCAAAATAAGAGAAATTCCTACGCCATTGCCCATGTAACAGTAAGATTATAGTCTCAAACACCTTCTTAGGGCAGTACTTCAAAATGAAAATAATTATTTAAATTAAAGAACCAGTAAAAAACAAAGTTTTTGCCTATAAATCCCTTATAAATGAGACATAACTAAAAGTAATTGATTATGCTCAATATAATACGCACACCTGCGTGACAGACTAGCATAAACATTTACAGATCGGGAAAATATAAAAGTATGTTTATTATGATACGCACTGCGCCGCGCGACAGGAAAATGTTAAAAAAGTATGTTCAATACAATACACACCGCGTGACAGTCTAGCACACACATTTAATTTACGTGCTAGACAAATAGATATAATCTAAAAATTCATTAATATAATTACGGTAAATTCGATGGATCTCAAATTTTGATTGAATGCATTGTTAGGTGACAAAAGTCTATGTGCAAAATTACAGCTCGATAGGATCACGGAAAGTGTGTCATTTTTTACTTTTGTTGTACAGCGGTGAGAGAGAGTGAGTGCTCATTCTCTCTTTGACTTCGTCTGATAAAGCAGTCTGATAGCCCAGACTAAAACAATACAGGACATCAAATTCGAGTTTCTTTGTTGTTAAAAACTCCATTTCTTCTCATCGGCACTTGGCTAGCGAGTCTACTGTGTTCTCAGGAGACTGCCATCAACGTAAGGCACAACTTTTTATGGTGCCTGGCATTAGTATCGGGCAAAAATTACTCTAGTGCCTGGCAACAATATCGGGCAAAAATTATTCTAGTGCCTGGCAACAATATCGGGTAAAATTTACTCAAGTATCTGGCAACAATGTCAGACACAACTTATTCTGATGTCTGGCAACAGTATCGGACACTACTATCTTTGGCACTTGTCCGCAGGGGCGAAAGCTAGGGTTTCTCAAAGACAATAAAATATCTTTTAACAGCTCCGAGTCGTAAAGTCTTCCTTTACAATGGCTTTGGTAATCATCTTAAATATAAGTTTCCAGATTTTGCAACAACGTGACTTTCTTCAATTATAATCTTTCACTGTTGATCTCTTGCTGAACGGCATGTGATGTCCGTGAGTCTTCACACTGTCTAGAACCAAATAAAATTTCATTTTCCCCCCATTTTTTAAAATATATTTTTCTTGGAAAGAATGGGTTTAAGTAAAAAAAATTTATTAAGTAGTTCATGTCATTTTAACCAAATAAACAAAATGTAAAAAATATCATTTACCGCGAAAACTGCATGTTTTTAATTTTTGGCAGAACCATTTTCTAAGGTTAGCCACATAAAATAGGCAATAAAAATGTGTAACTTATTTTTCAACGTATCTAAATTGCAGAGTAGCACACCATGCAGCTGATAAACGCCTTGTCAGAGTCAGATAAGGAGTGTGATGGACAGAACATCACTATGTACAACAACAGTGCAGACAAACAGACACAGCCGATTCTCAGCACTTCTAGCACACCCCACAGCCAGCACCAACCTCACAAATCATGCAGCAATGTGGGAGGTAGCATCAGCTCGCCCCCACACGCCCATGATAACACAATGTACAGCTCCACACAGACTCCCATCAAACGTCATCTCACTGGCAACAATTTGAATCAAAACCCATCAGGGGGAGTAACTCCCCAAAAGGGGGTGATTACTTCCCCAGAACACCGTCTCGTACCTGCACATGTTAACACCAATGAGGCAGTTTACCACAACCGGCCTCTGTCCGCCCCAGCTGTTGCTTTAAACGCCCCTGCAATATCATCACCTTTCATAGATTACTCCGGGTCAGTGAGAAAAGCTGGTAGAGGTGGTTCCAAGATTATATCTTCTAATATGCGAAATGAAAATACGACAGGAAATTTACAGCAACCTCAAGAATTTAAAAATGTATCAGAAATCTATTTTTCTAATTGCGTCGAATTGGAATTAGATTGTTTAATGCCGGGAGGATCTGTTGAGAGTCACTACGATACTCTTCATTCGGAACGTGATAATAAACCTTTAATCGATAGCTATGATGAAAATATGAACCTTTCAGATACCGTAAATAATAATGTGTTTCTTTCTGATGTACGAACTGAAACTGTAACAACAAATGAAGTAATACTCAGCCCCGAAGTTTCATCTCGCACAGTGCATGTAAGTAAGTACGGAACGATGTCTCATAATGTATTTATTTCTAACGAAGTGAGCTCTGACATAAATATTTACTTGAAGACAGTTGGGGATGTTAATTATGATTCTACATCAGATTCAGGTTCCCCCATAAACTGCGATGAAGAGAAGTTGTCTAGCTACAAAAATCCACCCATCTGGACATCTTTGGCACTCAGAGACATTCAGCGTAATGATGCATCAATCATTGTTCCTCTACCCCAGCACAACATGATAAAAAGAGTCAATGTTAAATGTAATCATGTGTTTGTTCCCATTCACCGGCCGGGTCTATCTGAGTCATTTCACAGCACCACGTTGGCAGCTTGTCCTTGTAGCGAATTCAGTAACAGAGATACGCCAAATCTAGAGGATGCGGAGGTGAGGGTTTACTTTGAAAGACGGAGATTTGATGAGTTAGATCAAAGCCCTCTAATCGGCAATAGATTTCAAACAGAGCAAGGTACCCTGAGCAGCAATAGATTTCAGACAGAGCAAGGTACCTTGAGCAGCAATAGATTTCAGACAGAGCAAGGTACCCTGAGCAGCAATAGATTTCAGACAGAGCAAGGTACCTTGAGCAACAATAGATTTCAGACAGAGCAAGGTACCTTGAGCAGCAATAGATTTCAGACAGAGCAAGGTACCTTGAGCAGCAATATATTTCAGACAGAGCAAGGTACCTTGAGCAGCAATAGATTTCAGACAGAGCAAGGTACCCTGAGCAGCAATAGATTTCAGACAGAGCAAGGTACCTTGAGCAACAATAGATTTCAGACAGAGCAAGGTACCTTGAGCAGCAATATATTTCAGACAGAGCAAGGTACCTTGAGCAGCAATATATTTCAGACAGAGCAAGGAACCCTGAGCAGCAATAGGTTTCAGACAGAGCAAGGTACCTTGAGCAGCAATAGTTTTGAGTTTTTACATTTGGGTAACAATGTATCTCAAACAGAGAACTTCCAACTCCCTTGTGTACCCTACTCGGATCTCACGTACAGAATGGATTCTCCAAGCGAGCCTGTGTTAACCTACGATGGGGATATTCTCGTCGGTGCTAGAATTGAGTTTTCACCGACATTGGTCAACCTTCAAAGCTTCCTTAGACTTTTGCCGACGCTGCGTAAATGTAGAGATCAACTGTCCGACGACTTGACTCCGTTGTATCATGACGATGATGACGATGACTGGCTGTCAGATGAAGATGAGTTGTACTTTCATGAAACAGACGGTGAGTTTGATTCAACTCTCCGGCCAACGAATCCGGTGGCAGACGTGCTCTGCAATGGCGGAAGTGAGGTATGTCGTTGTTTTTTAAAGCATAAGTATACACATTTTATTTTTAAAAAAGAAGTTTATATGCAGGCAACCGCGACGCTAAAATAAAATAAAGAGATCCAAATTGAAGAGAAACGCTTCAAATCAGAGCCTGTCAAGAAATTTGAATTTGAATTCGGTAGTTGAGAAATTTGCAATTTGTTTTCTATACAATGTCAGTTTTACATTATAATCTTTATAATCATAACTCTCCGCATTACTCTGTATTTAGTTTGAAACTAGAGCCAATGAAACACTATAATAGACTTTTTAAAAATAAAAACAAAGTTAAGACTTAGTATAAGACACAATAAGACACAAACCCCAAGTCACGCAATACAAATTGGGATAAATCAATAGTCTTTTTAAAATAAAAATTGCAATATGTTCAATTTTAATTTTAACTTTGGATTATCAAGCAGTTTCCACCAGCGCCAGTATTCACATGATACAATGACCTAATGTTTGCAGATCTGTGTCAAGTACATACGTTTTATAAATTTGAAATGTCTTTTTTGTAGGGCTGTTAACAATTAATTTAAATTTAACCGTTAACTTTTGAAAAATTAACGATTAATTAATCTTTAATTTTGACAAAAGCCAAAAATTAAAATTTATGATGTCATACTCATAAGTAACACTTATTAAACGTTCTTGTTGAAAATCTAAATAACACTGGAATGTCTCCTTTATATGTCATCTTTTAACCAACTATGCAAAAAGACAAGTGTTTTGACATTATTTGGTTCAATTGACGAGCGGGTCCAAATGAGAACATAACCAACCGAGCTGAACAATCATTCACATGGAACTGAGGTAACTGGTATGCACAAAACGTTCTTAGCAAGGAATGACATAATCGGATATCGGTGGTCATTAAGTTTCCACCATTGTAGAGGGTTAATGGATTCAGGAACTTTCATCTCCATTTTGTAACGCAGTAATTCATCAGAAGAGCTGTCGTCATTTTCTGTCTCTGAGTCAAACTCCATTACTGCCATTAGCTTAATACGCTTTTCATTTGGTTTGATAAGTAGGCGAAGTGTTAGAACCATGGTAGGCAAACTTTATCAACATTTGGAACATTCCCGTCAGTCTATAGTTTAAAAACCAAAATGTTCGGGAAATCGTCTGGAAATTTATTATTCTTCGGCCGCTATTTATTATTATTATTTTTTTTTACTTTTTGACTTCAAATAATTTGTAAGTGTTGGATCGATTAATCATTCAATAATAATTTAATCTTTAAAATTGTTATGATTTATCGAGAAATTAATCGCTAAATTCCGCAGCCCTACTTTTTTGACCAAATTTATAGTTATCCTGTTTTTTGCTCCTTATTAGTTAATATCACTGGCGCTTCAAGGATTCTACCAAAACATTTTCAGTAGAGCTGTCTTTAAAGTTGGTCAGAAATTATGTAACCTGCACTAGTCAATGTGCTCTTTAAGCTGCATAGATTATCTCACTGACGCCGCAGTTTAGAATTCCCACGCAGAAAATTTTGTAAAAAATTGCACTAAAACTAGATAGTGTGCAACTTTGCAACAGCGTTTTTACTTTGCACACGGACCTAAGAACCTTAGAAGGAACATTGGCACTAGTATACTTTTTCCCATTGGTAGATTACCGTTTTTCAAATTTTGATCATATTAGTTTATTAATAAGACTCCTACCTCTATTAAATATTTTCCTTGTTTTAATTTTGCAGCACTTTCTTCCTGTTAAACAAACAAATTTGGACGCTGTCTCCTTTGGCTAGGGAAGATGTGACCAGCGAGGACACAGGTTTGGATAGAAGATAGATTGACAAACAAGCATTATGTTATTTTAAAAAAAAATTCAATTGTAATGTACAACACATTGTCTGGTAATAATGCAGTGTGTCGTTACCACAGGGAATTTCTTAGGCTAGTGGTACAAGTACAAGTCAATAAAAACAAAAATTCGACAGTGGCGCATCCTTAAAATTGATGTTTTTGAAGAAAGCTACCCGTTCCTTCTGCACACCATCACCTTAAAGACAGATGAAACACAATGGGGACAATTTCTTTTTGAATTCCTGTCCCCTCATCATTTTTATTTTTCAACATCCTCATCATAAACTTGGATATTCTTTTCAAAATAAAATGATTTTCATGATGAATAATACATTTTATCTTATTTATTGTAATTTTAACATTTTATCTAAAGAAGTGCAATAAAGGGATCTTCTAAATTGTATTATATTTCAAGAAATCCCTTAAAAAAAAACTCTCAGATAAATAATTTTTGTATTTTTACATATAACATACTTGAAACACATAAAGCTAAAACTAAGGTTTATCAATTTAATGTAGGTCTAAAATAAATGACAAACACCAAGATATCCTATTGAAGTTGAAGTATGAACACAGAGTTTTGGATACACTATCCCTCAATCACTTTTTTAACAATGACCGATGATTTTGACTTAAGAGCCAGTTTATAAAGTGATTTAGAAAAAAATGTAATGTTCATGAACATGAGAGTAGTTAGAAATATTATGTTAACTGTTCTATAGGTTTTCAAGTAGCTTTTGTTCATTTCAGTAGTTGTTACAGAAAATAGAAAATGTGTAAATTGTACATCTATCTGCTGGCCTAATTTTGGGTAATTTTTTTTAATGTACAGAATGTATTGCAAAAAATATAGTTCTCAACTGTCTTTCACATAACTGTATAAAACAACATATTATTATAATCACATTGCTGGTGTGTTTGTAAATATAGATGTTAGTACATATTGTAATAATATTTGACTTCTGTAGATCAGTCCTAACATTATATTACAAAAAATGTCTCATATCCAAAACTAAAAGATGGCTCATTTTGTTTGTCGTATATAGTAATATAGATAAGAAATGTTGGGACTATTTCGTACTATTTGTCTGTGTGTATGACAGTATTTTATGGTCAGACTTACATTTTATCATACCAGTTCTGTACCCAAATTGAATTGCTTTTACTAAAAAAATAATGTATATATATATTTGTAAGCTAACTCGGTAAATGTACATAATGTATTTAATTGTAATTTAGACTAGTTCTTTAAGACATTATCTATGGTTATATGTTACTCACTATCTTGCATATAATTTTTGTTTAATGTAAGGATAGGCCACATTTTGGCCGTTAATGACATTCACATGTGCAATTGTTAACAATTAAATTTATTCATGTATCAAAGTCAGGAATGACAACCTGGCTTGTTAGACTAAAGCGTGCATTATTTTTACTGAATTAAATAATAAAGAATAATCATCACAGGTTTATTTTACTGTACTAGTTTTATTGGTTCTGATTCTCAATTGCACACCACTTTTAAGGGATAATTATATTACACCATACAAATGCCCACAGCATGTGTAGATTTTAACAAATAATGATGTTCTTGCATTTACTCTGTGCTTCCTTTGCTCAAGACAATATAATTTTTAATTGTGATTTGAAACATTGAAAGCCTCAAACATAAAAAAAACAGTAACATATTTCAGCTTCCTGACTTTAGTATGGACCAGCAATGCTGGCTGTCATAATGGAAATTAGTGGTTTCTTTCTCTTTCAAATATAATTTTTTCTTCAGAGTTTTGGCACTTCATCCAATAAAGAAAACTGAGAAAATTTTCCTCTGCCCAAACCATCTTTAATAAACGTTTAGAGTTAAGAGCAGGTAACAGCATAATATAAGAATAAAAATTGAAACAAATCATTAATTAATTAACAAACAAAATCATTGAAGTAAAAAATGAGTTAAGAAGTAAGAAAATATTGTACAAGTCATTTATTCAATAATGTTTCAGTATGATTGAAACATAGGTGTAGCAGGCAGATTTTTCCAGGGATCCTCAAGCATGCTTGGATTAATGTAGTCTTTAATGTTATCACTGCCTCCAGGATTTTTCAAAGAATTATTTCTTTGAAAATAAGGTTTCTAGTGAGAACAATATAAAATACATTACTGGTAAATTTTACTCATAACTCTCTGAAATCTTTTTAAAAAACAATAATAATACAGGGGTCCTCATTTTACAACTTTGATCCGTTCTTAAGAAGCGTGGTAACCCGAATTTCAGTGTAAGTCGGAAAATTAAAAAAGAAAATACTGTAAAGTACTGTACATACATTGCTATAAACAAATGTAACAGTTAATCACATGCCGCGCGCCCAAAACAAAAACAAAAAATAAATAAAATATACTGTAAAGTACTGTACGTATATGCTATAAAAAATGTAACAATTAATGACATGTAAAAAATTTTAAAAAGAGAAAACAATTCCTTACCACATGAAATCAAAGTTTAAAAAAAAAGATATTAAACAAAAGACGGAATGACGCATAATATAATTTTTTATATTTTTATGGGGGCGCATTCATAATCACGAAACAGCGTAAGTCGAGATCGGCTTAACCCGAGGACTCCCTGTATTAGTTCGAAGTAATATGAGGCTTAAAATTCAAATTATAAAAACTAACAATTTTCTTTTAAAATAAACATAAAAATGAATGAGCATCCACATATTTAAAGCATGGATGAAAATATTCAAAGTTAATAAAATCACCTTTGAAGAATTGCAATGATGAGAGGGTGAGTTTGAATATCCACCTGAGGATGATGTCTGAAATCTTCGGGACGGTGTATTGAAATTTTTCAGTGATGTCTGAGGACTGAAACGAGGTGGAAATCCACTTTGATTAGGGCTGGACTGGAAACGAGGATGTTGCTGAAAACTCAAATTTGGACTGTGGAACTGAGATCTGCTACCTGGGCTAATGTTTTTATGGAAAGGATTTTCATTACTAAATTTCTTTCCTTGATCATTAAAGGGATTACTAGAACTAAAGCTTAAGAATGATTTTTCAACGGTGTCATCTCCTCTTTCCTGAAAGTTATTTGGGCTTCCATTTTTACCTCGAAAGGCATTTGTCTGATAGGGACTCTGTCGTTGATGGCGAATGATATTCTGAGGTTGTCCAGATTGAACAAAGGGATTATTTTTTCGAGGACCTTGTTGGCTGTTTTGAGAAGCACCAGATGCAGGTGCCCCCCAAGAAGGTGTTTTTGATGAATCCTGTAGGTATTTAAAATATTTATTTTAAAAAAAAACTATTTGAAGTGTTTGACAACACATCAGATTCTTTATAATATTTAATAATATATAGAATCATTCTAATTATTTATATGGTATATACCAGTATTTAAAAATTAAAAATATGAAAATTACATTTGAAAGTGGAAAGTGAAATTAAGTTATTTTTTTTTCTTAACTGAAATGAAAAGCAACATTTTCAACTAGGTTAATACAGTTAATAATAAAGGAAAGAAAATGTATCGAATATTGAAAATGTTTGGAAATTCAGTTGTGTTAAACCACCAGGTATGAAAATATAATTTTTAACATGCTTGTAAACATCCCAAACAGAATTTCAAATTTAAAAATAAAACTTTAAACAAGATTCATACCATATTATATGATTAATACTCAATATATTTCTTAGCTATCAAGCCAGCAGGGATACTAATTTCTTAACTGCAGCCAAAAAGTAGGCGAATACATTTGATTTCATTATGAAGTCATACACCCAGAAATAAAAATCTATGAGGTACAAGGAGTGATGATTCTGTAGTAGAGAAAGCCAATCTGTTTCAACCTGCAACATTTTTTTAAAACAAACTTAAATTAAGACATTCAGGTTGGTTTAATGTATTAATATGACATTCTGATAAAAATTATAACAAAAAAAAATTTAAAAGGTAAAAATATGCATAACACATAATAACAATCTCATTAGTTTATGTGATTCAACATGGCTTTTTGATGGAGAATAAAACATGATTGATAACTTCTTAAATTATATTTACAATAGTACCAGTCAGACTTAAGTGTTTATGTTCTTGAATTCATGAAAATGCCAGCCTGCTGGACACTTTACAGACTGACAAATTAATAACGAGTCTTAAAAAACTTTGTAAAGACCACACATTTAGTATAGAATATGAAACTAATTTGAAACAGCTAAAAAAATTCATTCAGGAAATGGCAGAAATGGAGGAGTATCAGCAAGACCTTTTCAATACTATATATACCAGTTCTATGACATCAGCCGGCACGCGACTCAATTATTTCTTCCTTAATCAAACCAGCTAATCCAAACCCTCATTTTCTGGTTTCATAGGAGTGTTGGCACTTTGCTATAAATAAGTGAGTTTTTGGTTGAATTTTGGGCATGCGGCCACAAAAAGGTTCACCATCACTGCTATATACTATATAATAAAGGGTATTTGTAACCTGGAACAAACACTGCAATTCAAATTGAACTATTCTACTATTGACACTGTTAAAATGGAATCTAACTAAAGTAAAAAAAAACATAATATTATTTTATTATGTTATTAATGTCCCTCCTAATGAAGAATAGTATGTGTTAATTTTTTGTCATCCAAAACAGAGAACAGATATACAATTCCGTGAGTTAATGTAAGCATTATATAAAAAAAAATTATATAATTTAAATTTTTTATTTCCATTGCCTTTAATTCATTTTTTTTTCAAACTGACCTGTGTGCTAGCATATAAGTTAAGGAATTATAGCTATGGTACTGTGGATCAAAGACAGAGAGGGTGGAATGTTAATATTAAGCAAAGGGAATTAAGAAAAGGGACTAAATAAATGATCAAAAACAGTAATACGGTGGGACCTCTCTAAGTCGAACTCAAAGGGACCCGAAAAAAATTTGACTTACAGAGTTTTCGAGTTATGGAAAATGGCATAATAGTAAATAATAGGCGCAGATTAATCAAGGACTAGGACAATGTTGATATTTAGGGAGGGGGTGGGCAGCCATACCAGCGAGAAGGCTTGACAGGAAGGAGAGGCGGTGTCTGATGTTTCATATTAAAGGAAGCCACCTTAGCTTTGAAATACCAACACCACTGAGAAAGCCCCCCCCCCACACACACACTTAACTACCTCCAAAGTCAAAGTGGGATGGGGGAGTAAGATTTCTCCTTATACACAAACGGCTTGGGCTTGAAAAATTCGACTAAGGGAGGTTGGAATGCCTAAAATCTTCGAGTTAAGGAGATCTAAAATACATTAGTCTTACGGAATTTGGCCGGGACCTAACAATTAATTCGATATAGTTCGGATATAGGCATTATAGTATAGGGAGGCTTTCGACTCACTTTTTAATAAGTTTTTAGGGAAGTTCTAATAATTACAATTACTGTCAATTACTATTACATAAATTAGCGAGGTCCGACTGTATTATATGTTTATATTAGTATTATAGTTTATTATTACATTAGAATTACAAGATAGTCGTAGATTTTCAATTCTCTAAAATTAAAAGTAGTCTAAAAACCCAAGTTCCTTCAACGAAAGAAAGGTGTTTATAAACACAATTTAATCCGTTCAGTCAAGTTCAGAGTACAGCCACTACAGCCAAGCCAGCCTACGTCTACGACTATCTACACTTATTCACTGATCTTATAACTGTCTCCTTATGAATATGACTTGAAATTTATCCAGTGAATGAAACTGATATTTTAAATAAAAAGCAAAAGTTTAACTTCATTTTTAATTTGCGATTGTTCAAAAAATGTTATCATTGCTTACAGACCTCAAAAAATAAGGAAGTTAGTTACTTCTTTAAAATTGAAGTTTAAGTTTGTATACTTCAATTTACGAAGTGGCTATTCGGACCCGGGTCCGTATAGCCTGCGATTGCTATTCGGACCCGCTAGGCGTAGTAAGCGATAATTTTAAAGAATTTTCTTTAAAAGTTTAAAAACCATCCACTTCCCATTGAATCGTGCTGGCCTCATCGATAGCGCACTCGATCCTCATTAGTAGGTTCCGAGTTCGATTTTTAGTTGGGGAGTCTCATTTTTTTTTCTACATGAATTGATAATTAATAATATTTTTAGGGTGTGGGTTAGGTTTAGTGATAGGTTTTAGGGTGTGGGTTAGGTTTAGTGATAGGTTTTAGGGTGTTGGTTAGGTTAAGTTATAGGTTTTAGGGTGTGGGTTAGGTTTAGTGATAGGTTTTAGGGTGTGGGTTAGGTTTAGTGATAGGTTTTAGGGTGTGGGTTAGGTTTAGTGATAGGTTTTAGGGTGTGGGTTAGGTTTAGTGATAGGTTTTAGGGTGTGGGTTAGGTTTAGTTTAGTGATAGTGATTGTTACTCCTTTCTTCAATTTTTTTTTCTTATTTTTTCTCCCTGAGCGTAAAATTACTTTAAAAAACAAGCCAAAAACAATGAAATTAACATAATTTTAACTTTTTAAACACTTTTTAAATGTAAAAGAACCCGCCCGGGTCCGAATAGCGATCACAGGCTATACGGACCCGGGTCCGAATAGCCGCAGCCTTCAATTTATTTACATTTTCACCAATTAATTTATTTTTAAATGATCTATCGTTTGGCTTGTAAATATTAAACATTTTCATCTTTTACTTTTATATTGTAATATAAAATAATTATATTTTTTCTTAAATTTAAATAAAGTTTACATTTTGAATGCATATTTTTAGATACTGAATATTCAGATTCACTAAAGTGCGAAACTAAATAAGAAAAAAATATTTATCAAATCTTAAAAATCGCAATAGTACTGTCCCCTCCCCGACATACATCCCTTGTACAAATTAAGAAAATAATAATAATATTTAAAAAAATCAATTAAAAAATCATTTATTTAAAATGTCTGTAACTCAGTCTCAAGTTGTCATTTAACATCTTAATCCGGCCCCAGTACTTTTACTTCATCTAATTTGCTTGACTTATTTGAAAAAAGTTTGGACACACCTGCAGTATTAGAACTTCAATATACTATTAAAGTCCATAATCAACTGTAAATAAAGATAAAAAGTGCGAAACCTTTACATAAATATTAGTTAAAATAAACTATCACACATAGATGGAATTTCCATGGAACCTTATAAATTACTTAGGGTCCATCCATAAATGACGTCATGCGATTTTGGCCAACTTTTCACCCCTCTCCCCCTCGGCACACGTCGTCACAAAAACGTAGACCCCCTCAAATATGACGTCACAAAGCGTAGGAAGGGGGGAATACCCCTCCCCCCAAAAGCGGTATTTTCTATTTGAAAATGTGCATGTTTCAAATCACTGTATTGTCATTTAAATATGTATTTAGTGTAAGGCTGCACTCTTATATGGGGCCGTCCATAAATGACGTCACGCGATTTTTGCCGATTTCCCCCTCTCCCCCCTCCTCACGCGTCGTCACAAAAACGTAGACCCCCCCTCTAAAAATACGTCACAAATCTTCGACCCCCCCCCAAAAAAAAACAACCAAAAAAACAAACTTATTTTCTATTTGAAAATAAGTATGTGTCAAATCACTTTTATTGTCATTTAAGTATTTTATTATTTATTTAGTGTTCCACAACGCTTTGCTGAGAATCGCCTTTTTGACCGTTGACCAACTAGTGGTTCCTCCGCTCTGTCCACCGAATCCAGTCTTTACGTGCATAGGTAGACATACCTAGATCACCGAGGGTTTGAGACCCGTCGGCTACCCTCACCAGGTTTAGCCAGCCAGTCGAAGCCGTTGCCCGGGGTGTGGCCACTGTGCACGCTACAGTTTCTAGGAGCCACTGGTGAGAGCTGAGTGACAAGTGGAGACCAAGGGTGGACGAACTACCCTCAAGAGAGTACGACGTGTTCCCCCACCGGAGGTGCTACCCCGCCTTGAGCACCCCAAACAGCCCTGACTGAAAGGCTCCACCATCTATTTCTCTTGGTGTGGCAGCAAGAGTCGATCCCGCAGGACTTCAAAGATGCCTCCATCATACATCTTTATAATCAAAAAGGAAGTAGACAGGCTTGTGACAACCACAGAGGCATATCAACCGCCTCACGGTCCACCTTGACCAAGGACTCCTGCCTGAAAGTCAGTGTGGCTTCCGAAAAGAGCGAGGGACCATCGACATGGTGTTCGCTGCCAGGCAGCTGCAAGAGAAATGTCATGAGCAGAACTTCAACCTGTTCTCCACCTATGTCGACCTGACCAAGGCTTTTGACACCATTTGCAGAGAGGGTCTGTGGAAGATAATGGCCAAGTACGGTTGCCCAAGGAAATTCATCGTCTTGGTGAGACAATTCCACGAGGGCATGCAGGCCAGAGTCCAGGACAGTGGAGAGTTTTCTGATCCTTTCAGTCACAAACGGGGTCAAGCAGGGCTGCGTCCTGGCACCAACACTATTTAGCCTCATGTTTTCCGACATGCTGACAGAGGCCTTCAGAGACGAGGGTGTTGGTGTTAACCTGAGGTACCGCACAGATGGCAAACTGTTCAACCTTCGGAGGCTCCATCCAAAAACCAAGGTTATGACAGACATCATCAGAGACCTCCTGTTTGCTGATGACTGTGCCCTCAATGCTGCCTCAGAAGCAGACATGCAACGCAGCGTTAACTTGTTCTCCAGCGCCTGCACAAACTTTGGTTTGACGATCAACACCAAGAAGACTGAAGTCCTCCATCAGCCTGCGCCTGGAAGGCCCTACGTTGAGCCCAGCATCACTGTCAACGGCCAGAGACTCAACACAGTTCAACGGTTCTCATACCTAGGCAGCACACTGTCGCAAAATGTCACCATCGATGACGAAGTGAGCGTCAGAATTCTCAGAGCCAGCTCCACTTTTGGCAGGTTGTACCCAAATGTCTGGAACAGAAGAGGCATTACCATCCAGACCAAGCTGAAAGTGTACAGGGCGGTGGTGCTCCCCACACTGCTATATGCGTGTGAAACATGGACTGTGTATCAGCGCCATGCTAGGAAGCTTAACCACTTTCATTCAACAAGCCTCAGGAAGATCCTCGGCATAAAGTGGCAGGATAAAATACCAGACACAGTGATACTGACCAAGGCAGGTCTCCCCAGCATATTCACACTCCTGATGCAGTCCCAGCTTCGTTGGGCAGGGCACGTGGTCCGAATTCCAGACGAGAGACTGCCAAAGAGACTCTTCTATGGCGAGCTCCAGCATGGCCAGCGGTCCCACGGTGGGCAAAAGAAACGCTACAAAGTCACACTGAAAGTCTCACTGAAAGCGTTTGCCATAAACCCAGACACGTGGGAACTTGCTGCAATGGACCGTTCCACCTGGCGTTCTTCCATCCACGAAGGTGCCAGGTCATGCGAGGCAAACAGGATCACCTCCGCAGAAAAGAAGAGGCAAGCCCGAAAGGCCCGTGCTGTCAACCCTCCTGGAGATGTCCCACTCGTCCCTTGTCCCTTCTGTTCCCGAACCTTCCGTGCTAGGATCGGCCTCATCAGCCATCTGCGCACGCACAAACAAAGTCAGTCCCAGCAACCCTCGGATGACTAGAGTGGTCTTCGTCGAATCGACGGACGAACAACAACATTTATTTAGTGAAGATCTACATTGTAATATCGTAACCCGCGTGAAGCATTTTTAAAAAACGTTTAACCGGCCTTCAGAAAACGAACTGTGTTAACATCCTTAGATTATATTTTATTTTAATGCATACAAACATTGAATATTAATCATGACGGTTAACGTCTTTGTTTAGAAAAAAAATTATTTAAAAATAACATTTTTAAAATGTATTTTTTAAAAATCCCTCAATTGACTGACGGGCATCCCGTAAGAAAGAGGTCGGCGAACAGAGGTAAATAACCTCATCTGGTGTCAAAAAGGGAATTCTTGGGGGTAATGCAGACTCATTTGGGACATATAACATCCACTACAATCCACTAGATATATTAAAATACGACATGTGTACGTGTACGCTTGGAACATATGCCAATTATTGAACCGGTTTCTTCCAGAAAATGCCTTTAAAAAAATAATTTGACAACTATGTAGATTTCTTACCTACGTACTATACAAAGACACCTAAATCTACCATACTTTCATTTATATTGACACGAGTGACAATATTCTTAATCCACATGACTTGTCTGCATCACGTATCATTTCTGTGATATTTAAAATTAATGCCTTAAAAACTGAGTTAAGAAGAAAAGTTGTTTTGTGCTCCTCTCTAATTGCGATGTCAAGAATTTGATGCATTCAATAAAGTTAATGAATACTTGACTAATTTTAAATGGGCTCATTTACCATTATATCTAGAATCTAGAAGACTAGAATGGCCAGGGGCGTTTGACCAAAAACCAATCGAACAATTATATCAAACTTAAAACTTTTTTAATTCTATCAAATAGATTCCCTCCCCCCTCTTCCATTTTAAAGAAAAAGGCTATTTCGTGTCGTTTTGACTTAAAATATCTACACATAATCCTATTCAGATCATTTTTAGACACTTGTCATGCTTGTAAAACTCACCAGTAGAATTTTCGGGGGGGGGGAGGCTAACGACGCTCCCCCAAATCTCTGAGTCATGTGAGCAGGACCTAGAGTCTGGAGGTTGGGGGGGGGGTAACGCACACATAAACTTGTATATCTTTTGGGTAACAGGCAAAAAAGTTCGACTCCTGCCATGAGAGAACCAAACGGAGCTGCGGTTACATACCAAATGCTTTGATGTCAACATCAAACGACGCAGTGTAACAATTTCATATGTTATCTTGTGGATTCTCAAACTTAAGGATTATAATTAGATTTAATTTTCATGTCTTGATAGCTTACGCCAACCAGCCTCTGATGGCCTACCGACCGGCACATTGAGAAGCACTGATTAAAAAAAAGTCATTAAATTAATTGTAAGCGACCAAATATTTCAGTGGAAGTTTTATTTAAAGTTACCCTTTTGATGTGACGTCCCATTTCTTCAAACCCCCTCCCTCCCCATCGTGACACATCGTCACAAAACTGTGACCCCCCTCTCCCCTAGGTGCGTGACGTCATTTATGGACGGCCCCTATCGTAATACGCATCAAGCCCAGTAAAAAGTCGTTAAATAAATTGTAAACAATCAAATATGTAAGTGGACCTTTTATTTAAAGTTACAAGTTATTGATGTGACGTCACATTTCTTAAACACCCCCTCCCACTCGTCACACATCATCACAGATGTGTGACCCCCCCTCCCCCATAGGTGCGCGATGTCATTTATGGACGACCCCTTAAATATAATAAATATATACATTGTTAAAAAAATTATAAGATGACACTGGCAAGAGTTTAATTATATATCCCAGATAATAATTTTATATTGAAATTATAAAATCAAAAGCTTCAAATTTCACTTCGTATGGCTGCTTTTATAAAATTATATAAAAGTGGGAGACTCTGGTTTTCATACTAAATTACAGTGCCGTACTAAGTTGTTAAATAGATATTAAAAAAAAGATTTTGAAAAACAACGTTCCTATAAGTTGACTAAAAGAAGAAAATAATTTTAAAGTTATAAGTTCAAGTAATTTGATTTAATATGACTAAAAACGTTGGGCGGGTGTTTGGAATAAAAAATAAAGATTTATAATTGAGAAGGCAAAAGAGGGATCTATAAGTGAGAGAATGAGTGAACTGCATATGTAAAAGCTCTCAAGCGCCTGCCCCACGTTTTTAGTCATATTAAATCAAAGTACTTGAACCTATAACTTTAAAATTATTTTCTTCTTTTTAGTCCTTATAAAAAAGTTGTTTTTTAAAATCTTTTAAAAAAAATATCTATGTATTCTTCAATGATTTAACTCCCCTTTTAAAAATCGTTATAATTTTTTTTACCTCTATTTATTTTACCCAACACCTCATAAGCGCCGCCCAACGTTTTAACACCACGGGGATGAGGTCACGGGGTTAACTGAGTTAGCACGTGCAAAAAATAGCAGACGGATAAGATACTTATATAGAGAAAAACTTAAAAAATGCAGTAATTTAATTACGGTACATTCAATCGATCTGAAATTTTGATACAATGCATTGTCATCCAAGATCTATTTGTGGTCAAAGTTTGAGCTCTCTAGACCCATCAGAAGTGGTTCAATTTTACGTTGGCAAATTTGAAAAATTGTGGACAGGAAATCAAGTTAATAATAAATAAAGGTAAAAAAAATGATTTTTAAAAAGCACGTTTTTATAAGTGGACTAAAAAGACGAAAATAATTTAAAACTTATAAGTACAAGTACTTTCATTTAATATGACTAAAAACGTGGGGCGGGCGCAGTTGAGGTTTAACATATGCGGCTCACTCATTCTCTCACTTATAGATCTCTCTTTTGCCTTCTAAATTAGAAATCTTTAATTTTTATACCAAACACCCGCCCCGCGTTTTTAGTCATATTAAAGCGAAGTACTTGAACTTATAAGTTTTAAATTATTTTCTTCTTTTTAGCCCACTTATAAAAACGTGGTTTTTAAAAATCATTTTTTACCTTTATTTATTTTATTCTTTTTAGTCCACTAATAAAAACTTGGTTTTTAAAAATATTTTTTACCTCTATTTATTTTACCAAACACCTCATCAGCGCCAGCCAAACGTTTAATAACAAAGCGATGAGGTCACGGGGTGAACTCGCCACGTGCAATTAAACTACGGCAGGCGGGTACAGAAGCTTATATAAAGATAAACTAAGAAATGCATTAATTTAATTACGTTACATTCGATCGATCAGAAATTTTGATACAATGCATTGTCATCAATGAGCTATCTGTGGTAAAATTTTGAGCTCTCCAGGTCCATTAGAAATGGTTTAATTTTACGTTGGCAAATTTGAAAAAATGTGGACAGACAGACACGAAAGCAAGTATATAATAAAATAAATAAAGGTAAAAAAATGATTCTTAAAAACCACGTTTTTACAAGCGGACTAAAAAGAAGAAAATAATTTAAAACTTGTAAGTTCAAGTACTTAGATTTAATATGACTAAATACGTGGGGCGGGCGCTTATGAGGTTTAACATATGCGGCTCACTCATACTCTCACTTATAGATCTCTCTTTTGCCTTCTAAATTAGAAATCTTTAATTTTTATACCAAAACCCGCCCCACGTTTTTAGTCATATTAAATCAAAGTACTTGAACTTACAAGTTTTAAATTATTTTCTTCTTTTTAGTCCGCTTGAAAAAACTGGTTTTTAAAAATCATTTTTTACCTTTATTTATTTTATTCTTTTTAGTCCACTAATAAAAACTTGGTTTTTAACAATATTTTTTTACCTTTATTTATTTTACCAAACACATCACAAGCGCCCGCCCAACGTTTTAAAAACATTGTGATGTTGTCACGGGGGGAACTCACGGATGTCAACAAAAGCCGACGGTACAGATGCTTATAAATAGACTATAGATAAACTAAAAAGTTCAATAATTTAATAACGGTACATTCGATCGATCTGAAATTTCAATACAATGCATTGTCATGCAAGATCTATCTGTGATAAAATTTTGAGATCTCTAGGACCATCGGAAGTGGTTCAATTTGACGTTGGCAGATTTGAAAAAATCTTGGACAAACCAACAATGCCAACCAACGAAAGCGAGTTAATAAAAACGTGGTTAATAAAATAATGTAAAAAAATAATTGTTTAAAAAGGACACGCTTTTACTTACATATAGAAAGTGCACTAAAAAGAAGAAAATAAAATTTTTCTATGAAAACAGGTGAAATCGGTGAACCTATCTACTGCACATAAAAGCGTGGGGCGCCCATCACAAATCATTTCTCATTGCAACTATTCTCTTACCTATTGATATATATTTCTAATTAATGTGATAGTAGCATAATTTATATCATCAAAGTTGTGAAACTTTTACTGTTTAATAATATTCATACAAATTTGTTTTTATTTTTCGCAGCCTTGTACACGATAGAGAGTTGTGACTTAAATAAAAGCGTGTAGTAATAATAAGTAAAATGTAAAAAAATCTTTATTTAAAAAGGACACGCTTTTAGTTACAAACATTTACAGACTGAAACGCGCTGATCTCCCCTGCCCTTGATGTAAACACGGGAATTTGGTAAACGATGGCTGGAGTGAAACCAGTGAGCCATGGAGGTCAACTCTAGCAGACGACTATACATTCTAAATAGTGATAAATAGAGATAAACTAAAAAATGATTACTTTTATTACGGTACATTCGATCGATCTGAAATTTTGATACAATGCATTGTCATCCACGATCTATATGTGGTAAAATTTTGAGATCTCTAGGACCATCAAAAGTTGTTTAATTTTACGTTACAAGATTTGAAGGAAGGATGGATGGATGGATGGATGGATGGATACAACATACAAACAGTGTGACTTAAATAAAAGCGTGTAATAATAATAATAATAATATAGATAAACTAAAAAGTTCAATAATTTAATAGCGGTACATTCGATCGATCTGAAATTTTGATACAATGCATTGTCATCCAAGATCTATCTGTGGAAAAATTTAGCGAAAAATCGGGAAAATAAAATATTTATACAAATTTTCATGAGTTTTAAATAAGATTTTTTTTTAAATGTGATACTAGCTGAAAAAATTAATTTAAAAAACATGGCTCTTTTTTTGTTTAAATTTTACCTAAAAGACTAATTAATGGTTTTCGGTATGCTATCACAGGAAAAGCCAGGTATATATATTTGTTTATAACTAATTTACAAATTATTAAGATCCATATATGATAAAGAGGACTCAATGTATTAGTTATATCAGTGGCGTAGCTGGAGGGGGGGGGGTGGAGGGGACGGTCAGCCCCGGGCGGCACACATTTAGGGGCGGCATTTGTGGGCATTTGAAAGGTTCGACCATTACCGACAACCGTCCTTTTTCATTTGAAGGGGGAAAACCCGAGTGAGACAAACATGCTTGTACTTTCGAGTCTTAAATAACGGAATGGCACAACATTTGTTTGAATACATAGTGTATGTTATAACTAACTTAAAAACGTTCAAAAATTTTATATCGCTCAAAAAAGGTATCGATTTGTTTGAAAAATTCAGCGGTATACGCTTTTATAAGAAAATTACCCAAAAAAAACAACAACACGGCAATCCTGCAGTTTCTACACGTATATTATTATTTCACATCGAAATTTAATTTTCTCGTGAGAACTTACGTTTTTAATTTATTAAATGCATTGTTATATGTTGTATTTCAGCCATTACAGCGCTTAATTTGTCAGTCTTCTTTAATTTCTAAGGCATTT
The DNA here is from genome assembly GCA_944989445.1 of Ampullaceana balthica. NCBI lineage: Eukaryota > Metazoa > Mollusca > Gastropoda > Lymnaeidae > Ampullaceana > Ampullaceana balthica. The sequence continues at coordinate 304,430 of CALYLW010000412.1, forward strand.
TTTCGGCTCTCAAAAGTAAATACATGTAGTCTGATCGTGATGCAACTATTTTGTTTATTTATAACTTTACTTGCCGGACTGTCCCAATAAGATGCCAAATGGAAATTTCTCACTTACAAACAAACAAAAGAAGAATCAAACATCTAGTAACGAAATAAAAAAAATTAAATTGTCTTTAAAATATTTATTTATCTTCTGAAATAGATGGAAAATGCATTTTAAAAAACATTTTCAGTCAGTAAATTTATTTTAGCATGGGTCAAGCAAGGTAAAAAACACCTGGCTAAGTAAACAAAAATGGACGTATCATGATCAGATTATGTATATTATATAGAGCGTGAAGCCATGTAAAACGTCTTTAAATAAAGTGTCAGTAATCAAATATTTAAGTGAAACTTTTATTTAAAGTTGCAGGTTTGATGTGAAGTCACATTTATTAAACACCCATCCCCCTCGTCACAAAGGTGTGAATTCCCCCTCCCCAGGTGCGTGACGTCATTTATGGACGGCCCCTAAAAAGGGCGGCAAATTGGAGACCACCCAGGGCGGCAAAAGTTCTAGCTACGCCACTGGTTATTATACGAAATATATTTCTTGTATAACCTACTCTTTCATCATTATTATTGCATTGAACATTGCTTTTTAAGGGAAAAAACAAACCCGTAAAAACAAAGTTTTTGACTATAAATCCCTTATATATGAGACATAACTAACAGTGCTGATTATTTTTAAACGCGACAAACATTTACAGACTGAAACCAAATTATCTCCCTTGGCTTTAAAACTAGGTCAAAACTCTAGCAGACGACTACTAAACGTCCTAAATAGTGATTTATATAGATAAACTAAAAAGTGCATTAATTTAATTACGGTACGTTCGATTGATATCTGAAATTTTGATACGATGCATTGTTAGGTGAAATGGGCCCGTGTGCCAAATTTCAGCTCGATGGCTTCACTGGAATTGTGTCATTTTCGACTTTTGTTTTTCGCGGACGAGACGAACGAGCCGAGACGACGAACGACTCGGCGGTGAAGTTAATGTAAGTGATTTTTAAAAAAAAGGGGGGGGGGTGTGCAGGTAAAAAAACAACAACTTCAGTTTCTTAAATAAAATATGTGTAGACTCAATTCAGACAGTCCACTCCGTAAATGAAAGTGGCATCTTCAAGAGAGAACACGTTAGTATGAATGTCAGTCGTAATCAACCCGTGAAGATGACAAAGTACGCGACCACCCTTCCGTATATTTTAAATTGTTTTAATTTAGGGATTACTTATTTAGAACTTGCTGGCCTGGGCAGTAGTACGTGCCTCGTTCCGATATATTACATGAAATGATTAACATAAATAAAATGAAAAAACAAGAAATAGCAGAATTCGAAATATTCCAAGTTTCTCTTTATTATTTGCAAATCAGAAGCGCAGAAGACTTAATTAATATTTCAAATCATCGTTTAATTTTTAAAAACAATATTAATTTTGTATGTAAGTCGTTTACTTTATTAATGACAAAAGAAGGACAATAAATTGGTTAAATTACGTTCTTTGAAAGATGAAATCATTTTAATTTTAAGTAAGTTTGAAAATTTTCGAAAGAGGATGAATGTAACGAGTGTCATGTGAATGAAATTTAATGAAATTATATTGGCTTTAATACAATTTTGACTGTGTTAAGTAAACTGTTTTAGGTCAATGTGTTTCTTAAATTATTTAAATTTTCGTAGTATGGAGTCAGTGTACATAAATTATTTCACCCGAAAATATTTTATATACACTATCGGACTATCGCAGTATACTGGTATCAAACAGTGCACCAAATACAATAGTATACGATAATATACTATCATGATATTTACTATTGCATTGTTTGCAAACAGTAACAAAGTATTGCATTTTTGTGGTTATGATAATGATGCTCTCCGCTAATCGGCCATGAGGCCAATAATGGCCGTAACTGTAAATAATGCATCGTTGTTAGTTTTACATGGGTGATTTAAATCTTGTTTAAGTTTGCTGTTACCATTTGGGGTTTTATGAGCCATATAACTAAATTACGGTTTCCCACTCCCTTTTAAGTGTAAACTTAAGAGAACAAAAATATCTAATTTTTCTAAGAAGTTAATTTGGAAACAAATTTAATTGTTTAACATTATTAATTATATCACGTAATATAATATAGGATTTCGAAACCTTATTCTTTTTCCAAATACGTGATCTAATAATAAATCATAAAACATATGGCCATATCTTTTAAAAACTATAATTCTACATATTATATGTAAAATTAACTAACACAAGTCTTTAAAAATATATTGCAAAACACGATCACCAGTTTTTATTGCTCTGTAACGGCATGTTACGCAGTATGCAAAAGCAGTGGCAGAGCGAGAGGGGGGCAAGGGGCAGAGGCGTCAATAGGGTCGGTGTCACCCGGGGCGGTAGATCATGGTGTCACCCCTTCACGACTGAAGGGGCCGTCCATAAATGACGTCACGCGAGGTTGCCGATTTTTACCCCACCCTCCCCCAGCGTATTACTTTGTCACAAAAAATTAGATCCCAACCCTTTTTTACGATATGACGTCACAAAACTTTGACACCCCTCCCCCAAGCCGTATTTTCTCAATAAAAATTAGCATGTTGCAAATTATTTTTTGTCATTTAAATATGTATTTAGGGTAAGTCTGCACTGTAATATCGTAACACGCGTGAAGTCATTGAAAACGTAATTAAATAAATGTTAAACAATCAAATATTTAAGTGGAACTTTTATTTAAAGTTTCGCGTTTTTGATGTGACGTCACATTTCTTAAACACCCCCTCCTTGTACCACATCGTCACAGATGCGTGGACCCCCCACCCCTCTAAGGCGGATTAAAACAAAAGGGGGGGTGCTGAACGGGCTAAAGCACCCAATAATTTAAGGGCACCCAAACTTATTATGAATTATAGTGTGTAATAAAGATGCAGGCCATTATGTTTGTACGAATCCCTGAAAATGCCTTGGACAGGCATACGGCAATGCTGCCAATGAGTATGAAGTATAACGGAAACCAGGCTATTCTTCGTGAGAAGTGCATTGTAGCTCATTATGAGACGTGCACAGCTCATTCCTTTAATTTGGTTGGGAAAAGAGCAGCTGGTTGTTCTACTGCGGTCAGATTTTTTAATCTTCTGCAAAATCTTTATACCCGACTTGTTGCATCTACTCATCGTTGACAGGTACTTCAAAAACATATGAAATTGATACATGCTAACAAAGCCTTGTCTGACACAAGATGGTCAGCCTGACATTATGCTGTAAGGTCTGTTAATAGCTTATACCATGAGAATATCGCAGCACTGGAAGAATTAGCAACGAATGAAAATCAGCCACGTGACTGCCGACTTGAAGAAGAAGGATTTCTAAAGTAAATTGAACAACTGGAAGTCGCTATTTTACTTGAAATTTGGGAAACAATTTTAGAAAGGAAGTCTCTCATTGAGTTTGTTAAAAAATAGCATTCTTAATTTTATTCCTATGAAGACAAAGGAAAGGAAAAGTCCGTGGTAAAAACAGTGTAAACAATCTTCAATACTATCAAACAAAAAAGAAAGCGTCAGTTTGATAAAGGGACATCAACAAACCAGTATTCTCCTGGAGAAAAAAATTCAAGATTGAGGTATTTCTGGTGATCATTGACAAACTTTCTTAAGCCCTAAAACATTGGTTAGGTGCATATAAATACATCCATGAGAAATGTGGCTTTCTTACAAACCTAACTGAGCTCAGCACTTTCGCCACCCGATGGGCAGCAGCCAAGTTAATGGAAGAAAATTCCAGTGATTTCGAAGAAGGGGTCGGGTAAATCCGAAGAAACTGTTTCGTCCCCCTCAATTTACTAGCAACGCCATCGAGCGTTGCCGGTTTAGGGCCAGGAGCGCCTGTACGGATTAGCAAAAAGTGCCGCGAAGAACGCATTGGACGCCAGCTCTGAGGAAACCTTCCAGTGGGGGTTGCACCCTAGGTAGGTAATTTGATTATACCCCGGTCTGTGGCGGTCCTAACCATGGAGACCCGTGTGCTTTGCCGGGATGGCGCCAAAGTGGTAGCGGGTCATAGTTGGAAATTCCACCACCTCCTTGTGAGGGCAACTTAGTGGGAGGCATCTTCGACTGTATGTCCTGGATGCCCAGGTGGTCGCTTCAGAAGCGACCGCTTTTTTTTTGTTCATCAGCTGTTACGTCCCTTTGGTGGCCAGATGGCTAAGGTGGTCTTCCGGGAAGACCCATAAAGAGCACTAGGCTTCTGATTTTCTTCCACATGTAGGTTCATGAGTGATTTCGAAGACTGCTTAACTTCAGAATTAGTCCAATTTTCAGAACTCTTAAAAAAGTTATTGTCCAGCCCCAGGCTCAGGGTAAGGAAAAGGAATTAGCACAAAGCGAAACTCTAAAAACTTGCACAGAGCTAACAATTTTGCTGCTTTTGAATGAGCTATTTTTCACACAGTCCTTTACAAATGTACACATCGCACTTCGCATCTATCTTTCAATGATGACATCAAACTGCAGCTGAGAGCGATCCTTTTCAAAGTTGAAAAGAATATATAATGAGTTAGAATTTGCATGGGACGAAAAAGGCTGAACATGCTCTCTCTAATGAGCATTGAAAAGGAACTTGTAAGCTTATTCAGCTTTATTGCTTGATTGAAAACTTCGCCATTTGAAAAATTCGCAAACGAAAGTTGTAGGTTGAAATAATAATCAAACATATTTTTCAATAATTTTTGTTATTTCAAATAGAGAAAAGAATTCGTTACCTAATGAATTTTTTTTTAAATACGGAATAACGCGTAATACTATTCTTTAGGGGGGCGCGTTCGTAAGCACTAAACAGCGTAAGTCAGGATGGGACCGTCGTAACCGGAAGACTACCTGTATATAAACATGCATATCTATGCTTTCACGCCTTTAATAAATATATATAAAAAAATATTAACTCAAAGACATTGAAATCATAATTTTCCTTCAGAAAAACATCAACAAAGAAAACCCATCTTTTGATTTTTTTCTTTGGGGGGTGGGGGGGGGGTGGTGATAAAAATCGTATTCCCCCCCCACCCCACTGTGGTGGAGGGAGTCGTGAGGTGGGATTCGTTCATGCTGTCGATGTGTCCAAGCCCAAATGGCTTTATATATTTCATGCCCAGCCTATTTTAAAGATCTCTCTGCTGCGACTATTTCTTTTATTTTTTTCCTAATTTGTTTTAATGTTGTTCGTGTGTTGGGATTGTTTTATTATTGCAAGTTAACTGGTATTTTTTAATAAGAATTTTCGCGTTTAATATATTTCTTTGTATTTATTAATTTCTATCTAGATAAAAAAATTCGTCATCTTTTGTTTTCTGACATAAAATCGTACACAGTAAATTTTAGGCTCGGGTGTCACCCCCTGATGGGTGTCACCCGGGGCGGCCCGCCCCCCCTAGTGACGCCACTGGCAAGGGGGCAAATGCCCTGGGCGGTACTTTTTTAGGGGTGGCAAATTCCTCGTTGTTAATAAGCTTCCAAGAATGACAATTTTAAAAACAATGGAAATTTTTATCAAATTATAATAAAAGCAATATAAGAAATTGAGAAAATTAATAGTGAACCTACCGTAAAACATGTATACATTTCTACTGCAAAAAATTCAAACTCCACAATGAATCTAGAGCCTTCTGATACTAATGCACTGAACTGAAAACAATGGGCAAAAGTAGCATAAAACATGATGCTGATACCTCTAACTGATTCACATTTTTCAGCCGCTCATCGTGTCAAAGCGAAAATTGCTGTATCCGTTAAATTCCAACAACAACCTATATAATTTCAACAACATACAAGGACTTAATTGATATAAATATACGGAAGTTCAAGAAAGACTCAAAGACACAAATCTCAATGTCAAATCTCGCTCAGACAGTTCATTAAACTTGATTTCTTTACCTGCTGCTCCAACTGAAACAATCTCTCCAACTATTTTTTGGACACTAAAATGGTGGTACGCATTCTTTTCTATGTCCACACACCATTGAAAAAATATAATTGCTGCTACTACAGGCAAGGCATTTAACAGATTTCAGGATGCAAAATAGTGAAGATAACATGGAGCTATTTTGAGGATAATTTGAAAGCTATCGAAAAACTGACAAGAGGCAGACAAATGTCTAAACACACGGATATACATAGGTTCTTTGCTATTCACATTGAAATATTTTAGCTTTTCAATTTTTTAAATCTGTTATCTGGAAATGTACTTTATGAAGACAATTTTCCCCGAAACTATAGTGCTAAACTGCTTTGCAGAGGCTACTTACAGAGGATCTAAGGGAATAATTAAAGGAAGCTTTGACTTTTTCTAAATTTTTATGTATGATACCATATCATTTTAATTATACCTTCCATCCAAAGAACGAGAGGGCAATTTATTGGCGATCAAAGCGAATATGTAGCTATACTATGTGCAAAAACAGCTAAAAATAAAGTGGTATTCTTTATAGGATGAGATTACTCAGAAATTCATGTGATGTTTCGGCAGTTACAGAATTTGGAAAAAAATATATGATTTTCGTACACCAGCTAATCTACTGGACTGTAAGTGCTAGCTGTGAGAGAAGTTTCTCTAAAATTAAGTTAACAAACAATTGATCAATAATTATAATGAATACACCAAGATTGACTAATCTATAACTATTTTGGCTATTGAGCATCATATTGCTGAAAATATTGATATATCAAAGATTGTGTCACGAGGAAGAGGAGAAAACTTCAATTTTTATATAGAAATGAAAGCTCTTCTATTTATTCTAACATAAAAATGTATAGTGCCCTTACTGTTGCTTTCTAATTAACATTCTCTCTCTTCCGGAGAGGGGTGGGGGCGGTAAAGATGGGTTCAGCCCCGGTCGGCACATACCTACGCTAGGCCGCTGTGCAAAAGATAATTTCTAATATTTTTTTTAGAAATTATGCTTCTGCCAAAGTCTATTATGTAACTGTAACCAGAGCCGTCTTTACACCAGTTTGGGCCCCCGGACAAAGAAATAGTGTTGGGCCCCTCCCCCGCAGGAATAAAAAATAAATATACATAATATACATAAATAAACATATTCCCATGGGGCCCCTATGCTCGTGGGCCCCCGGGCAAATGCCCAACGGGCCTATGCGTTAAGACAGCCCTGACTGTAACATAATGGAGCGTGGCGAAGTTGATATTGAAATTAGCATTTGAAAAATAAATATTTCCTATTCTTTAAAAACTAAAATTACATAGTAATAATTTATTTTAACTTAATTATTAGCAGTAGTTAATCCTATGTTGTTGTTTTAAAAAAAATTATTGCTAAGATGAAAAGAAATTCACCCAAGAGTATGATAATAATTCCAGAGGTACCTCCATCCCTATTGAACCGCTCTTGAAAAATTAAAATGCAAGTGATATAATAGATATTTATACATTATTATATAGCTTTAATTATTAACAAAATATTTCTGTAAATAATATGTTTAAAACATGTAACTGTCATTTCCGACATTGCTATAAAAAATTTGTTTAAAGAAAAGCAAATCTTAACTGTGCATTTGAGTCTCTGATAATGAGCGAAAGAAAAATATGTGCAAGAAATATGAATATTTAAATTCTTTCTCTTTGTCCATTCAAACGTGTTAACCGAAAATTTGTTAATAGAACAGTGAATACACACATTTCTTATATAGTTTCTTTAAAAGAACATCTGCATCTAGGCCAAAATGTCCAGCCTGTAACAATAAAGAAAACAGAAATTCTGTACACAAATCATACCTGTTATTTAATTTACATTAAAAAAAAATCCCTTATATTAACTTCACCGCCGTCTCTGTCTTGGTCGGGCACGCGGAAAAACAAAAGTTGAAAATGACCCACTTCCCGTGAAGCCATCGAGCTGAAATTTGGCACACGGACCCGTGTCACATAACAATGAATCGTATCAAAATGTCAGATCGATCGAAAGTACCGTAATTAAATTAATGCATTTTTAGTTTATCTATATAGCGGTCGCTATTGTTTACATTTTACGGGTCACTTGACTTCACGCCAGCCACCGATGAACACATCTCGTGTTTCAACCAGGTAAACCACCTGGAGTTGAGTTAACGCGTTGACGCCACGCGTCCATGTCCACACCCCCTCCCCCCAGTTTTAAAGCCATTGGAGATAATTTCGGTTTCAGTCTGTAAATGTTTGTCGCGTTTGCACATAATCAATACTTTTAGTTATGTCTCATATATAAGGGATTTATAGTCAAAAACTTTGTTTTTACGGGGTTGTTTTATTATAAAATTGCACTCATCACTCAACCACACTTTTGTAAACCAATGAACTATATTAGTTCCATTATATTTCCCACAGCCTCTCATTTTGTTTCAATATTTTAAATTTAAAATAAAAATATTTTAAAAAGCATCTAGTACACGAAGTTTTCATGAATAATTAAATATCAATAATTTATATTAAAAGAATAAAATACAACAACGTTTAACTTATTACATTTTAGGGTAATGATCCTTAAATCTAATTTTAAAATTCACATTGCAAGCAATTACATTTCACTATTTCTAAAGAGTGGATAAAATTGTTTACAGGTATATTTTAATGTTAAAATCTCTTTTATCAAATTCCAACTCGTCACTTCTTGCTTCTGATAATTGAATTATCTCCTACGATGACATTCTCAGCCTGGTAAATATGGTAATAACTGAAAAGAAACCAAGTATAACATCAGTTTAAAAAATAATTTTGGATTTTGTGTTTTATAAATTGAAATTTGGAATAAATAGAAATTTAAAAAAAGATTTTAAAAAACCACATTTTTATAAGCGGACTAAAAATAAGAAAATAATATTTTTTTTCCACAGAATTCTGCAGAAAAGATTCTTTTCTGGATTGATAAAAATTTCAAACTTATATGCTCAAGTACTATGATGTAATATGAGTAAAAACGTGGGGCGGGCGCTTCTCAGGCCTTAAATAATTCAATTCACTCATTTTCTTACTCGTCATTTGTAAACCCTAATCATTTTAGCCAAACGCCTAAAATGACTGATCTCCCCTTGATGTTAAACATGGTTGATGTGGTCGGGGTTGGTGTGAACTCGGCACGTGAATGTAATGTAAACAAGGGCAGATGGATAATACATATGATTATATATAGATAAACTAAAAAGTTCAATAATTTAATAACGGTACATTCGATCGATCTGAAATTTTAATACAATGCATTGTCATCCAAGATCTATCCGTGGTAAAATTTTGAGATCTCCAGGACCATCAAAAGTGGTTTTATTTTAAGCTGGCAGATTTGAAAAATTGTGGACAAACAGGAACGAAAGTGAGTTAATAAAAACGTGTTAATTAAAAAAAAATCAAAAAATCACCACATTAGCCAGCTAAACATTTTTTAAAAAATGCATTGGTACACTTGTTTTTATAGCTTTCAGGTATTATTTTTTTAAAAGAATAAATTATTTTAATAGTAATTTTGACTTTTAATTTATTACGCGTGAAAGTATGTTGTATGTTTTTCTTTTAAATTTATAAAATTTATAATTCAACCAATTAAACTTTTATTTACTTTATCTGATCTGCTGATTGAAAAAAAATGAAAATAAATTTAATTAATGTTAATAAAACCATTTGTGTTCTTTTTTAAAATTTTATAAGGCGAAACATTTCAGTTCACTTCTTAAATTTCTTCTCTAACTTCTGCCTTTCCTATCTAACGGACTTCTCTCTGTCTGCTCAGCCTCTCGTCAGCAATAATCTTCTGAAGATAGACGTTTTCTTTCTGTTCCTAAAACAGGCACTAAAATATTCCGTGTACGATATTTCTCTTTCTTGCACTAGGAGACAATCACAATGGCTTGCCCTCCCATTGCATTCCTACTATCCAGACCTTCGAAACAGTGCTCAAGACACATCTTTAAAGGATATACTTTTAGGCCTGACAATATGGCTTTTCTTTCTCCGATAAACGTAGCTATGTGTGCTACCCATGTCCTAATATGTTTTGTTAAGTTACGAATGATGAGTTTTTTTAGTTTAGATTTTTCTCTAGTTAAAAAAAATACTTTAAATATGGAAATTATTTTAATTATAACTATTATTGTTATTATTACTACTGTACTATACTACTACTACTACTACGACTACTACTACTACTACTACTACTACTGCTACTTCTACAGCTACCCCTTCTGCTACTTCTACAGCTACCCCTTCTGCTACCGCTACAGTTACAGCTACTGCTATAACAACAACAAGGTGGGGGGGGGGTGATAGCTGATCAAAATATCAAGCCATTTTATAAAATTAATTAACAGCAAAATGGTAAGTCATCTAACAAACGTTTGAAACGGTTAAAAGGAATTAAATGGTTTACTTGTTTGTAGTGTGCCCATGTGTGAGGTTGTCTGTGTCCTGGCCCGCCTTCGTGTCGCTAAACTCCATCATGGAACTGTGGGTAATTGTTTTCTCTATTCGTTCATTGGAGTTAGTATCATCATATGGACTTTGGCTATTTATATATAAAAAAGTTAGATACAATTAAAAAGGTATGTCAGATATTAGGCGACTTTCAGCCTGAAATCGGTTGTGCTGATTAAATGTGTATTGATATTTAGCTTACTGATGAGCAAAAGGGAAAATACTCTTGAATTAGGAAATATAACCATCCTAAACTATAAAAATTTGTTCCATCGTTATTTGAAATCGAAACATTGCAATACTATACGAAATGAAATTCGTTCAGTACATTTTCCACTGTCCCCCGCCCCCACCCCCCCAACACACACACACTTTTACAAAAATAAATACACAACAATTAATTAAAACAATTCAGCAATTATAATTAAGGTAATCTTTTTTTTTATTATTAAAAAATATTTGTAATATATTTTTTGTTGTAATCCGCCCCCCCCCCGGCAAATACGTGTTGATGTAATTATGTCTAAAATTATGTATGAATTTACTTATTAAAAACACTTTGTATGTGCGTTTCTTTACAATTGAAAATCATGGATACTCTCAAAAATACAGCCACTGTCTAACCAGTGGCGTAACTAGAAATGTTGCCGCCCGGGGCGGTCTATATTTCGCCAGCCCTTTGTAAATCAATCATATGGCGATATTTACAAATTAATAAACATAATGAAATAACTGTAATTGACGCAAACTATATGTAAAAGAAAAAAAGTGTTGTCAGAAATGCCTGTACTTTGCAAATGCCGCCCCCAAAATATGTGCCGAGCGGTGCAGACCGCACCCACCGCACCCCCATAAGTACGCCACTGAGTCTAACTATCTTAATTTAATCCTACATTCACCACAATTAGTATTCCGACTTATATCGAATTTTCAAAAGCCCTTATTACAGGAAATTTGACAATGGTAGTATATTCCTTAACACAAGGGCGGCTAACGTTAAAATGGAATCGTCTAAAAGTCCTATACACAACAAAGATTTTTTCCTTACTTTGATGTTTGGAGGAGATTTTCAAAGAAGCTCTTTTCCTTTCGTTTTACTTGTGGAGATGGTTCCTTCTTGGTTACGGTTAAACTCTCTGAAACAGAACAGATTTTTAAAATTATATTATTTAGACTTATTTTTATGATGGCGTTTCTACAGTCACTTTATGATAATTTTTTTAAATGTAACGTTTATAGAAATAAATATATAGAAACTTTCTATAAGTTAAGGGATTTGAGTCTACTTGCATTATCAAATACATTTAGAATAAGGTCGCTAAGAAAAAGAAGAAAAAAAACCCACACACTTGAGGGATTCCTTAACTGTTTCTGGGTGAGTAAACTGATATACTGTTAAGAGTTATTTTTTTAAAAAAAGATTTTCAAAATACTTTGGACGTTATATTGAAGTTATCACCTTTTTTTTCCAATTTTTGTCCAGTCTGTTTCTCGATCATCTCAACAATATCTGAATGGCTTCTTTGAAAGGCCTCTGTCATAGCTTGTTGAATACTTTCATCGCTGTGTGTGACTTTGTACGCCAGGAGGGTTCTCACAGCTTGACGATGTCCGTTTTCGGCACTCAGTACAAGCGCTGACTTCCCTTTGCTGTTTTTCTTAGCTGCGTCTGCTCCTGATTTTAACAGTGCATGTATGACGAGGTGATGTCCGCATGTGGAAGAAGTCAGCAGGGGCGTATCGCCATTAGAGTTGGGAGTCTCAATATCCGCCTTTTCTTCAAGCAGATCATCCACAATACTTTTGTTTCCCGAATGTGCACTGATATTTAGGGCCGTGTCCTCATTTTTGTTTGTAGCATTGACGTTGGACTTTGCTTTAATAAGGGCTTTCACAATTTCTGTTCGACCTCTTTTGGCTGCGATAAGTAGAGCCGTTTCTCCGTTTTTATGCTCTTTTAGCTCTAATGTATTTTTAACGTGGCAACTCTGAAGAAGATACAAAACAATCTCTGTGTGTCCGTTGTTGGAGCTCAGCATTAAGGGTGTTAGACCGACAGTGTTCTGTACTGTTGCATCAGCCCTGTGTTTTAATAGCAAACGGACGGCTTCTTTATGGCCGTTGGCCGAGCAAATATGGATGGCACGGTTTCCTTTGTTATTAATTGCTTCTGTATTCGCCCCCTTCTGTATCAATAACTTCATGCACTCGGTTTTCCCGAACTGTGTGCAGTGCATGAGTGGAGTCCAACCATCCTCTCCACATTGATTTACATTAGCTCCGTTTTCAATTAAAAGATTGACGGTTTGAGAATCACCGCTGTTTGCAGCCATTATTAAAACTGTGGATTTCTTTTTGGTTACAACAGAAACTTGAGCCCCTCGGTTAATGAGAGCTTTAGTGATGAGATAGTTGCCCTTCAAGGCCGCCATGTGTAGCGGGAAATCGCCATTCGCGGCAGGTTTATTGACATCTGCTTTTGCATGCAGCAGAAGATCGACGACCTCGGCATGACCTTCGTGTACGCTCCCATGTAGAGCGGAGAGTCCTTGAGAATTCTCGCTGTTTACCACAGCTCCTTTTTCTAAAAGTATTTGAACATTTCTGGAGTGCCCTCTTGAAGCAGCTGTCCACAAGGGGGTGCAGCCATTTTTGTCCTTTTGGTTCACAGAAGCCTTCCGATGGATTAAGGCTTCTACAATGGCCGTATGACCATGTCCTGCACTTATACCTAAGGCTGAAACTCCGGCCCTTGTCCTGGTATTGGGGTTAATCCCATGGTTGAGAAGGGCGAGGGCGGTGTTGGTGTGTCCGAACTGAGCTGCATACATCAACGAATTCCAACCTTTGATTTCTACATCATCGATATTCGCACCCTGTTTTAAAAGGTATTCAACTATATCGATATGGCCATTGTAAGAAGCATGAATCAGAGGGGTTCGACCTTTAAAATTACACTGATTCACGTCTGCACCTTGGTTTACCAATGCTTTGACAATATTCAGCTCACCTTTAAGCGAAGCAAGTAGCAATGGTGTGTCTCCATCATTGTCACTCGCGCTTACGTCAACGCCCAGTTCAAGTAAATTCAAGCAGACGCCAACATGGCCATTATAGGCGCTGGTACATATAGCACTTTGCCCTCCTGGTCCAGGCAAATTCACATCAGCGCCAGCTTCTATCAGTTGATTCAATACATCCTCATTTCCCGTATTAGCTGCCAAGTGCAAAAGTTTAATGCCATGTTTCATGGTTGCATTGATTCTTGGATAAGGTTTATCGTGTTTAGACAAAAGAATTTTGACTATTCTTTTTCGGTTATGCATCACAGCAAATGTCAAAGCAGTGTTGCTTTGTAAACTAACTTGCAAGTCATTAGCACCAGCTTCCAGCAACTGTTCAACAACATTAACATGACCATTTTGGGCCGCACACATCAAGGGCGTATCACCGTCATTGTCGGCACAGTTTGGGTCAGCATTATTTTTAAGAAGACACTCAACAATTGAAGTATATCCCCCAAGGGAACTGACAAACAGCGGTGAACGTCCATCTTTTCCGGCGATATTCACCGAAGCTCCCTGTTTGATCAGTTTCTGTACTGAACATATCTTATTACTCGCTGTAGCCACCAGCAAGGCCGTGTGTCCCGCCTTATCTGTGTGGTCAACATTTACACCTTCCCTTAAAATAATTTTTAGTGTCTTCACATTCCCATGGGTTGCAGCTACGTCGAGCGCCGTTCCACCACTAATCTGTTCAGCGTTGACATCAGCTTTGTTTTCTATGAGGATCTCTGCAATTTCCTCGTCGTCATTTTGGGAACAAGCCATCAGTGGCGTCCACTGACGTAGATCCTTGGTGTTGACGTTAGCTCCTTTTCTTATCAGTAGCTTAACTATGCCAAAGCTCCCCTCCATTGCCGCGAGGATGAGGGCGTCATCGCCATTTTTATTTTTCAGATTTATGTCCACGCCGTATTCGATGAGGTCTCTTATTATTCCATCATGGTTAAAATGTATTGCCACATGAATTGCTGTAGAGCCATTGGAGTCTTGTGCGTTAATGTCAGATGTGTTTTTGGCCAGGACTTCGACGATTTCTTCATGACCTCCCATCGTGGCAAGGTGTAAAGCGGTCAACTTTGAGCGGTTTCGGGCGTCAACATTTGCGCCGCATTCCAGAAATCTTCTCACCAGCTCCTTGCGACCTGTGGCAGCGGCCATCATCAGAGGTGTGGCGTCAACAACAGGAATGAAATCGTTGACAGACTGAACATCCTCCATGTACTTCTGGTACAAGTCTTGATCAGTCAGCGAGTTATGTATTGGTGAATTCCGCATAGTTTTAAACAACTCTTGAAGTCTTTTTTTAGTATCATTTCTGGCGGATGGTGAATCACGTTCGTCCCGCCTTAACCCACCCTGTAATTCTTTAAGATCAGGTAGACCATTGAGCATGTCTCCAAGACGCGACATATGACTAGCCAGGTCTTCTGGAAGTTCACCAGCCAAACCATTTAGCTCGTTACCCATTTTATAATATATGTTTACTGATCCTTTTATACTGTTCCTTAGTGTTAGAAGTTTAAAAATATGTTTTTGCACGACAGTTCAAATGTTATTAAATGGCAAAATTTACGTTTCGTTCATAAAGCAGATATGTATCGATAATTTGTCTTTCATTAATAATTTATCTTTACAGCCAATTCTGGATACAGATGATGGCTATTGATAAAAAAATGTTTCAATAATCAAATATTACACGTCGTAGCCTATATATATATATTATGTATATATTTAATATATATTTATCCATATTATATATATGTATATGTTATATATATATATTATATATATATATATATTATATATATAATATTTATTAATATATATATGGTGAAACATGAAATTGAAAAGACTGAAATATATATTCTTGTTAAATTAACTTCCTGTTAAAAGTTATTAACCCAAAATTTCTCAATGTTTGTCTTACGACACTTAAGTTAGATCTTTCCATTTGGCACACTGGTGAAACAACCTTGCAAGCAGGGTGATGATACACAAAATGGAAGCATCATGCTTTGTACTATAGTATAGCGAAGAGCTCAAAAAATGCCTATTAGTCTTAGTAATTAAAAATCCTGAAAATTGGATTTGTAATTGTAATAGCATAACTATTTAACATATTAATGTTTCAATTATTGAAAATCAGAAAATCATTTGTTCTCACGAGAAAATTAAAAATTCTAGCGAAAAATGTTTGGGAACTCATTTCACATCTGTTTTTTAACTTATGTCAGAAAATACTATAATAGTATATAATTGAATTTTCCACTAAACACAAATTTTATTGTACAGATATTTAAAGAAATAAACGTTTTTATAAGAAAATGAGAGACTCAAAGAGTTTATTTATAACAAAAACCGACCTGACTATATCGTTTATGTGGAAAAATGTATTCTACTGTATTATAATACTGGTACCGTATTAGGCTTTAAAACAACTTCCAGAGTTTTCTCATGTTTTCATCTGACAAATCATCTCGGTTTCTTTTCTTGCTTTGTGAGTCTAGAGCTGAATGTATGCCTCGAAGCAGCCAAGAGTCTACGTACTTTGTAGGATCAAAATATGTTAGTGGGGGGCCGACCAGCCAAGAGTCTACGTACTTTGTAGGATCAAAATATGTTAGTGGGAGGCCGACCAGCCAAGAGTCTACGTACTTTGTAGGATCAAAATATGTTAGTGGGGGGCTGACCAATCTGATGAATAAAAGTGCCGAGACTGTTTTTGTCATAAGCGAAGCTCTCGTTGGGGTGATTATCAAATTCATTTGTGAGAATCCCCTTTCACACTCGCTCGAAGAAATGGAAATTGTATTAAGAGCATGTATCAGAGGAAGAATTCCCGTGAGTCCCCACTGTAAAAAGGACTGACAGTAAGTAAAATGCCGACTATTTATATAAATATACACGAATCTGGCCAAAAAAGGTATGGGAACTCAGTTCCCAGGAGTTCCCACTGAAAAAAACCCACTGCTGCTAAGTAATATTAATAGTTTAGTATAGTAATATACTTATGCCCTAGTCCTAGTGCTAGTAGGCCTACTGCACTTTTACCTAAATTGAAAACATCTAGATCTAATAACAATTTCACGATTCCAAGAACATTTTATCTTAAAGTTAAAGTTAACTGGATACTTAATATAGTTCTACTTGTTATTTGATAAAATATAATATAAATTATGAATATTATAATTATAATAATAGAATGAATAGGACTAGAAAAATACGCAATAATTTACGTTTTTCTTGACTTTCACTTTTACAAATCCCTTTAATCTAACACTAACAGACTAATTAGCAGGAAAACGTTGAAAATTCTAAATTTAACTTACGTGTTAAATTACGTCCATAGCTGTTCTGAGCTGTTAATATTAAGATGTATTGTATAAAGTGATACTAATACTAAAAATTAAATATCAAATGGAAGAAAGACCGGAAATTTCCCATCTTACTTACTGGTACTGGGAATTATAAAATAGTTTTTATTTTTAAATCCTTTATATTAACTCGTGGTGTCTGCGGCCGCCCGCCCGACCGCCCGCCCTTGTCGCCAAAACTTTTGATCGATTTTTAACCCACTTGCTCGTAAGCTAGTGAGCTGAAATTTTGCAGGCAGTTTCGTACCGATGATAAAAACAATGTATCAAAATTTCAGATCCATCGCATGTACCATAATTAAATTATGGAATTTTTAGATTATTTTATTTATTCCAATGTATCATGCTATTTTTTGAGATAGAGCGTCGCGGTGAGTATTATATTGAACAACCTTTCTGTCGCGCAATAAGGTGCGTATTTTATTGACAACTCTTTTTATAAACATATTCCTGATCGGTGCGCATTATATTAAACATGTTTTACGACACAACTGCAATTTTGTATTTCTGGATGGTCTGGCGCTGCGTATTGTAATGAACATTCTTTTAGTTACGTCTCGTACATAAAGGATTTATAGTGAAAAACTTTGTTTTTTACTTTTTTAAAATTAAATCCTTTATATTAACTCGTGGTGTCTGCGGCCGCCCTTGATTGCTTGCTTGCTTGTCGCCAAAACTTTGGATCAATTTTTAACCCACTTGCTCGTAAGCTAGCGAGCTGAAATTTTGCAGACAGTTTTGTACCGATGATAAAAACAATGTGTCAAAATTTCAGATCGATCGCATGTACCGTAATTGAATTATTGATTTTTTAGATTATTTTCTTTATTCCTATGTATCATGCTATTTTTTGAGATAGAGCGTCGCGGTGAGTATTATATTGAACAACCTTTCTGTCGCGCAATAAGGTGCGTATTTTATTGACAACTCTTTTTATAAACATATTCCTGATCGGTGCGCATTATATTAAACATGTTTTACGACACAACTGCAATTTTGTATTTCTGGATGGTCTGGCGCTGCGTATTGTAATGAACATTCTTTTAGTTACGTCTCGTACATAAAGGATTTATAGTGAAAAACTTTGTTTTTTACTTTTTTAAAATTAAATCCTTTATATTAACTCGTGGTGTCTGCGGCCGCCCTTGATTGCTTGCTTGCTTGTCGCCAAAACTTTGGATCAATTTTTAACCCACTTGCTCGTAAGCTAGCGAGCTGAAATTTTGCAGACAGTTTTGTACCGATGATAAAAACAATGTGTCAAAATTTCAGATCGATCGCATGTACCGTAATTGAATTATTGATTTTTTAGATTATTTTATTTATTCCTATGTATCATGCTATTTTTTGAGATAGAGCGTCGCGGTGAGTATTATATTGAACAACCTTTCTGTCGCGCAATAAGGTGCGTATTTTATTGACAACTCTTTTTATAAACATATTCCTGATCGGTGCGCATTATATTAAACATGTTTTACGACACAACTGCAATTTTGTATTTTTGGATGGTCTTGCGCTGAGTATTATAATGAACATTCTTTTAGTTACTTCTCGTACATAAAGGATTTACAGTAAAAAAAACTTGGTTTTTTACGTTTTTTTAAAATTTTAAAGTAACCCCGATAAGTTTTAATCGATTTCGATAAAAATATGAAACTGCCTGAAAGTTTAGAGAGTGATGAGCAAACTTTATGCATTACTAGAGACATGCCCTCGCTTTGCAGCGGAAGTGTTCTGACTTAAATGTTCAATTAAGAAGATTAAAATATATATCACTTATTGACTTATTGTTTGTTAAAAGTATCTATCTGTGTGCGATGATTTAAACTAGGTTTTCTGGTTTAAAATATAAAACTTTGTCCTGAATTTATTTACTATTAAGTATGCAAATTATAGTTTATATACACATATAACAATTTAATTCTATAATATTGAGAAAGTTTATGTACAATAAAGAGCACCGGGGAAGTAAACTAAAAATTGTATAAGGTACAAATGTAATTTAAAAACATGCATATCAAAATAACTCATAACTATATAGCCAGGTTAGCAAAGAAAGGTATTTGGATTAAAACACATATGGTGTTTCACAAACTGAAAGAATTTAAAGAATAAAGGGCTAATTTATAAAAAAAAACCACAACAAAGCAAAACAAAAAAGAAAATATTTTTAAAATCCCCATACATATAAACCAAGACTATTTTCATAAATAGTTTACACATTTTATGAAACGTCCTATATTACCGATGGAATCAAATATCTACAATGTAATGTTACTGTTTCACTAAGGGATGAAATTCATTGTTAATTTCTGTTTTACGATGAGACATTATATTTTATAAATTTGATCACCCGCCACGTTGTTGTTTTTTTTGTTGTTTTTTTTGTTTGTATTCCCTGCCCCTCTTTTTAAATCCCTTATATTAACTTCACCGCCGTCTCTGTCTTGGGCCCGCCCCCAGCCCGCGGAAAAACATGAAGTCGAAAATGACCCACTTTCCGTGAAGCCATCGAGCTGAAATTTGGCACACGGACCCGTGTCACCTAACAATGCATCGTATCAAAATTTCAGATCGATCGAACGTACCGTAATTAAATTAATGCATTTTTAGTTTATCTATATAAACTATATGTAGCGGTCGCTATTGTTTACATTTTACGGGTCACTTGACTTCAGGCCAGCCACCGGTGAAACACATCTCGTGTTTAAACCAGGTAAACCACCTGGAGTTGAGCTAACGCGTTGACGCCACCCGTCCATGTCCACACCCCCTCATCCCTTCCCCCTAGTTTTAAAGCCAAGGGAGATAATTTCGGTTTCAGTCTGTAAATGTTTGTCGCGTTTGCACATAATCAATACTTTTAGTTATGTCTCATATATAAGGGATTTATAGTCAAAAACTTTGTTTTTACGGGGTTGTTTTATTAAATCCCTTATATTAACTTCATCGCCGTCTATGTCTTGGGCCCGCCCGCGGAAAAACAGAAGTAAAAAATGACCCACTTCCCGTGAAGCCATCGAGCTGAAATTTGGCAAACGGACCCGTGTCACCTAACATTGCATCGTATCAAAATTACAGATCTATCGAACGTAACGTAATTAAATTAATGTATTTTTAGTTTATCTATATAAACTATATGTAGCGGTCGCTATCGTTTACATTTTACGGGTCACTTGATTTCAGGCCAGCCACCGTTGAACATATCTCGTGTTTAAACCAGGTGTACCGGCGTGCTTTTGTTTACATTTTGCGTGTCACGCTGAGCTCGGTCCAGTGATCGGTGACAAGACCTTTCCCCTCTCCCACCCCCCCACCCCCCGGGTTAAAAGCAAAGTTGAGTTAAGACAGATTCAGTCTGTAAATATTTGTCGCGTTTGAAAACATAATCAATACTTTTAGTTATGTCTCATATATAAGGGATTTATAGTCAAAACTTTGTTTTTACGGGTTTGTTTTATTAAATCCTTTATATTAATTTCACCGCCGTCTCTGTCTTGGGCCAGCCCGCCCGCGGAAAAACTAAAGTCGAAAATGACCCACTTCAAGTGAAGCCATCGAGCTGAAATTTTGCACACGGACCCGTGTCACCTAACAATGCATCGTATCAAAATTTCAGATCGATCGAACGTACCGTAATTAAATAAATGCATTTTTAGTTTATCTTTATAAACTATATGTAGCGGTCGCTATTGTTTACATTTTACGGGTCACTTGACTTCAGGCCAGCCAACGGTGAACACATCTCGTGTTTAAACCAGTAAACCACCTGGAGTTGAGTTAACACGTTGACGCCACCCTTCCATGTCCACACATCCCCCCTTCCCCCCCCCCAGTTTTAAAGCCAGGGGAGATAATATCGGTTTCAGTCTGTAAATGTTTGTCACTTTTGAACATAATCAATACTTTTAGTTATGTCTCATATATAAGGGATTTATAGTCAAAAACTTTGTTTTTACTGGGTTGTTTTATTTCCATTATTAGGTGCAGGATATAAAAATTTTAATTTGTTAAGTTAAATTTAAAATTCAAAATTTAATTTTAAAAAAATTTTTATGATTAAAAAGTTTTGTTAAACAGAGATACAATATTGTTTAAAAAAAATAAAAAAATTGCTTTTGGTACACCGGACGCGATATGGGTTATCAGGTTTCTATGTACTAAGTTTGGTCTTGATCTGTCCTAAAAGTCCGGAGTCCGGTGGCGTATGATTAAATTATATTAATTTAGCAAATATAAGAGAAAATGATATAACTGTATATTATTTTAAATTAAGTTGTGTCATATTTTGGTAAATAATGTTAAGGTATGAGTCTGCACAATTAAAGCCTTCTATTCATATGAGAAGTTTGAAACTTAATGATAAGTGACTGAGGGATTAGGCTGTCATTAGTATAGAAAACCGTACAATCAGCCTGATTAGTTACCCAGGCAAAGTCATGGTTATGATCATATTAAACAGACTAAAACCACAAGCAGAGCAAATCATTTCAGAAGAGCTGATGGGCTTAAAAGCAGCCAGAAGCACAACAGAGCAAATCTTTAACTTTAACCTGCGAGTGCTCTGTGAAAAACATCTCCAACACCAGATTGACCTGTCATGTCTTCCTAGACTTTAAAAAAGCGTTCGACTGAGTGTGGCATGCGGCAATGGCATAGATGGCATAGCTGTCAGCGAGGACGAACTAAAATAATTCCTTGCAAAACTAGAGAAAACAGCATAGGCGTATGGCATGGAAATCAATGCAGAAAAGACCAAGGTCATGGCAAATAGAAAATTCACAAATGAAATTCGGATAAACGGGCAAAAACTCGAAGAGGTATCCACCTTTAAATATCTAGGGGCAATAATATCCGACGAAGGCTCAAAGCCAGAAATTCATTCCAGATTGGCCCAAAAAATGACAGCACTGAGTAAACTAAAGCACATCTGGCAAAGCAAGAAACTCTCCCTGAGATCAAAGATCCGACTAATGCGCTCTCTGGCGATGTCGGTCTTCTTGTATCGTTGTGAGGCTTGGGCGCACACTGCAGACCTCCAAAGAAGAATGAGATGAGATGTTTCAGAAAGATATTGTGATGAAACCGCAGCTCAGTTTGATTCACTCACGGCAGGAGTTGACGAACTGTTTTGCCCGTTACCCCCAAAATATACAAGTTTATGTGTGCGTTAACCCCCCCCCCAACCCCCAGACTCTAGGTCCTGCTCACATGACTTGGGGATTTGGGGGAGCGTCGTAAGCCCCCCTCTCCCCCCCCCTCCGAAAAGGCAACTGGTGAGTTTTACAAGCATGACAAGTGTCTAAAAATGATCTGAATAGGATTATGTGTAGATATTTTAAGTCAAAGCGACACGGAATATCCTTTTTTCTTTAAAAAAAAGGGGGGGGGGATTTACTTGATAGAATTATAAACGTTTTAAGTTTGATATAATTGTTCTATTGGTTTTTGGTAAAACGCCCCTGGCCATTCTAGATATAATGATAAATTAGCCCATTTAAAATTAGTCCAGTATTCATTAACTTTATTGAATGTATCAAATTCTTGACATCGCAATTCGAGAGGAGCACGAAACAAGTTTTTAAGGCATTAATTTTAAATATCACTGAAAGGATACTTGATACAGTCAAGTTATGTGGATTAAGATTATTGTCACTTGTGACAATATAAATGAAAGTAGGGTGGATTTAGGTGTCTTCGTAAAGTACGTAGGTAAGAAATCTACATAGTTGTCAAATTTTATTTAATGGGCATATGTTCCAAGAGTACACGTACAAATGACGTATTTTAATAAATCTAGTGGATTGTAGTGGATGTTATATGTCCAAAATGAGTGTGCATAACCCCCAAGAATTCCCTTTTTCACCCCAGATGAGGTAATTTACCCCCTGTTCGTCGACCTCTTTCTTACAGGATGCCCGTCAGTCAATTGAGGGATTTTTTAAAAATACATTTAAAAAATATTATTTTTAATTATTTTTTTTCTAAACAAAGACGTTAACCGTGATGATAAATAGTCAATGTTTAATTTGTATGCATTAAAATAAAATATAATCTAAGGATGTTAACACAGTTCGTTTTCTGAAGGCCGGTTAAACGTTTTTTAAAAAAAGCTTCACTCGGGCTACGATATTACAATGTAGTCCTTCCCTAAATAAATAATAAATACTAAAATGACAATAAAATGTGATTTGAAACATACTTATTTTCAAATTAAAAATATGTTGTGTTTTTTGTTTGTTTGTGGGGGGGGGTCAAAGCTTTGTGACGTATTTTTAGAGGAGGGGGTCTAACTTTTTGTGACGACGCGTGACGAGGGGGGGAGGGGGTAAAAATCGGCCTTAATCGCGTGACGTCATTTATGGACGGCCCCTATGCACAAAACGGTCTTGGCAAGGAATGACACTATCGGATATCGGTGTTCATTAAGTTTCCACCATTGTTAGAACCATGGTAGGCAAATTTTATCAACACTTTTAACATTCCCGTCAGTCAATATTTTAAAACCAAAATGTTCGTGTAATTGTTAGGAAATTTATTATTTATCGGCTGCTATTTTTTATTATTATTTTTTTACTTTTTGACTTCCAATAATTTGTAAGTGATGGGTCGATTAATCATTAAAAATAATTTAATCTTTAACATTTGTAACGATTAATCGAGAAATTAATCGTTAATTTCCGCATTCCTACTTAGGAGTAATAATAAATGAGTAATTATCATGGAATCCCTATGTCAAAACCTTAGCCTTTATAAAAAGAAACTTTAACAGATGTAATAAAAATTTGTAAAAACTCAAATAATATGTCACCTAGAATGAGACCTGTCCTTGAATATGCATCTTCTGTATGGGATCCATCCACCAAAGAAAACAATGATACACTAGAGCAAATTAAAAAAAGAGCTGCCAGACTCATTACTGGAGAATATTCAAAACTGACGAGAATAACACCATTGAGTCCATTAGACGCCATTAGTTAAATCATTAAACCTTGAAACACTAGAGGCTAGCAGAAAAAAAGAGCAAAGTAGTAATAATACGTAAGGCTATTAATTCTAACATGGAAATACAACACACAGATAACCCAATACAAAATCATACGAATCCTCGTTCTTCCCGCCCGGAATTCGGAAGTGGAGAGGTTTGCATGAAGAAATCAGGGCAACCAACACTGAATAAACATTTACAACTCTAATAAAAATTCAGGACTAGACACAAACCATGGATAAGAGTAGGTCGCAAAAGTATTCTGTATAGAAGGAGCGTCTGATACAGATAAGATACGATCAGATAAGATAAGATAAATTGCGGAGCATTTTTAAAACTATATTTAAAACCAAAACTTTTAAAACTGTATGTTATTATTAAAACAATTAATATCAGTTCTTATCAGTCTATTTATATGCGTATATGTCATTGTTACAATTTTATAATATATGTCATATGACCCAAAAAATATTTTTCAAAAAGTTTCATTATGGGTTTCCCAATTTTACATGGCAAGAAAACAAATGTAATAAGCACAAGGTGAGCATACTGCGGCCGCGGAAGCGTGAATCCACTTCGAAAAAATATAAAGTTTAAGGAACAAACCTTCATGAAATTTAAGAAGGAATAATTTGATAAAATGTAAATGTAACCAGAAAACGTGGCCATGTTTCAATACAGCGATTTTAGGATATTATCTATTATTCAACTATGAAAACCAGGATATACCATAACTCCCAATTGTCCGTCCCTCTGGAAATTTTTTTTTGCGTCGGGCTTTCGATGAGATACCACTGATAAAGGTAGCCATCGCCAATGCTAATCTGATCTCCATCATCCTGAATTGACTCATGTCTAAATTCAAATGTTCTTGCATACGTCCCTTTTACTTTTAATTGTATTAAATTGTATTTGTATATTCAGTTGTTGATGGGTTTTTTTAATGTTTGTTTGGTTCACATAATTCAGACAGCGCTTGGTGTAAGTGTGTAAGTCATGTAGCATATATATCCAATAAATCGGAAAGTCAGCATCACCCAACATTTCATTTTATTTGACAAGTGCTATTATATTACGCCACAAACTTTAGCGGTAGTTTTCTCAACAACTTTATAAAGGTTCATGTTGATAGGATGAACTGTGTGGTGATGAAAAAAGGATAAACAGACAAATATTCATTTATACTTTCTTGTATATTCTCTCGAATATGTGCTTGCTTGCACGTGTTTGTGTGTATATTTCATAATATAAGTTATAAGAATTATATCATATACGTAGTTTTCAAAATAATAATAATAATAATAATAAAATTTAAAGCGATATCCGGTAAATGATACTTTAAATTACTACTTACCGGATTTCACTGGAAGTGCACATTTTTTGAGCCCCCGGCCCCCACCGAGGGGTAATTTTTGTTAACTTACCAGTAACCTAGGCTAGAGGGTACTCAACGCTTCCCAAAGTTTAATGACTATAGGATTTTTTTCTTGTAAATTCGAATCTAACACTAATTTGAGGATTTACTTGAAATGCTTGTTTTTAAAATGTTTGCGCGAGGGGCCGTCCATAAATGACGTCACACGATTTTTGCCGATTTTGACCCCCCCTCCTCACGCGTCGTCACAAAAACTTAGACCCCCCCCCCAACCAAAAAAAAACAAAAAAACTTTATTTTCTATTTCAAAATAAGTATGTTTCAAATCACTTTTATTGTCATTTAAGTATTTATTATTTTTAAAAACGTTTTACTGGCCTTCAGAAAACGAACTTTGTTTAACATCCTTAGATTATACTTTATTTTAATGCATACAAATTAAACATTGACTATTAATCATCACGGTTAACGTCTTTATTTAGAAAAAAAAATATTTTAAAATAACATTTAAAAAATTTATTTTTAAAAATCCCTCAATTGAATGACGGGCATCCCGTAAGAAAGAAGTCGGCGAACAGAGGTAAATAAGAGGTCATCTGTGGTAAAAAAGGGAATACTTGGGGGTAATGCAGACTCATTTGGAACATATAACATCCACTACAATCCACTAGATATATTAAAATACGTCATGTGTACGTGTACGCTTGGAACATATGCCCATTATTGAGCCGGTTCCTTCCAGAAAATGCATTTTTTTAAAAAAATTGATAACTATGTAGATTTCTTACCTACGTACTATACGAAGACACCTAAATCTACCCTACTTTCATTTATATTGACACGAGTGACAATAATCTTAATCCACATGACTTGTCTGTATCAGGTATCCTTTCTGTGATATTTAAAATTAATGCCTTAAAAACTGAGCTAAGAAGAAAAGTTGTTTTGTGCTCCTCTCGAATTGCGATGTCAAGAATTTGATGCATTCAATAAAGTTAATGAATAGTTGACTAATTGTAAATGGGCTCATTTACCATTATATCTAGATTCCAGAAGACTAGAATGGCCAGGGGCGTTTGACCAAAACCAATCGAACAATTATATCAAACTTAAAACGTTTTTAACTTTTCAAATAGATTCCCTCCCCCCATCCCCTTTTAAAGAAAAAGGATATTCCGTGTCGTTTTGACTTTAAATATCTACACATAATCCTATTCAGATCATTTTTAGACACTTGTCATGCTTGTAAAACTCACCAGTAGCATTTTCGGGGGGGGGGAGGCTAACGACGCTCTCCCAAATCCCCGAGTATGTGAGCAGGACCTAGAGTCTGGGGGTGGGGTGGTGGTGGGGGGGGGGTAACGCACACATAAACTTGTATATTTTGGCAAAAAAAATCGACGACTCCTGCCATGAGAGAACCAAACGGAGCTGTTGTTACATCACAAATGCTTTGATGTCAACATCAAACGACGCAGTGTAACAATTTCATATGTTATCTTGTGGATTCTCAAACTTAAGGATTATAATTAGATTTAATTTTCGTGTCTTGATAGCTTACGCTAACCAGCGTCTGATGGCCTACCGACCGGCACATTGAGAAGCACTGGTTTAAAAAAAAATCTCATTAAATAAATTGTAAGCGACAAAATATTTCAGTGGAAGTTTTATTTAAAGTTACCCTTTAGATGTGACGTCACATTTCTTCAACCCTCCCTCCCTCCCCCTCGTCACGCATCGTCACAAAAGTGGGACCCCCCTCCCCCCTAGGTGAACAACGTCATTTATGGACGGCCCCGAGCCAATAAGTAAGTACTATAACTAGTACTATTATAAGCAAACCACGTAAGTATTAGGGAACCACTAGTACTAGTAGGACTAGCAGTGGCGTCACTAGGTGGGTGCGGAGGGTGCCCCGGGTGACATCATCATGGGGGGGTGATACCAACATCTAAAATTTTACTGTGTATGATTTTATTTCAATAAAAGAGACGATAATTTTTTTTCACCTAAACAAAAATTACGAAATACAATGAAATTATTGAAATATGTTAAACGCAAAATGGGTCAAAATGCCACTTTATACATTTTCCGGCTTAAATAACTCCTTAAAATGATTGACTTTAATTTTGAAAGTTCCAAAAGTAAACCAAATTACGCTTAAATATTGGACAAGTTGAAAAGTTAGACGAAATTTAAAAATAAATAAATAAATGTTCTTAAAGTATGACAAAGAAGACTTTAAAAAAAAATCGCTCTTTCGTTGCTGCTATTTTACGGGTCACCGTCACGAAATTAATTAATAAGTGACACTAAGCAGTGGCGTCAATATGGGGTGCGAGGGGTGCTTACCGCACCTGTTGACACCATCACAAGGGAGGACACCAAACTGTAAAATTCTGTTTGTTCCCGTTATTTGGCCCTAGAAGACTCGGAGGAGTTCTATGGGTTAAGTCGTGAGGGAGTGACACCATGAGCTACCGCCCCGGGTGACACCAACCCTAGTGACGCCTCTGAGTACTAGACTATTCTGAATTCATGTGCCTGATTTATATTTTTATATACATATTTTATATAATTTATGGAGAGAATGTGGCCAATGTTACACCCCGATACACTGGGCATTGGGAATTTTTTGTTACAAATGTTATGTTTGCGTAAACCTATAACAGCTATTACTACTAGAAGCAAACTACGTAAGTTAGGATTAGGGACCGTTGGGGAACTACTTCTTGTCTTCTCTTTTTATATTTTGCTTAGGTTTAATGTCTAGGAAAGTTATTTTAAATTGTGGAAATTTCCGAAATAATGTTTTATGGGATTTTCCAAACTTATTATCAAGTTAGGTAATTTAGTAATATCTTAACATTAACAGTTAATCTGAGCCAGAGGGACAGGGTAAAGATATGGAATTTTAAGGTTTGTAACCATTAAATTTTTTTTTAAAAAAGACAAAATATCTTATTAGTAGTAGTAGCAGCATATTCATTATTCATGTCCCATATTTATATTTATATGGATTATGTATATTTTTAAAATATAATTTTTTATGTAATATGCGGTACTCGATGCGATAAATGTTACATACCGATACATTAGGAATTTTATATCAATGTTTAATATGTTAATTTTCGACATGAAAATCTTTTACATAAAATGAAGGTAAGGGGCCATCCATAAATAAATAACGTCACTCGATTTTTGCCGATTTTACCCCCCCCCCTTTTCCCCCCCTCTCGTCACACTTCATCACACAAACGTAGACATCCCTCCAATATCACGTCACAAAATGAGCATATATCAAATCAATTCATTAATATTTTAGTATGTATTTAGTGTAAGGCTGCACTCTGATATCGTAACACGCGTGAATCCATGCAAAACTTCATACAATAAATAGTAAGAAATCGAATATATAAGTGGAACTTTGATTTAGAGTAGCGTGTTTTGACATGACGTCAATATTTGTTTAAACGTCCCCCTCCCCATCGTCACAATCACAAATGTGGGGACCTCTCAGGTGCGTGGCGTCATTTATGGACGGCTCCTAATTTAAGAAACACAAGTTCTAAGAACACAATATTGCAAACTATTTGGCGTATCCTGTAATTAGTAATAGTAATTGAGTTGGGTAAGTTTTCTGTAGCGTTAAGACTGATTTTATATGGACTACAAATAAATATACATTTACATGTAATTTTTTTAAGGAAAACAATATCAGTTAGTAGAACTTTGTGCGTGTGTATGTGGGGGGTGGGGTGAAATAGTGGCATCGGGGAGGGCGCTGTTTGGTGAACCAATATTTGATCAGATTAACAAATAAACGTTAGTAAAAGCATTCACATTTTTATATCTCATTCTAAATGTCATTCTGCATCTAAGTAAAAAAAATATGTTTACTTTAAATGACTGAAGGAAATGTCACGGAAGCACCTAAGCTTCACCTTGTGGCACAGTTTTAAAAAAAATAATAAAATTCTTCTTTAATAATTGAACTTAGTGGCAGTCTTAAATTTACAAATGTTTCAGAGATATACATTATAAATATATTTTTTTAATGATTTCCAGGGCTGTTGGAATTTTCGAAAAGTTTACTAAGTTAACTGAAACAATTAGACTAAATTAGACTTCTTCGCCAATTCGACTCTCCTAGTAACTTTGAATTGAGCGTGTTTATTTATGCTATATTCTACTTATGAATTATTCAAAAGGTGATATTATGGAGATGAACTGTTAAATGAATAAATTCTAATCTGTACTATACACATATATTTCTTATTACTAAAACAAAAAAAAACCCATTCATTGAAGATTCGTCATTATTTTCTAATTATTTCTATCGAAGTGCCTTCATTATAACAGCATATATAGCCATAAGTACATGCATTATTCTTTATTTTAAAATGACACCAATTACAAAATTTTAGAAATTAACACTAACCCCTACGAACATTTACACGAAATGCATATCTTCTATTAATAAGGGCGCTGAAAGACGTTCGTTGTAAGCCAGTGAGAAAATGGGAAATCAACTTGAAAAAGCGGCACAGCAGGCTGCTGAAGCCATGGGAAACCCATCGGAAAGGTCTGCACCTAGTTTGGAGGATTTGCAAAAGATGCAGGCGCAAATGAAAGAACTTTTAGGCCAAGCAGGTGGCGATGATGACGAGGAGACCAAAGGGACCTCCAAGCAGAGCATGAACGAGTTCATAAAAAAACTGAATGATCCAAACTTTAAAAACAGAATCAACAAAGACAAAAACATGGTGAAGAAACTTGCAGAGAACACGCAGCATGTCAATATCCTCGATCCCGAGGTGGACGCGACTCCCCTGATGGTGTGCGCCGTGCATGGGAGGAAAGAGGATGTCAACAGAATCATCCAAAGAGGCGCAAGTGTCGATATGCCAAACTTGTCGGGTTTTACAGCTCTGATGATAGCTGGCGCAGTTGGGAAGGAAGAAATTGTTGAAATTCTGGCTAAGAAGACTGAGGATATTAACTTAAAAGACCACGAAGGCGACACGGCTCTACACTTGGCAATAATGTATGGACATGAAGGTCTGGCTCGTGATTTATTGGACAACAATCCTGATTTTAAGACCAAAAATGACAGCGGAAGTGACGCCTTGAGCCTAGCAGCACAGAGAGGCCTGAAGTCGATTGTCAAACTTCTCATTGACAGAGGTGCTGATGTCAACACCAGGGATGTGTGCCAATGGACACCGCTGATGAACTGTGCCTTAGAGAATCATTACGAAGTGGTTGAACTTCTGATCGAAAAAGGAGCAGATGTAAACGCCGAGCAAATATCAGGTGGAACTGCCCTTGAGATCTGCGCTGACCACGGTCATATGGAGACACTGCGAGTTTTGCTTAAAAAAGGAGCGGATGTAAATCACACAAATAAATTAGGGTTAACGGCGCTTTTTGTCGCCGCACTCAAAGGGCGAAAATTGGCAGCTAAAAAGTTGATAAAATACAAAGCTGATGTAAACATTGTAGGAAAAGATGGAAGGTCCCCACTTTTTGTCAGCGCTCTGGATGGCAATAAAAGTATTGTTGAAAGTCTTATAAAATCAAAGGCGGATCCCAACTTATCCGACAATGACGGAGACACGCCTTTGATGTGCGCATGTCAAAATGATCACATTGACATTGTTGAAACATTGCTGGAAGCTGGCGCTGATGATAAGATGTTTAATTTAAATTATCGAAGTGTTCTGTCCGCAGCTGTCCAAAATAACCGGAAACGGATTGTCAAACTGTTGCTGTCAAGACAACCGAACCCGCATCCGGACATTAATTTCAGGGCCAAAAAGGGTATTGGGCTCCTCCACCAGGCATGTTTTACTGGCAATAAGGACATTGTCAAATTTCTCATAGAACTCGGAGCTGATGTGAACCTACAAGGCCCCAAAGGTCAAACAGCTCTTTGCAATAGCGCTTATCATGGACACACGGAAGTTGTGAAAGAACTTCTTGATGCCGGAGCGCTGGTAGACTTGTGCGATGAAGATGGTGATGGTCCTTTACTAAATGCTGCAGGTAAAGGTCATCTAAATATCATCAAAGAGTTACTGAATTCAAGGGCAAATGTTAAAGTTTCCAATAGGAAAGGCAGAACAGCCTTGATGCAAGCAGCGAAAGGCGGACATTTAGATATCGTTGAATTGCTTGTCAATAAAGAAGCAGACGTAAACGCTGTGGATAGGAATGGCTGGAACCCTCTGATGTTCGCCTCAAAATTAGGCCACACATCGACGGCAACATTCCTCATAGACAAGAATACAAACATTAACAATCAATCTAAAGATGGGGTCACTGTTCTAGATATCAGCGCTGGACATGGCCACGCTGAAATTGTACAAGCTCTTCTTAAAAAAGAGGAAGTCCTTGTCGACGTCACTGACGGAGACGGAGCAACTCCTTTATTAAAAGCCGCAGCATCAGGGCACGTGCGCTGCGTATCTTTTTTGATTGAAAAGAAAGCGGACGTTAGTTTGAATGATTCGAAAGGAAAATCTCCTTTACATGTAAGCACGTGCAATGGCCACGCTGAAATTGTTGATCTCCTCCTTCAAGCGGGAGCCGATGTCAATAAAACAGACGATGATGGGAACCCGCCATTGCATCTAGCTGCGCTGAAAGGACACACGCTCATTGTTGAGGCGCTAATCAATAATAAAGCCAGGGTGGAAGTCATCAGTAAAGACAAAATGACGGTATTGATAAACGCCGCCAAACACGGCGACCCCGAGATCGTCAGGATTTTGATCAAGGCAGGAGCCAGCGTGAACCAGTGCGGGGAAAAGGGCTGGACACCGCTGATGCAATGTGGTCAACATGGTAAAACTGAATGCATGAGGGTTCTTTTAGAAAACAACGCCAGCACAGAAAACACAGACACCAAAGGGAACATGGTTGTTCACATCTGCTCTGCCAATGGTCACAAAGACGCCGTCCGTTTGCTGTTAGGGAGAGGCGTAAAGGCCGTAAAACCCAACAACGACGGCATCACCCCATTGATGATGGCGTGTCAAAATGGTCACGCTGAGATTGTTCACTATTTGTTACGTCAAGTAGATGTAGTAAACCAGATAAACATGAAAGAAAATGAGAGGGGCGACACGGCTTTGGTGATGGCTGCTAGAAAAGGGAAGGCGGACATCGCCAGGGCGCTGATCAATGCTGGCGCTGATGTCAACGTCGCCAACGCACACGGCTCTACGCCACTCAACATCAGTGCTCAGTACGGACACAAACCCATCGTGGATGATCTGCTGGAGAAGCAAGCTGGTGTTGATGTGGCTGATTCCGATGGAGACACGCCCCTGTTATCATGTGCGCCTAATGGACACCATCTGGTCATAGAGGCACTGATAAATGCAGGGGCGGATATCAGTTACAGGAATAACAGCAGGAAAACAGCGCTTGTGCTGGCGGCAGAAAACGGACACTACCAGACGGTGAATTCTCTTCTTAAGTACACAGATAAACAGGAGGCGGAAGATTTTCAGCGTGCTATGGCATCTGCTTTAAGGCATAATCACCCAGATATCTGCGCGAAGATACAAGAGATCACTGGGTTGGCTTGTGACGCAGGTAGGACCGCTATTTATATTTGCATACGGATAAAGGGGTTGTATTTGTTTCTTTATTTAATGTATATTTATTATTTCTTTGTGAATCCAAATTGAAACTATTACCATCATATTTTATTTAATAATGAGGTAATACACAGATAATAGCATTTGTGTGTCAGTGTAAGCGTATTCATGTCTAATAATAATAATTAATATTTGTATATTAGTTATAGATAATAGCAAATGAAATGTTAATGTAAATTAATGTTTTCAATCAATATTTTTTTAGAAACCGATCTTGAACCACCAAACTCAACAATCATCACGACAATCTACTGTATGGGCAGTATGTTTGATCAAGTAGCAAAAGTGGCTACGTGAGTAATGTACATAGCATCCCATATAATAATCCTATATAGTAATCATATATAATAAAAGGTTATGTTCCGTGCGGTCATCGATAGCGATTGGTCCCTCAAACACATATGACTCCTACAGCCAATCATATTGAACACGTTTACGCGGACGTTCAAAACGAGTTATTTTTGGTACAGTATTTCTTCCAAGACTTTATTTTGAGTTATGCGCGTTGGGATTTATAGTCAAAAGCTCTGTTTTAACGAGTTATTTATTTTAACTATAATGAATAGTATTTTGACGTGATGCACATGTAATGCCGATCGAGACGGCTGTTGGGGAGTTACAACATGCCACCCCGAACGGTGGCGAAACGTCCTTGGACGGGCTTTGTTGCTCGTTCAAGATATCTGGAAAGGGTTTCATTTTCGACAGTTCATTTAAGTCCCTGTTACAAACTTACTCCATGTTTGAATACATGGTGTTTCATTTGGCGTTTTCTTTTGTCTAGGAAGTCATCTAACAAAGAAATAAGAACAAGTTAAAAAATGAGATGAAAGACTCCTTTCTCGTGAATATTTACATTTGACAATAGGAATACCACTGTTAAACTACTAAACCTATAGAAACACAATAGGGCAGAAGAAAAACAAATTTAGTACAAAATGCATTAAATTTTAACATTGAAATACAACAATATAATTAAATACTCAAATAGACAATTCCGTATGCAGGAACAAACATATCCTTCTTCTTCCCGCCTGGCATTCAGGCATGGAATGAACAAGCCAGGGAGTGGGAAGGGGGGGGGGTTGACAAAAACAGTATCCGCACTCAAAACTCAAATAAAATGCACGACTGGACACAAAACATGGATAAGCGTAGGCAGAGACGTAACTAGGTTTTGGCGCCCTTGGCTAATTTATTTTTGGCGCCCTTAATAAATTGAAAGTTTCAGCTTTGCGATTTTTTCATTTGTTAGAAAAAATAATTGAATTTCTCTCATTTTATTTATTACAATAATTACGTAGTCTGACATTGACAGTCCTACAACGTGAATATAAAAAATGCATAAGACAGGAACAATACTAATTTGCACTTTATTATTTACTAAATAATACCAAATAAATTGATGGATAACACGAGATATGTTTGGGTTAATAAAGAATACAGCAAAACTTGAAGTAACGTGTATTATAAATAAAAACAATAGTGTCGATGTGTCATACTCATTATATCATACATAACGATAGAAACTCGGACCTCTCTAAGTCTCAAAGGGGGGAAAATTGGACTTACGGAGTTTTCGAGTTAGGTAAACTTTCGTAATAGGCGCAGATTTATCAAGGAATGTTGATATTGAGAGGGGCCATAGCGGCTGAAGGCTTGACATGAAAGAGGAGCGGTGATGTTTCATATGAAAGGAGCCAAATTGCTTGGACATACAGAACAAGCCCGTGATAGGAAAAAACCTTCCCTCCCCTCCCCCACTTTACTCCCTCGACAGTGGGATGGGGATAGTAAGATATTTCTTTTTAAAAGTAGGAATGTGAAATCACATTGACATTTGTATGATAACAAGCCCCGCAAAGGCCACAAACATAATACAAAATATCTTAATGTTTTAAATGAAATATATCCTATATAATAAAAGGCTATGTTCCGTGCGGTTATCGATAGCGATTGGTCCCTCAAACACTAATGAATCCTACAGCCAATCGTATTGAACACGTTTACGCTGAGGTTCAAAACGAGTTATTTTTGGTGCAGTATTTCTTCCAAGACTTTATTTTGAGTTATGCGCGTTGGAATTTTATTGTCAAAAGCTCTGTTTTTACGAGTTATTTATATTGAGTATTTTTGAGTGATGCACATGTATGCCGGTCTAGACGGCTGTTGGAGGGGAGTTACAACATGCCACCGAACGGTGGCGGGTCGTCCTTGGACGGGCTTTGTTGCTCGTTTAAATATAATTAATTATTCACTTTTTTGTTATCGAGGATAAAAGTGAAATGGGGCCGTCCATAAAGTACGTCACGCTATTTTTTACTATTTTTACCCCCCCCCTCCCCCTTGTCACAAACTGTCACACATCTCGGAACCCCTAAAGTACGTCACACTTTCGAACAAAAATGTTGTTTTTTATTAACAAAATAATAAAAATTTAATATAAAACAGCGTGACGTCACACATGGCCGGACACCCCCCTCCCCCCCTGTCAAAAACTGTCACACTTTCTTACACCCCCTCCCCCCCTCTGGAGCGTGACGTACTTTATGGACGGCCCCAATACAGTAGAACTTCAGAAATTGAAAACCACCCTATATCGAATTAATTGTATTTTAGATCTTCTTAACTCCAAGATTTGTGGGTTTCAACCTCTCTTAGTCGAATTTTCCAAGGCGTTTGGGTTAATATTCTTGAGTGACATTTCTGAACACATGTTTCGTAGAGCCACGTAAATGGACGTAAAATCTTATCTTCCACGAGGGATTAAGAGACCCTTGCGAGTACAAAAAAAGAAAAAGACAAGAAAAAGGAGTGTTAACTAATTCGCGTCCCTTTGCTGCATGCTATGACTCTTTTTAAAAAGAAAAATCTTACTCCCCCCATCCCACTGTGAAGGCAGTAACAAGGGGGGAGGGGAGGGAAGGTTTCTCCTCCCACGATTTGTGTCGGCATGTCAAAGCAAGTTGGCTTCCTTCCATATGAAACATAGACACTGACTCTCTTTCCTGTCAAGCCTACTAGCCGGTATGGCTGCCCCCACCTCTCAATATATACATTGTCCTTGATTAATCTGCGCCTATTACGCCATTTTCCCTAACTCAAAAACTCCGTAATTTTTTTTTCGGGTCCTTTTCAGTTCGACTTAGAGAGGGCCGATTGTATTTACTTAAATACAAATGTAAAAATTTGAAATTTAGTGGCGCCCTTTTGAGCTGGCGCCCTTGGGAACATCCCCCAATGCCAACCCGTTGTTACGCCACTGAGCGTAGGACGCAATGATTTTTATAGCAGTAACGTCCTTAATATTATGATAATATTAATTTCACGCCTAATTTACATACATCCTAAGTTCGATTAACATAATACTACATAGTTATTAATAATACTAATATCTATAGAATTACATTTTATTATTTTTATAACATTACATGCGTTTCTTTTTAATTTATTTTATGTTGCGTATCGTTATAAATTAAATGTCTATATAAAATAAACATAGAAAAGTTAATTCTACAGCGCAAACTAAAAATAAACTTCCAGACTACTTATTGACAATATAGGGACTCCAAATCAGTTAATGGACCAATACCTCTTGATTAGCTCAAGTGGCATCAAAAGTCAGACAATGAAGCATTCCTTATTTCCCGATGTCACGAAATGAAATCTTCCCCCAAAATAAAATCTCCCCCAGAGACTTTGTTTTTGTTAAAAATAAAAAAATAAACTCATTTTAATTTTATGAAATTATAAATAAGTGTTTTATTAAAGTTTATGACTCACAATACATTTTGTATATGTGCTGCATGCATTTGTGTATGATTATAGGAATTTCAACCATCATAAGCTTATTCACGGGCGTAACAAGTTGAGGGAAAAGTGGGTGCATGCCCGAGAGGCACATTTTTGGGATGGCTAACTGCCCACAGTTATTTAAAAACTAAATGAAAACAAAAGATGATCGAGTAATACGAGATCGTGACAGCGATGTTTTGGAACAAGAATTCACTCTTTATGTTTGTGAGTAGTACCTGTGGTAAGGTCATAAACGAAGTTTACGATGATTTCTATGTGGGCAGAGAATAATTAAAAATTTTAATTTAATTTACATTGAAAATTAAGAATATTTTGAACTAAATTTTATGACAATGTGTTGATACTTGATCGGATGTTTGTGCTGAAGGTGGTACGCCAGCGATGTATTTGATCCTTTAAAAGAGAATTGTTTATGGCAGTGAACGCAGTAAACTTTTTCACCATCTTCAACTTTGCCATCCGCAGTTAGCTTAAAAACAAAATTTTTGCTCAACTTTCCAGTTATATGTTTAAATTTAACTGCGCTGTTGCTGTCAGCCATTTTTCAGTTGACGTCTGCCGGTCCATATGTATTAATAAAATAAATTATAATATTACGCGGGAGAAGTTTGTACGTAAAAAAGATATTAATTATTATTAATTATTAATAATTAATTATTAATTAATAAAAAAATTTAAAAATATTATAAATATTTTCTTTAATTTTAATCGAATTTTTATCGATTAAAATAATTTTAATCGATAAAAATTTTTAAACGATTTATCGAGAAATTAATCGTTAATTTCCGCAGCCCTAATTATAAATATTTGTCACGCCCCTGAGATGGAGTCAAACGTTGTTGTCCTCACTCTCCACATATCTCTTCTCCACATATCTATCTCTCTAGCTACGCCACTATCATAAACAGTATTCAACAAAACATGTGTGACTGTTACCATTATTGTGTTTTTAGTGATCATTTTGTGTTGTATTGAAAGTGTGATGAGGGCAGATTTATTTTGGGCGAGATATTGTTTTAGAGGGTATGGGGAGAATTCATTTTCTTCTGGAGGCAAATATTTTCTCTGAGAATTTTTTTCAAAATGAATCCGCCGGGGGAGACTGTATGAGGGAGAATTTATTTTGCAACACCGGTGAAAAGAAAGACTTTTCCCCCAGTTTACGCCTCTAAACTCCTATCTATCTATATATATATACTAGCGTACACCCGTCAAAAATGACGGAAGTTTTGAACTGAAATCTATTTATTTTATTAAAAAAATGCACTTTTGTTTAGGGCGCCTACGATGCCGATTTTTTTCAAAAGCCCAACTAACTTGTCCTTGTTTGATAAATACGAAATATTAAACTTTCTGAAATGTACACAAAGTATTTTATAATAGGTGTTGCAGGGCGCCTACGGCGCCCCTGTTTCGTTACCTTTTCCAAAATTACTATATGAACTAAATCAATGACGTCATATAATGTTTTACAGAGCATCTTTAATTTGCACACCTTTTGATGCATTGGTGCAGTAATTTGGTTTTCCCTGCTTTCTAAAATTAGTAGCGTCAGGACAGACTGACTGACTTGCGTGACAATTGCAAATTATAATTCTCTTCGTGGTCGGACCCTGCGAGACACCAAGCTGCAAGTATGTTCAACAGATACTAATTTTAGAAAGCAGCGCAACAAATTACTGCATCAATGCATCAAAAGGTGTGCAAATTAAATATGCGCTGTAAAATTTTTTTATATGCCGTCATTGTTATCGCTGATATTTTAATTTTGTAAAAAGGGAACAATGTAAAAAGAGGATTTGATGATGGTTAATTATAACATCAAAAAACAAAGGGGGGCGCCATAGGCGCCCTTACAACACCTATTATAAAATACTTTGTGTGCATTTGAGAAAGTTTAAT
This sequence comes from Ampullaceana balthica, assembly GCA_944989445.1. Taxonomy (NCBI): domain Eukaryota; kingdom Metazoa; phylum Mollusca; class Gastropoda; family Lymnaeidae; genus Ampullaceana; species Ampullaceana balthica. The sequence goes on from CALYLW010000412.1 coordinate 343,110, forward strand.
ATTTCGTATTGATCAAACAAGGACAAGTTAGTTGGGCTTTTGAAAAAGGTCGGCGCCGTAGGCGCCCTAAAAAGTGCATTAAAGGGGTAAAAGAACTCTCCATGAGCAAGTCTGCGGCGTATGCTACGCCGCGGGGTGTCTAGTTATATTTTAAATCATTACAGCTAACTCACCACTACCGTTCAATACAACACACCTAACACATTCAGGTGCGTAACCATACCCCGTGAATAAAATAAGATTGTATATATTCAGAATCAGGGCCACCGTCAATGTTTTGATCATTCTGGGTCCAATGAAAGGGGTTTGCGTGGAAGGACTGGAGGCCTCGCAAAGACTAATGCAAGGCACAGTCCAGGGAGGAAGGAAAAGGGCAGACAAAGGAAGAGATGGGAAGAGTATATCAAAGAGTGGAACGGCCTGTCATTCAGCGACTCTCAAAAGGCAGCACAGGACCGGGACAAATGGCGTGAGATAGTGTGCAGTTCAGGATGGTGACCCAACGACTGGTTAAGGGATAGTTCAAGTTCAAGTGGACCAGCTCATTTTTTAATCTTAAATACCTTAAATAGTCCGGATAATCGGCACCGTTCTTCCAGCAGTGACCATGGTAAACCAGTGTATTTAGAATGCTGCCAACATCTGGATTGTTTGTGTAATGGACAAAGCTGCGAGCTGCCCGTCGCTGGACCGCCTCCAACCTGTTGATGTTCTGATGAGTGTATGGACAGCAGTCTGTCGATGAACAACTTAAAAAAAGACCAGGAGAAGGTCCTATAGTCTCTTTATGCTACCTTAGACTTGCCGATTCTGAGAATTATACTTAGGAACCTTAGGGTCCTGTTTGCCTGGATGAATACTGCATCAGCTTGCTCATCCCCATTGGCCTCTTTAGAATGGTAACTCCCAGATTAGACACAACACCTTTTTGAAAGTTCTTAAAAACTTATTGAAAAAGATGAACTATTGTAATGATAAATAAGAGATAGACTTCGGTATTTGTACTGGGAAAGAAAATAACTTGTCTCCGGTAATATTATTATTTTATTTTTAGACGATTTTTTAAAATCCTTCAATTAGCTTTCTATTTACGGACAATGCAAAGCAAGGCTCTTTAGATTTCATGGTAAATTCAGAGTTGACGTACCCATGATACATGGCCGCCATCTTTGTTTCTATGTCGTGTTACAAATAAATTATTGGAAAATTCAGCTATTAAAATTCTAAAGCTAAACCTAACCCTAACCCTAAATTCACAATTATAACTAAACCTAACCACAAACCTAAATTAACAAATAAAAATTCTAAAACTAAACCTAAATAACAAAGGAAGATAGTGCAGAATTAATTGCTATATAACTCATTAGGGAACGTATAATCTGATTCACCCAATTTCTGAAATATTTGAAAAATAGATTTTGAACATTTTTTTTTAGATTGCATATAGCTGAAATAGTTAAAATTTTAACTCTCCGAAAAACTAACAAATTGAATACTACGCAAAAGTTCAAAATGCCGTCACATTAGACCAATGTATGTATTTATGTTTTTTTTTATAGGGGCCGTCCATAAAGTACGTCACACTATTTTTTTAACCATTTTAACCCCCCCCTCCCCCCTGTCACAAATCTTGGAAACAACTAAAGTAAGTCAAATTTTCGAACAAAATTATATTTTTTATTTACAAAATAATTAAAATTTAATATAAAACACTGATGTCACACATCTCCCCCTTGTCACAAACTGTCACATTTTCTCCCCCCCCCCTCTGGAACGTGACGTACTTTATGGACGGCCCCATATTTAAAAAAATGTGAATTAATTTTCAAGCTTTTTTATTATGTGCCATCCTTTCGTAATTTTCTAGGAATTTATTTTCCCTGCACTTTTAAAGATTTTATTTTTACTAGCATATTCATTAAGTGTTTGAAAGGAATTTTCTAGCTTTACATTTTGTTTACAATTTACCTCAGTCAATATAGAGTTTACTTGCTTGGTCTAATGCGCTCAAATTACTGCGTTAATCTGTCTAATGTATATACAGACGCTCGACCATAATCTATATAGAAGATCATTGCGTCTACCGACAATGCCGGTCTTTTGGCAAGTGGCGCAGCGTTCATAGGTCACGGCTATGAGGGTTCAACGCTACGCTCAGCTGCCTTTGTTTCCCTAACTAGTGTTAGGTACCCATTCGGAACTGGATGGACTCAAGGACACCCCTGGTCCCGGGAACAACTTCCTGCCTTCCCGGAGATTCGAACCCGTGATCACCAGTATGCCAGCCGAGTGCACATGCCACTCGACGACCGTTAAAAAATGTTTATCCTACTATAGAGTAATATATATAAGCTTACACATTTTAACGAGTAGTTTTTATTATGTAATTAACCTAAAGATTTCGATTGCTACAAAACACCAGAACACAAGAGATCTTTAAGTATCTTTTTTTCTTTCCAAGACCACTTTTTTTAAACAAAGGCATTAATAACTGATATACAATACATCACTTTACAGTATTATTCTGAATTAAGTTGAAGATTTATTAATTACAATGCATTTAGGGTTTATTCGGGAGGCAAATTCACCTTTCAGCCTTAATAACAGAACACACTGCTCTATAGAGAAACACCCCAGATTCGCTTAATAAATTCTACATAGTCCATACAGCTCTGACTGCGGTTCCAGCCGCTATCTCTGCTTTCATTACTAATGCACATGCCCCAATATTATTTCCTTTATAATAAAAACTCCCACGGCAGCATTAGTATAATAACTAAATTAATATTATGTATACGCTAACGTAATAACACTTTGTTTCAGGCAAGGAAACCAACACAAAAACGTGGTTGAAAATTGCTCCGATGTTTGTATTCCAAACTCTGACCTTCATAGCCAACACAGCAACAGCGGGATTAACATGTAAATAAGTCTGCCGAAACTTCTATGGTGCTAAAATTACACCTAGGGGGGTCGTCCATAAATGACGTCACGCACCTAGGGGGAGGGGGATCAAAATTGGGACGAGGGGGGAGGGGGGTGTTCAAGAAATGCGACGTCACATCAAAACGGGTAACTTTGAATACAAATTCCACTTAAATATTTGATTGCTTACAATTTATTTATTGACGTTTTTCATGGCTTCACGTGTGTTACAACATTATAGTGCATCCTTACGCTAAATTGACAAAATACACAATTAAATGACAATAAAGTGATTTGAAACATGCTCACTTTCAAATAGAAAAATGCGGCTTTATGAGGGGGGGATCAAAGATTTGTGACGTCATATTAGAGGGGTGGGACTAAGTTCTTGTGACGAGGGGGAGGGGGTAGAAATCGGCCAAAATCGCATGACGTGATTTATGGAAGGCCCCTAAAGCTGAATAAACATGTTTTCTAATTATTCTGTGCTTCTTTTAATCAAAGCCAGCATATGATCTTTTGTTCCTTTTGTGTTTATGCACCAACTTTTTCCTCCTTTGAACTATGTTTTGCAATTTTTCCATTTTTTTCCCTTCTAATTGCCAGATACAACACAGTGAACAATGTAAACAATGTTATCATTGGTGATGGAGGGATGATCAGGAAATCTTAAACAATTTAGTGAATCCAGAATGAACAGTTCCCGCTAGACACACGTATGCAAGTCTTCTAGCTCTGCAGTATCAGTATCATACTTTAGAATTTTTTTTTCCTTGTAGAGATGTTTTATCATTCCGTTTGAAACAGATGGTAGTGTTAAGACTTAAAAATCTGATTAAAATTTGAATTGCCTCTTTCTTTGAATGCGTGAGGGTGGAAATAATTTTTCTCATTTATAAAATAAGGTTTTAAAAAAACAAAAACTGTGAATGATAAGATTATGTTTAAAAATACTAAGTTGGATCCAAGTAATGCAGTAAATCACACATATTCAAATAATGATTCTTAGCGTGTGCTTCGCCCCAGAACCCCTGAAACGCTACGCAATAATCTTCTATATAGAAGGAGCGTCTGTAATAGATAAGACTAACTTTGCTATTGTCCATTCATGACATCTTCCTCTTTTGGAAGATGTTTAATAATATATTATAGTTTTTGGTAGAGCAGTCGAATGTTGTATAATGTAGACAAGGATCTTGATGATCTACAATAACAACACTGATATTCAATGTACATGCAGAAATCACCTGCCTATTACCCGCTCATGAGCCGACCCCTTCCCGACTTTTCCCCCTAGATTTTGTCCAAAAAAGGTCGGCTTTAGAACGAGTATATACGGATATTATGTTTAGCCACAGTGGTCGAATAGCATGCGCGATACCATGCAGAAGGTTGGGGAATATACCCGTGGTTCCCCCTGCTCTGGGTACTGAGAATTTTCATGGAAAAATCAACATAATGCAAATGCAAAAAAATGTCTTTCAACGTTGATTTTCTTAATGCAATAGTTATATTTAATCACACACAAAAAAAACACAAAACAACCACACAAAAAATATTTTGAAATGACGACGAATGATTATATTATTATTATTGCAATGGAACATTGAAAATGTGAAAAAGAATATTAATTTAAGGTTAATAATCAAAGGGGTGTATTATTTTTAAATCGTTGTATTTTTCTTTAAATGTCAGGAATTTAATGAAAGATTTTATTTGTAAACATGTGAACCTGGAGGCATTTTTATTATATTGAATGGTCACGAGAATCAATTGTAATTAAAAATCTTTTGTGAGCTTTCCAATAAAAGGATTTCAAAAGTATAATAAATTTAAATCTATATTTGAAATTGTGTATTTGACATCTGCAGAATTCTGTACTACACTCACTGAAGGCAATGCATTTCAGTTAAATCTAGAAGACAAATAAATGTGTTATTTTTTATTGTTTTATTACGTTTTCTTTAAAGACTACCTTTACGTGTTGCAATTTAAGAGAGATATTTTTATACTTTAAACACACTTAAATTAAAAAAAAACTTTTACTAAAGCAATTCTAAGTATTTTTTTTGTTTGTAAGTTCTTGTTTGACTCATCTGCTCTACCCACCTGGTTAATGTGAACGATTCTGAAATGACGTGGACTAACACCCTCTCCCCACCGCACTCTCTTTCAATTCATCTGTCCGCGGCGGTCAAATTGTACCACAAACATAATTAACCTGGAATACTAAATAAACTTTGCGAGTAAGTCATGTGGACAAACTAGGTTACGTTTAACAAAAGCTCTAAGGGGCCGTCCATAAAGTACGTCACGCTCCAGAGGGGGGAGGGGGTGTAAGAAAGTGTGACAGTTTGTGTCAGGGGGGAGGGGGGGATCGGCCATGTGTGATGTCATCGGTGGTTTTATATTAAATTTTAATTATTTTGTTAATAATAAAAGACATTTTTGTTCGAAAGTGTGACGTACTTTGTGTCCAAGATTTGTGACAGTTTGTGACAGGGGGGAAGCGGGGGAGTTAAAAATTGTCAAAAATAGCGGGACGTACTTTATGGACGGCACCTAATACCAAATAGAAAGAAAAGATTTTAAATAAAATATCTTCCAGCGAAATAGCTCCGCCCCTTCTGCAAAGAAAGTCAAATAAAAAAGAACTATAATTAAAACGTCAAATGTGTATTAGACGGGGAAACTCTTTTCAAGTCATTGGAAAACATTGATTGATTTTCATAAGTCACAGTTCACGTTAATATTCACTCACTCCGATTCGGAATAAATAAAATCGATTCTCAAATTTGTATTTTGCTCATGACGAGACCTGCTTCTTATTCAAAATTGCTTCGTGATTGTTTCTCTTCACTTATCCTCTACATCATGAGATGTTCATTGTCTAGTAAGGAGTGTCACTAGGGGGGTGCAAGGGGTTCGTACCGCACCGGGTGACACCATCACAAGAAGCGATAACACCAAAATGTAAAATTCTGTATGTTCCCGTTATTTGGCACTGACAGACTTGGAGGTCTATGTGGTAAGTCGTGAGGGGGATGACACGAATGTCACGTGTGATAACTGATTTGTGACGTAAGGTCACGTGTATAAGAAACGCGGGAAGAAAGGAGCATTCCTATTGGTTGAAAGTGTTGGGCGAGGAGTTGTTAGAAGACTTCCGTCAAGGAAGGAGGTAGTGTATGTGTGCGCCTCAAGATTTCCACGTTGTATTACCTCAAATGATATTTCTGTGTACATAGTATACATATTAAAGTTGTTTTGTATAAACAAGTTCTTCAGTGGATTATTGTGCCCTAAGATTATATTGTGAGACACTATTATATAATAGTTACATTGGTGCAGAAGTAAAAGTGATTGCCATTAGGCATAAGTTCTAAGTCAACACAGTACAAGAGATTTTAGAAAGGAGGTTTCGTGGAAATAACAAGTATTGGATATTTCCAAAAAGGAAAGTATTCATTAAAATAAGAAATATTAGCAGCTATCGTATTTTTTGAATATTCAAGTTCGTAAGAAGCTGTGAATAAACTTTTGTGGTTCAATGAAAATACAAGAATATTTCAAGATGGCGGCATACAGCACATGGTCACGGCGTGCGGTGTATACAACTAGGTCGCCTAGTTGGTTCTACGTCACATTCGACGACAGTACAAGTATACTACACAGTGCTGGAATCTGCGTCGTGTAGGCTTACTGAATGGTGACACACGGTGAACATATATAGGTCGTGACGTCAACAAGCTCAATGCTAGTTGATTCCAGGAAATATTTGTAAACATAACCTGGAACTTGGAAGGCTATGGACTATTAATTATGAAGTGTGAATTATAAATAAAGGAACGGAATTTTTATCCATTCATTGTGTGAAGAGTTTGATAATTGCAATTTTGGATTAATGGAGTGAACTAAATTGTTAAAAACACTACTCGAAAATTGAAATTTTAACCAAGTGACTTTTATTCAAAACGATTGGACCATTTAATATGTTTTGTCAATCTGAGGGAGCGTATATATAAAGTATACTAAAGATCCCGTGTGAGGATTCTTTTGTTGTCTCATCTTGTCAAAACTAGATTGCATGGTTTAGACGTGTCACTTATTTGAACTTAACATTTTGAATTCAAGATTTTTCATTTGGAAGATTTATAACTTTATCAACATATACCTAAATTCCTTACCAAATTGCTTAACTCATATTATTCAATCAAACAAAACATGGATTACTACAAGGAATTCACTGCCATAGCTAAAGAGATCGGACTAAAGGGAAAAGAAATGAGAGATTTCATTGAAGAAAAAGTAAGCATTGCTGAAGAAAAAGAAAGCTAAGAATAGCTGAAGAAAAAGAAAATCAAGAATTGCTGAAGAAAAAGCAAGAATTGCTGAAGAAAAAGAACAGCTAAGAAAAGCTGAAGAAAAAGAAAATCAAAGAATTGCTGAAGAAAAGCAAGAAAAGCTGAAGAAAAAGAAAATCAAAAAGAGGCTGAAGAAAAAGAGAGGCAAAGACTCATAATGAAAAGAGAACTTTGAACAACTTCAAATTGACAAGTTAAAACTACAACTTGATTTAGAGAGTAGAGGCCACAAATCCTGGTAATGAAACAAATAGAAGGTCAGCACCAAGGGATACTATCAAAGTAAGAAAATATGATAGCCAGAAAGAAAAAATGGATGTTTATCTGGATTATTTCGAATCCATAATGGCTATGAAAGGCTATAATGAAGAAGATTGGCCAGCACAATTGATGACTCAACTAACTGGAGAAGCATTTGAAGCTTACAACAGTATAGCCAAAGAAGACAAAAGCATATATAAAAATGTCAAGAAGGCACTTCTATGTCATTTTGGAAAGTCAGAAAATGATTATAGAAAAGAATTTCATGAAATGAGAATCAAGATGGACAAAGATCCACAGATCATAGTACATGAAGCACAAGTCAAATTAACAAAATGGCTGGAACTGACAGCAATAGATACGAGCAATCCAAAGGCCATACTAGACATGGTGTTAATTGACAAGTTTTTAGAAAATGCAACACCAACTCTATTCACATATTTAACTGATAAGAAAGTTCGTACTCAAGCAGAGCTAACAAATGCATTACGAACATTCAAAGACTCTCATCCGAATGTGGAAATGGATAAGAGACAAGACATATTTGCAGCAATACAAATTAAAAGTCAAGAAAAAAGGCAAGGTATGAGAAACCAGAGTCTGCCAAACCAAGGCAACAGACAGTCTATTTGCTGGTACTGTAACAAGCCAGGACATATGGCGAAGCAGTGTTACCACAATAAAGGACAACCAAATAGGGTGTCACCTAATGGCAGCCCTATAAGAAAGAAAACAGAAGAAAGGTCAAGACAAGGTCATTTTGAAAGAAAAGGTAGCCAAGCATGGAAAGAAAAATATCATAATTCCAAACATAGAGATTATGATCAAGATAGACAATTATGGAGAGAAAAATATAATCATAATTCCAAACATAGAGATTATGATCAAGATAGACAATTATGGAGAGAAAAATATAATCATAATTCCAGACAAAGAGATTATGATCAAGAAAGACAATCATGGACATGGGCGTAGGGAAGGGGGGCAAGGGGGGCATTTGGCCCCCCTACATTTGAGAAAAAAAATAATAATTTATTAAATGCATTAATAAATGTTGTATTTTAACTATTACAGCACTAATTTGTAAGTCTTATTAATTTCTAAGGCTTTTTTTCAACCCTTATTTTATACTGAACTTGAATTTAATTGAAAATTGTACCTGTATGGCATTGCCAGTTAAAATTTAAAAAAGTGGGATTTCTGGAAAAATTCCTAGCGACGCCCATGATCATGGAGAGAAAGAAATAATCATAATTCCATAAATAGAGATTATAATCAAAGCAGAAGATCATGGAGAGGCAAATACAATTTTGACTCCAGAAAAAGAAATTATGATCAACCATGGAGAAAAAATGAAAACCAAGACATGAATGATAGAAAAAATAATAAAGTTAAATCGAGCACAGAAAAGAAACTAGTGACACTGTAGCCACTATTAAAACATCAAGTATATGGTAAAAGGGATGAAAACCATAGTACCAGAGATAAAGATGGTACTAGTGAATCTGAAACCATTCGTGTGGAATCATCTGAAGTAGGAAGAACAATTGGTTGTTTATTAAGCAGAATGAAAGACATAGATAAAGACAATGATTTTCAGATAAAGCTTTCTGACAGTGACTCATCTGGTCGAAATTCTATTGAACTATCAGGAAACAAAAATGACATCTCAAAAGCTAAGAAACTGATTCAAGATGCTGGAATTGATATTGTGAATGAACATAATCGAAGTCATGGTTGGTGAATTATTGAACATTTAACAGTCTGAAGAAACATTCAAAGCCCATCGATTTGAATTCATACTCGTCAACTGAAGAATGACTATCTTTGAACTAGGCTATGCTATTAGCCGACTACAAATTTGACATTAAACCTGTGAAGGGAAAAGACAATGTATTTGCAGACATATTAAGTAGAATGACAATAAATAAAGACATTCTGTGAATTCCTAAGTGATAAAACCAGAGACTGTATTAAAAAGACATTCTGTGAATTACTAAATGATGAAATAAGAGACTATATTAACATTAGTCTGTGAATTCCTAAAGGATACAAACAGAGACTGTAATTATATTAATATTTTTATTCTTTGAACAATGGACAAGGAACAATGTTTGAATTCCACTGGATTATTAGTTAATTTTAATAAAATTGAGTGTTTAAATATTTTAATTACACAAAATTACAGATGTGTTTTAAAATTCGATTTTCATTTTCTCGTTGTATTACCTCAAATAATATTTCCATGTACATAGTATACATATTAAAGTTGTTTTGTATAAACAAGTTCTTCAGTGGATTATTGTGCACAAGATTATGTATTGTGAGAACGCCTACAAAAAGAGTTACATATAAAAAGATAATATTTACAACCATGAGCTACCGCACTGGGTGACACCAACTCTAATAACGCCTCTGTTGTCTAGTAAGGGGTGTCCAAACTTTTTGTAAAGTAATGTACATTCAAAATAGTTTTCTTTACATTATTCACAGGTTATATTATTTTAAAAATATGTATGTTTTGGATAAAGCAGAGGCGTAACAACGACTTGGCATCGGGGCAGTTGCCAAGGGCGCCGAGGGCTAGTCCTTCAATAATTAATTTATTCTGAATAATATAGTATTTTACCTATTTCTCAAGGGCGCAAAAAATTAATTAGCCAAGGGCGCGGAAACCTCAGTTACACTTAATGGATCAATCGGGATTGAAGTAAATTGTAGAAGCTTGATTAAATTTCCATTTTTATATTTGTAGTGTGAATTTCATAAAGGGGAGCCTAAGAATTTAATAAGTTATACTTTTTATTTTATTTAGCTTGATTTCACACAAAATGAAATTCACATGTCACTTGCAATTTACTTTACTGAAGTTGAAAAGGGCTGTTATTAAATCCCTTATATTAACTTCACCGCCGTCTCTGTCTCTCTCTCTCTCTCTGTCTGTCTGTCGTCATCTCATGGGCGGGCGGAAAAACAAAAGTCGTAAATGACCCACTTACCGTGATCCGATCGAGCTGAAATTTGGTACACGGACCCGTCTAACCTAACAATGCATCGTATCAAAATTTCAGATCGATCGAACGTACCGTAATTAAATTAATGCATTTTTAGTTTATCCTTATATGAGGTATGTAATTCAAATTCACGGTTTGTTATTGCTTTTTTCCCACTTGAAATTTTGAGTTGACGCGTTGAGGCAACCCGTCGAAGCGCCGGGGCACTTTTGTTTACATTTTACGTGTCACGCTGAGATCGGTCAAGCGAATCGGTGACCAGACTTTTCCCCTCTCACCCTCAAATGAAGCAAACTTGAGATAAGACAGATTCAGTCTGTAAATGTTTGAAAATAATCAATACTGTTAGTTATGTCTCATATATAAGGAATTTATAGTCAAAAACTTTGTTTTTACGGGTTTGTTTTATTTTTATGTGTTATTTTAGGTACCCAGCTGAACTAGAAATCATTTCTTACTGTAAAGCCATTTTTTATTCAAATGTTTTTAATCATACCATTCTGAAAAAAACAACAACAAAAAAAAACAAAAACAAAACAACAGCAACAAAATAATAAAATATTTTAAAAAAATTTTTAAAGGGCCACTTTCTTTTATGAACCTTAGATTTATTTTATACATCCACTGACAATTACAAGCAATTAGACATATGATCTTACATCCTTCGTCAACAGCTACACAAGAATTTCAGTCACAAACATTCAGTCACACTATGTGTCACATTAAATGAGTTAAATTAACTATTTAGCCACTAGTGTAATGTTTTTCTTTCATTTTATATTGAGAGATAAATGTTCGTTGATTGAAGCATGGTTTCAATCCTGACCCAGTTTCATAATCAGAATGGGGGCATGGTGGTTGAGAGGCATGCGGTTCGAATCTCTGTGAAGGCTGGGATTTGTTCCCGTGGCCAAGGGTGTCCCTGAGTCATCCCAGCTCCGATGGGTACCTGACACAAGTTGAGGAAATATAGGAAACATTGGTTTTGTGCCACGCAATCCCCTTATAGCCGTGCATGGGTGTATGGGCTGTCCATGGGAGGGGTAGTACCTCTAGTTGGGCATCAGTCACACTCCTGTTGGGGTAGTTCGCCACCTTTTGTCGCCACCTGGCACCCAGCTCTCACCTGTGGCTCCAGGTAACAGCGGCCACACCCCGGTAAACGGTCAAGACATGGCGGCTAAACCAGATGAGGGTGACCGATGCGAAGACTGGTTTCGGCTGCCTGCGCGCTGGATTTTCTATGAGCCAACGGGTTAGTGGCGATTCACATTGGGGAGTGCTTAGGGCTTAGAGCATGACGAGACACATAGGACGCCCTGGTCATCCACTGCACCCAAACCCACCCCCAGCCGTCTCGGCAACGTCTTGCTGCTAGATCTTATGGCTTTAAGCGAGAGAATGAAGTAGAAGTGTTGCGCGAATCTTCCCCACTTAAAACACATCCGCAGCGCAAGTCTTTCTTATCATCCATTTACTGACATCCTAACCATCTCTTGTCCGACATGTGGACGCACCTTCTGGGCAAGAATATGCCTAATAGGCCACCAAAGGTCTCACCAAGCTGCTAAAGTTTGTGCTAACGTGATGAGAATGGTACGCGTCGATCGCGACAGGCAAATAACACAACACGGCAGTGGCATGCGTCAATTCCCCAACAGATTTGCATGGTCTTTGGGTTCTTAAAAGAACGCTGGACGCAATAATCGTATGCACAGAAGCGGCGTCTATAATGTATTTTTTAAGAGACAAGACTCGTGATTGTGAAAAAGAAGCTTGGTCGGAAAATTATAAAAATATTTATTCTCTTAAATTATGAGAAGGTATCTTTAACATTGTGAAGTAAAAAGTCTACTGAAAAGTATGTGCAATTATCTTTAACTTTAAAATAAAAAGTTGATGAGCAAAATGGGCAGATATTTAAAATGGGTCACACGTTTTGCTCACATAGGGGCCGTCCATAAATGACGTCACGCTATTTTGGCCGATTTTTCACCCCCTCCCCCCCTCTTCATGCGTCGTCACAAAAAGTTAGACCTCCTCTCCAAAAATACGTCACAAACACCACCTTACTTTCTATCCACTAGATATATTAAAATACGTCATGTGTACAATAATTTGTACGTGTACGCTTCGAACATAAGCCCACTATTGAACCGGTTCCTTCCAGAAAATGCATCTTTTAAATTTGACTACTATGTAGATTTCTTACCTACGTACTATACGAAGACACCTAAATCCACCCTACTTTCATTAATATTGATACGAGTGACAATAATCGTAATCCACATGCCTTCACTGTATCAAGTATCCTTTCTGTGATATTTAAAATTAATGCCTTAAAAACTGAGCTAAGAAGAAAAGTTGTTTTGTGCAAGGTGACCAGACGTCCCGATTTAGGCGGGACAGTCCCGATTTCAGACCTCATGTCCCGCTGACCTTCGCTTGTCCCGGCAGGACGCCCGTTTGCCCCGCTTTTTTTCAATACAATTAGTTTTATTTTGATTTTGGGTACGAATGACTTAATATATTTTCTTAAATTAAATTAAATATTTTTATAATATTAAATATTATAATAAATTATATTAACTTCACCGCCGTCTCTGTCTCTCTGTCTTGGGCGGGCACCGCGGAAAAACAAAAGTAAAAAATGACCCACTTCCCGTAAAGGCATTGAGCTGAAATTTGGCACACGGACCCGTGTCACCTAACAATGCATCGTATCAAAAATTCAGATCGATCGAACGTACAGTTAATAAATTAATACATTTTTAGTTTATCTATATAAACTACATGTAGCGGTCGCTATTGTTTACATTTTACGGATCACTTGACTTCACCCCAGCCATAGGTTAACACATCTCGTGTTTTAACCAGGTAAACCATCTGGAGTTGACTTAATGCGTTGACGACACCCTTCCATGCCCACACCACATCCCCCTTCCCCAAGTTTCAAAGCCAGGGGAGATAATTTCGGTTTCAGTCTGTAAATGTTTGTCGCGTTTGCACATAATCAATACTTTTAGTTGTCTCATATATAAGGGATTTATAGTAAAAAACTTTGTTTTTACGGAGTTGTTTTATTTATAAATTTAAATTGCTTTATTATTAGCTAAGCCAATTGGTGCGTCAATTTCTGTGGTTATTTACATTTTACTCCTTGAAACGGCATTCCCGTGACTTGTCGGTGAACCCGACGCATAAGGTGGCCAGACGTCCCGATTTCTGACTTCATGTCCCGCTCGGGTCCCGATTTTTTGCTACAATAACCTGGGGACCCCCCCCCCGTCCCACTCGGAAAATCTGGTCACCTCATTTTGTGCTACTCTCGAATTGCGATGTCAAGAATTTGATGCAGTCAATAAAGTTAATGAATACTATTATATCTAGAATGGTCAGGGGCGTTAACCCAAAACCAATAGAACAATTATATCAAACTTAAAACGTTTATAATTGTATCATATAGACCCCCCCCCCAAACAAAATAAAAATAAATAAATAAAACAATAAAAATTGATATTCCGTGTCGTTTTGACTTAAAATATATACACATAATCCTATTCATATCATTTTTTAGACACTTATCATGCTTGTAAAACTCACCAGTTGCATTTTCGGGGGGGGGGAGCTAATGACGTTAGATCAAATCCCCGCCAGAGTCATGTGGGCAGAACCTCGAGTCTGGGGGGGGGAGACGCACACATAAACTTGTATTTTGGGGTAACGGGCAAATAAGTTCACCTTACTCCTACCGTAAGAGAACCAAACGGAGCTGCGGTTAAATCACAAATGCTTTGATGTCAACATCAAACGACTCTTTTATACGTTCTCTTATGGGTTCTCAAACTTAAGGATTATAATTAGCTTTAATTTCCATTTCTTGATAACTTACGCAAACCGGCGTTTGATGGCCTACAGATATTACATTTCTTTGGCACTTTGAGAAGCACTGATGTTTTTTTTTAATTATAAAAAAAAAGTCATTAAATAAATTGTAAGTGACCAAATATTACAGTGGAAGTTTTATTTAAAGTTAGACTTTTCATGTGACGTCACATTTCTTCAACCCCCCTCCCCCCTCAGCACGCATCGTCACAAAAGTGTTGGTATACCGTACCAAAGTGTGACCTTTTTGTTTCCTAGGTGCGTGACGTCATTTATGGACGGCCCCATAGTCCATAGGGAAAAAAATAATTTAAATAAAAAAATGAAATAAAATTTGTATAAAAAATATATTTAAACTTGATTGCAATTTTACAAAAGATATCTAAAAACTATAAGCTTTAACTTAATAATTTTTTTAATAATCTACCGCAGAAATAGATAGAACGATGATCTTTCGGAATTTCGCCACTATTTTCTCTAAATCTCTGTTACTCTGTACTCAGTAGTTTTAGTTTGGCCTTAGCCTTTAAGCTGGCTCATGAATTAATGGCAGTTTTTAAGGTGTTATTTTTTTATTGTTGCATTGAAATAGTTCATTTAAGTACTGGTATAATGATAATAATATAGACACGAATTAACGGATTTTATAATTTATGATCGTAGCCATAGACATAGATAATAATACAAATATAGTGAGAATAGGTCATAATATTGTGTCAATAGCCTAGAAAACGGAAATTCGCATTTTTGGTACATTACTAGACATTACCCTAAAACTCAAGAGTGAAGTTAGTGTATTGGGCCAAACAGTACTACCATAATAATACTAACTATACTATAAGCTATAGGCCTCAGGGGTGGGCAAAGTGCGCCTCGCCACAGAGCCAAAATCCGCCACCACGATGTTGCCCCCTAGCCAAAACAGTTCAGTTACCCACCCCTGCCATAGTTATAATTATAGGAATAGGCTGCTACTAGGCTACTACTACACTTGACCTAGCCGTAGCCAATACTTTTTTTATAGACTATAATTATAATAACAATACACTGTATTGTGAGTCTCAGTGAGAATGAGCTTTTGCCTTCCTACTAATTTATGGAAAATATATATTTTGTTTATGAATCATTTTTATGAAACAATCTCATGTGTACCATAGACTCATAGAAAAGTCTAGCCTACATGTTATTATTGTTAAGGACTCAATAATTTTCAATGACATAAATTTAATGACTATTACATTAATGTTACATATTTAATTTATTTAAAATGTTAATTTTAATAAGTATATTAATGAAAATTTTGTTTGCTCAATTCATTTAATACTTACTTTATCAACTTACAAATCGTAAGTCCAAATATTTATTATATATTTCAGAGACGTTCTTGCACGTAGTGAAGAAAATTAAATATAATAAGATGAGGTTGCCAGTAAGTTAAAATTTAAACTAAAATTTTAACAAAACGGTGCTGTATTTTACCTGCCTTTTACCTGCCGGCCGGACCATGGAACCCCTGGTTTAGGTAGTGCGCTTGCTAATTTACTAATATTAATATTAGGGCTGTTAACGATTAATTTAAATTTAATTGTTAACTTTTGAAAAATTAACGATTAATTAATCGTTAATTTCGATTAAAGCCAAAAATTGAAATTTATGGTGTCGTAAGTAACATTTATTAAACGTAATTGTCGAAAATCGAAATATCACTGTAATGTCTTCTTTATATGACACCTTTTAACCAAAAACGCAAACAGACAAGTGTATTGACATCATTTGGTTGAAGTGCTGAGCGGGTCTTATTGACAATATAACCAGCCGAGCTAAACAATGGTTCATATAGCTTTAGATTGTCTCAGTTGAAGTTTCTTATACTGTAGTGGATGTTTGGTTTGCAGGCGATATGTAAGCGAAGTGTTAGAACCATGGTAGCAATGTTCCCTTTAAGCAGTGCAGCTGCGCAGATATTTGACCGAAACCACCCAGGAGTTTAGAATCACCTTGCAGCAAATTTTGTAAAATATTGTACAAAAAATGGACCTTGTGCAATGTTGCACACGAGTTGTTAAACTTTGCACACGGACCACCAAAGCTTAGACCTAGAGATAACATTGCATGGTAGGCAAACGATTTCTCTCAATGGACACATAACCTTTATCAACATTTTGCCACTTACGTCAGTCAATATTTTAAAAACAAAATTTTCGTGTGATCGTCCGGAAATTAGTTTATATTTATCGGCCTAAATATTTTACTTTCTGATTTCCAGTACGAATATAAGTGATGGGTCGATTAATCGTTAAAGATTTTTTAATCGTTAACATTTTTTACGATTAATCAAGCAATTAATTGTTCATTTCTGCAGCCCTAATTAATATTAATAATAATATGATGGAATAAGCATATGACTGACTGATAAAATTAACATAAAAAACTTTTTTAAAAAGATGTGGCCCAGCTGCAGTGAGGAATGTAGAATCTCGCATGCAAAAGCAGAAAATAATTTTTTAGTCACAAACTAAGTAGTCACACAAGCGGACTCAGGACTAAGAAGTGTTATTGATATTTACTGTGATCGATTGTGGATTTAATGTGAGATATAAAATTTGATCAAATAACAAAAGTTCTGAGTCTCCCTATGTGACTACTTAGTTTGTGACTAAAAAATTATTTTCTGCTTTTTCATGCGAGATTCTGCATTACTTTTACACGTTAACAAAAGATTTGTAAAACTTAATTTCATTCATGAAAATTTAAACTCTTTAAACAACCCCGTAAAAACAAAGTTTTTTACTATAAATCCCTTATATATGAGACATAACTAAAAAGTATTGATAATGCTTAAATGCGACAAACATTTACAGACTGAGATTGCTTTAAATCCCCTTTGTTGTAAAATGTAGGGGGCAGGGAAAAGGTTTGGTCACGGATGGGTGAACTTAACTCAGCGTGTCGCGTAAAATGTCAACAAAAGCTGGCCGCTACATATAGAGATAAACTAAAATTGCATTAATTTAATTTTGGTACATTTAATCGATCTGAAAATTTAATAGCTTAACCCTCCCCACAAGCCAAACATACTGTGAAAATTTCAGCACTCTAGCAAGTCAGAAAACGTGTTTACGAGCGTTTTGAAAAAGTTTGCGACAGAACCGGAAGCGTTGACGACATATACAGATCCGGAATCGTGCACGAGTTAATAGGATAGGGGCCTCAAAAAAATAAAAATTGGCATGTATCCCACATTTTTTTATCAGACCTAAGCTCTGAGCTTTTCTGATCTGTGTCTTCTATGTACAACGCCATAGACGTAGATGAATCCTAATATAACTTTCAAATCAGTATTTATATTATATTGGCCAACAGGATAAATAAATTAATTTTGAGCCCTTATGCCTTAAGATAAAGACTGAATCTTTGGCCACTCTTAAGATGTTATCTTTACCATTGAATTTATACACAATTTTGGATTAGAATGTCACAAAATCGGTAACTATTTTACATCAACATCATGATGGCAATATATCTGCTATACTATATTTCATTTTTCCAGGTTGTCAGATGGGTTTTGATAATTTTTTTAGGAACATTTATTTATAGAAGTATATTAATGTAACTTTTGCTGTCTATAATTGAAAATTCAAAGCAATCTATGTTTGAAAAAATAAAAACTTAATAGATAGCTGGAAATAATTCACTTTTTTTTCATAGTTTCAGTGATGGCCTGAATCAGGAAAATTCATCATTTTTAGGGTAAAGTTTAAAAGAATTTTAATTGAGAATGAGTGATGAACATATGAATAGCAATTCAAAGCTGATGGAACTAGAAAAATCCAAAGAAATTATTGAACTGACAAACAAACTTTTGCAAAAAGAAAAAGATAATGAGCAGCTGACAAAACAATTATCAAAAACTGAAAGACTACTTCACAGAGCTAACAATTACAATGAAGATCTTAGAAAAGAGTTGTCTGCTCTGAATTCAAAACTGCATGATTACAGAAACTGCAATAACAAAGATGTATCAACACAAGTTTCAGAAGCAACCATTGAGGAAGGTAAGGGACAATTGCTCTAAAGACTTTCACCTTATAATAGAAAATCACTAAAGATAATTGTAAATTTAAATTTGCCTACATAAATTATAATTTTTTTGGTTAATTTTAAGCTACTTGCACTTTTATGTTGTTTAATGTAAATGAAGCAATAAACTAATCTTTTCAAGCTTGACTCTCAAAATGAATTTGAATTCAAATAATGTGTGAGTAGATAGAGAAAGCCATGTTTTGCCTACACAATTATTTCATTTTCCTGTGATTTAGCCTTGCATACATTTACTTATTTACTTTTTATAAAGTATTATTAACATAAAAATTGAATTACTTTTTAATACTTTGCAAATGAGTCTACATTAAAAATAAATTTTTAATACTGAGGTAATAAAAATTATTTAAAGAAATATTCAGCAAATAATGCTGCTAAATTTTGTAATATTATTACATTTTGTTAAGGCTTACCATTTTAAAACTTTTTAGTAATTGAAAATATTTTTTAAAATAAGGTAAAAAAGTTCAAAGAATCGCCAACTCACATTAGTTGAGTTTAATCATATTTGAATCACATAATAAAAATATCTGATTCAATTAAAAATCAATGGTTTGTTATTTCAGCATATGGTAATAAACCTATGCCCCGGTGGGGAGAAAATACATCTAAGGTAAGTTAATATTGATTGAAACAAGTTAGTTTTATTTGATTTGTTACCTACAGGCTGTGACCCTAGAACAGTGTACTTGTATTATGAAGACATACTCCTTCTTTTTTTTAAAAATCATGTTAAGTTGAAATCTAATTAATATTGGAAGTGTCACTGAAATAATGCAAATGATATTGTATAATTTTTTACATTCATTAGTTTTTTCAAATTGCACTTTAATTAACAGTTAAGAATTAATTCATTTTCTCTGTATTTTTTAATTCAAGGACTCAAGCACTATGTCTATTGCTGAAACACTGAAAGCTGCAGCTGAAGCTGAGTTGAAGAACTTGTTAAATCCAGAGTCAGAAAATCAAGAGGATGAGTCTAAGTCTAATAAAGATTTCCCTAAGCAGATACAGGAAGATACAACATCTGAGTATGTTTATGATGCAACCACTGGTTTTTATTATCACCCTGCTACAGGATATTATTGGGATCCAGTAGGTGTTTTCTAATCTAATCCTTTAATTCTCAGTGTGAAATAAAATAGCTAATCCATTGAAATTGAATCTTTTAAAATTGCCATGAAAATTTAAACAGATATTTTGCTATGTAGCTTTAACTGAAATATCTCTCACTTTATGTTATGATATACCAAGCTAATCTAGAATTAAAGTTTACTTAATAATATATGTTTTTAAACAATTGTGATTTGCTTGCAGAGTTCGGAGCTGTTCTATGAGTACACAACAGGGACATATTACCAGTATGACCAACAAACTGGAGAATATAAAGTGCATTCTGTCGTAGAGGCCACTGGAAAAGCTCAAATATTTTCAGAAAATAGCACAACTCAAGCACAGGTATCAGTGGTCTCAATTTTTTAAGTTTAATTCAAGAAATATTCGTACTGGTATGAATAGTAGAAGTTTAAAGTTATATTTGAGGCACTAAATATCTGTACTTCCAAATGATACATATTGGCTTACTTTAAGTGTGCAAACTTTTGTTCCAGTACTATTCATTTTGGCCAAGCAACCCCTCTGATGTGGACAGTTTGTCATCCCAACTTTCTACTATGAAAATAGATCCACATTTGTGCAAGATAAATGCACTAGGTAAATTTGAACTTGTTATTTTAAGCTTAGCTATAATGTTATAAAAATGTTTCATTTTTCTACTCTTTCAGAAAAAACACTCAAGCAGACATTCAACACATTTGAGAGGCTCAAAGAAACCAAGTGTTAGGAAGACACTAACAAGAAGAAAAAAGTCTTCAAAGAAATATAACAATTCTATTAAAAATAACATTGATGTAAATTTGGATAATGAAAAAAAACATTTAAGGAAAGTCAAGCGAAAGAGTTCTTTTTCAAAAAGCAACACTTCCAATAATAAATTAACAAAACAGGAAATTACTGATCTCAAATGTGAGGAAGAGGATGCCACAATCAAGCAAGTGGGAGAGGAATCCAATGAATGTATCAGTGAATCTTCTGACAGTCTTGCTA
Organism: Ampullaceana balthica; assembly: GCA_944989445.1. Taxonomy (NCBI): domain Eukaryota; kingdom Metazoa; phylum Mollusca; class Gastropoda; family Lymnaeidae; genus Ampullaceana; species Ampullaceana balthica. The sequence goes on from CALYLW010000412.1 coordinate 363,766, forward strand.
CAGATGAATCTGAACTTGTATCTGACATAGAATCTGGGGAACTTACAGAAGATAGTTCACTATCTGATGTAGAAATGATAGACACAGAGACAACATTTTTAAATGAGTCATCATTCTCTGGGACAGAATACTTTGACAATTCGGTGCCATCATTAGCTGGTTTGATTTAACTTATTTGTGTGCATGTTTTGTTATAATTTATTTAGTATCTATACTTGTTAGTAAATATACTTTACAAATTGTCAAATTTATTATACAAACATCAGCACAGACTTATTATCTCATAAACATCAGCTCATTTCCCCTAACCACTGCACCAATATTCCCTTTAAGCTGCGCGACCGGGCAGACTTCGTGCCCAGCAATTTAGAATTACTGCGCAGCAAATTTTGTAAAATATTGCAAAAAAAATGGATTCTGTGCAACTTTGCACACAAGATATTTTACTTTGCACACGGATCAACGAACCTTAGAGGGAACATTGCACTGCACTCTAAAAAATTTAAAGTAAATAATATTTTGATTTGTTCTATATGTAAATAATTTATGGGTGATTCCAAACATAAGTTCAAATGTGATAGGGTTATTTAAAAATCATATTTCTTTATTAGCATCTCTTATTTGAACCATGTAAAATAAGTAGCTAAACAATGAATTATTCTATAAATTTCAAATTTCTGATATACTATTTTTGACAGAAATAGCAGAGAATCATCCTCCATGTATAAGAGTGATTGTCCAAGAATCTGAACATCTGTCATTAGGCGCTTTATATCTTATAACTTGTGCTGGAGGCAGCATTGGTCGTGATAAAAATATGGGTCATGCCATAGAAATACATGATAGTAATATCAGCAAGGTTAGTGTCAATGATTTAATTTAATAATGTAGATTTTAGTGTATGAACAACAGAAATTGATCACAGAGTAATGTATAAATATGGCATATGGACTTTCAAAATTTTTTAAATTGTGGCTGAATACTATGGATAGTACATAATTATTAACTAACATCCTTCTTTAAATTAGGAAAAGTGACAACTTTTTTTTCATAAAATTTTTAATGAAATATTTGTGATACAATAGATAACCTGCCAAACTATGGTGACTCAAAATAAAAAAAATAGCAGTGCAATGCACAAAATTTTCATCTGCTAAAGTGACATGAAAAGAACATTTTTAAGTATAGCATTTTATCTTTATAAGAATCAGATTTATTGCTCTCACAGGCATGTTTCCTGTAATGTTTGTTTGTCCATCTACAAAATAATAAAATCGTGTGCAAAGCTATACAACATCCATTTTTACTGTGCAATATTTTACGTCCCACAAGAATACATATAATTCTTATCAAAATTTGCTGCACTGTAATTTTTAATTGCTGTGCAACATAGTTCAGATAGCTTCGCAGCCGCCGTTGAAAGGGAAGGAACAATGCTTCTATTGCTTACAGACACTACTCAGCACAATGCTTTTCTACCCCTGAAATAAATTCAGCACCCACTTTTACATATCAGATTTATTACATTAATATTTCAATATGGTAAAACAGTAAATATTACACATCAAATGTGCTTGTGGTGTTTTAAGAATCTTGTTTAGTACAGATATCAGTTACTATCAGGAGTTTTATCTGGGTTTTTTAAATTTTTGTGTTAATCCAGCAGGTCGAAATATTAAATTGTCATATATTTATGACAGTTTCTGAATATTTTACTCCTCAAAGGAAAAAGAGAAATACTATGTTTATTTATCATAAGAACTTCAGATGCAAATGTAGCATAAATGACTGTGAGGTAAAAAAATAAATTTACATTGGAATAAGATGAGACAAAAAAGATTATATTTATTATTTGTTCAGATTCAACTCTTGTTTCTAGCTCTATGTTTCTATTGTCAGCTTCATGCAGAGTTGGCATATGACTATGAAAACAGTTGTTATACCATCTCCGATAAAGGAAGTCAGAATGGTACTATTTTAAATGGCAATCGAATGTCACAGGTGAGTGAATGCTTAAAAATTGGGATACAGTGGTACATTAAATTTAAATAAAAATTTATTTATACATATGCTTAGCTCTTATAAATTATTTTTATATCATTTTCAAAATAATTACTCTAGCACATAAGGTGTATAGATTATGCACTTTATTGAAGCTTTAATGCTTAAAGTGGGAACCCTGTGCTTTTTGTTTTTAGTTTTCAATTACAGTTGGACCTCTCTAAGTCGAACTTAAAGGACCCGAAAATTTCGACTTCCGGAGTTTTCGAGTTAGGGAAAATGGTAAAATGGGGTACAGATTAATCAAGGACAATGTTGATATTGAGAGGGGGGGGGACGGGACAGCCATACCAGCAAGAAGGCTTGACAGGAAGGATAGGCAGTGTCTGATGTTTCATATGAAAGGAAGCCGACTTAGCTTTGAAATACCAACACCATTGAGAAAGCCCCTCCCCCCACACTTGACTCCCTCCACAGTGGGATGTGGGGGAGTAAGATTTTTCCTTTTACCCAAAAGCCTTGGAAAATTTGCATTACGGAGGTTGGAAGCCAAAAATCTTCGAGTTAAAGAGGTCTAAAATATATTAGTCTTATGGAATTTGGTCGGGACCTGACAATTAATTCGATATAGGGAATAGGGGGGTTTTTGACTTAGGGAAGTTCGACTTAGTGAGGTCCGACTGTATATGAAAATTAAAAGCTGCTTAAAATGAGGTTTTATAAAATGTGAAACTGAAATCCAGTTGTTTGTTTATCATCAGAGTAAGTCTCCAAGTTTAAACCACAAATTATCTCATGGGGACATTCTTGAACTAGGCACCACAAAGCTACTCCTTCATATTCATAAAGGCCATGACACATGTGAAGACTGTGAACCTGGTCAAGTCCAGGCCAAGCTTAAAGCCTTGAATCCAATAAAAAATGGTCAGTAAAGAAGAATTTTTGGGATGTTTCTCCAACCGTTCATTTTTTTAATGCTTCCTTGTTATAGTTGTAATTAAAATAATAATAATTTTTTTTAATGGGCTGAATTAAAAAAAAATCTTGTTCACCATATTCATTCTATAAAATATAAATTATTACAATTAAAACATATTTTAATGGTTATTTTTAATTGTCAATCTGTATCAAATGATGTTATTAGTTTATACTATTGGCGAGTTGAAATAATCTACTTCTTTTCTTCAAGTAATTAACTTTGCATACCTAGCTGTATAGTTATTGTGAACGTTTCACATGCTTGGCACGCTTGATCTAAATATTTCATTAAGATAAATTTATGTACAATCTAATACCAGATTATGTTCTTATGAGCAAAGAGGAAAGGAACCAGCAAAGAAGAAAAGAATTAAAAACTATCAAGAAAAAATATGGACTACAGGTTGTTAATCTTTTTATATCCATGTGAAATCGTTGAATGCTAGCATCATTTTGTTTATTTTGTGAGTACTAGAATTTTTCTTGTACCCAAACTGCATGCCACCCTGGTGAGACAAGTAAGACTGACATTTTAGTCATTTTGCCCTTTATGTTTCCCTGACCTCAGACCCAGCACAAACGTTCCACCATCTCACCCACCTGTTAGAATTTACATAAGATAAATGATAAACAAAGTGAATGCAGTTTCCTTTCATTACTTTAGAGATTTGAATTACTGTAGCAATTATAAGCAGAATATTTTAGTTATAAAGCAAGAGAAAGAAAACAACACAAGTCTCATGTGTGTTGTTTTATATTTTGAATACTAAATAATAAAAATATCCTCTATTACAAAAATGTGTTCCTTGGAAATAATTTATAAAATTTATTTTTTTGGACCAGTAATGATTCAAATATTCCCACATTTGTAATTTTTATAATTTATGCTTGGTACGCAGCTTATTGACTTGTTAAAAAGTAAAGGCAAATTTTGAAAAACTATTTTGGGATCATATTTTTCAATTTTATAAAACTCTTTTGAGTATTTTTGAGATATTTTATTGTATAATATTTTGTTGAGATTTAAGATTTACATTCTATATATTTGACTGGGGTTGTTTTTTTTCCCCACAGAACTCTAGCTATGAAAATGCTGGTGCTGTGCCTTTGAATGCTGATTACTGTGATAAAGCACATTTAAGAAGGAAATTCATTGGCAGTGAACCTAATATTCATAGAGATGATGAAAAACCTGCTTCTGTCCAAAGGTGACATTTGCTTATAGTTAACAGGCAGTTGACACCAATTTAACAAACGAATTTATCTTTAAAACATGCACTTAAATTGTTTCTTTTTTAAAACGGTTCTGGTGTGCTCTGTCAAAAGATATGATATATTGGCGAGCTATAGGGAAAAATGTAACAGCCACCAGTTCCAATTGTTGGGTTTTTGGGGTGGGATTTGGAAAAGTTTGAGGTAGAGCATTTTGGAAATTAAAGTCTGTTCAAGGGAAGGCAGGGGTCATTTCAATATATGTGTGCTGGTGCAGGGGTGCTGGTGCAGGGGTGCTGGTGCAGGGGTGCTGGTGCAGGGGTGCTGGTGCAGGGGTGCTGGTGCAGGGGTGCTGGTGCAGGGGTACTCTCAAAATAAATATATGTGTGCTGGTGCAGGGGTACTGGTGCAGGGGTACTCTCAAAATAAATATATGTGTGCTGGTGCAGGGGTACTCCCAAAATAAATATATGTGTGCTGGTGCAGGGGTGCTGGTGCAGGGGTGCTGGTGCAGGGGTACTGGTGCAGGGGTGCTGGTGCAGGGGTACTCTCAAAATAAATATATGTGTGCTGGTGCAGGGGTACTGGTGCAGGGGTACTCTCAAAATAAATATATGTGTGCTGGTGCAGGGGTACTGGTGCAGGGGTGCTGGTGCAGGGGTACTCTCAAAATAAAGTTCAAAAGTCATCTATTAAAATGAATGACTCATTATAAATAATAACAACTTGATGTTATAATTCAAAGTTCCTAAAATATTTTTAAAATGTAATTTCAATATTTTCTTCTTTTAATAATTTTTTAAAAATTTATATTATTATTAGTATTTTACTTGTGGTTAAAAACCTTTGTATCTTTGTTTCACCTGGGATTTTGTTAGAATTCATTTTTTAAAAGATCTGTTTTAAATTGTTAGTTCATTAATTAAATTTCTCAAACTAAAATGTAGAGAATTTTAAAAATATTTACTAAGTGAATTGCAATTCACTTAGAAGGGTGAAAGTGCACTGAAAATAGACAATATTTTAAAAAATTTATGAGATGTAAAAACTATTATTTACAAAGTATTACATTAAAAAAAAACATTAAAAAAATTATAATAATTAATTTTTATTTAGTTACTTCTCCAATTAAATAAAATTATTTATTCAGTAAGTGTGCTTTGCCAAAACTAACCTGTGAAATGCATCTAAATCCCTGATAACCAAACGAATGTCAAATTGTGTAATTCCTTGAATAACCTCCCCTTAATCTTTTTAAATTTTATTTTTCAAAGTCCCATTACTGCTGAAAACAAGGGCCATAAACTCCTAGCTAAAATGGGCTGGAAAGAAGGAGAAGGTCTGGGGAAGGCAAGCAGTGGAATAGCTGAACCTGTGAGTGATTTTCTCAAAACTTTTCAAGAATATTTTATCCTCCATGTTTACTACTCTGATAATCATTACTGTTTGTAGATTTTTTTAAAAGCTATCTTGGATTTATATTTTTATACTGATGAGTAAAACTTAAAATAAATAACTATTTTATAACAAATTTTGTCCAATTCTTTCAGATCAATGTGGAGATGAGACTCAACCAAAGTGCTGGACTGGGATCTGCATCAGATGTCTCCCTGTCCTTAGACAAGGTCCATAACCTCAACAAAGCCAAGAGGTGGACGCAGGCCAAGCAGAGGTATCAAAGGTTGGTTGGAGAGCCTGCCTCCGCTGCTAGCGGCCGTGTGACTTCATCCAGTGAACGAGGCTCACAGAAATCCACCCAACCATCAAAGTGTGTCACGCCTGCAGCTTCAGACACACAGGACCAACCTGACATTGCTGGCAGCCCAGCTGGAGTTGGCCTCCTACAAGGCAGCAGGGATCCCTATGAATCATGTTATGACTCCACACCATCTCATCCGGGATCAAGGACAGACTTCCCCAAAATGTCCTGGGTGAGTGGTGGCACTGAACATGTTGGACTTATCCTGGAACCCAATACTCTACAACCGATTCCTGGGGAAGCACTAATTGATGAGCCATCTTAGCCCCTGCTTCACATCACCAATATCTCAGTGATTATATTTCATAATGAGTTATAATTCATCAGTAACTTAGTCATTGGATGTAACATGATTTCTATCAGATTGCTCAACCCTGCAAAGCAGATAACATATTATTACACTCCACATAATGGTATGTCACAAATTCATGCACTAGCAGCTCTATTCAAGAGAGTTACAAATGTGTGGTTGTTAAATTTCTGCGCCAGTTCAAATTGTTATCACATTGATGTGTTTGATGTTGAGGGTGTTGGGGGCTGGATGCTGGAGTATGAGATATTTTATAAAATACCACCCTCCCCCCCAGCTCTCCTTGGGCACCTCACTACCACGGTGTCGTGTAATTTGTATCATTATTATCAGTGGGAGGGTCCCTGGACTCGTCACGTCCTTCCATTTAAGCCTAGCCATGACTTTCAGTCTCTGTGGGTGAACTCTCCTTTTCCTTTGATGAATATCCCCGTCAACATCATCAGTCCACCTCAGTATTGGTCAAACCAGTGAGTCGCCTGCTCCTTTGTTTGTGTCTGTAATCCACTTCTCTCTAAGTTTTGTTGATGGAAATTTGTTAAAAGAAGTGCATAGAAGAAATGCTGATATAAAACGTTTATATTTGAAGCTATGGTCCAGCATAGTGGCATAATTGATTTACAGGCTAGAGGGAGGGGTTAGGTGGGTGACAGCCTGATACACATTGAATGACTTCACCAGTTTGGATGAGTAAATGTGTGACAGCCTGATACACATTGAATGACTTCACCAGTTTGGATGAGTAAATGTGTGACAGCCTGATACACATTGAATGACTTCACCAGTTTGGATGAGTAAATGGGTGACAGCCTGATACACATTGAATGACTTCACCAGTTTGGATGAGTAAATGGGTGACAGCCTGATACACATTGAATGACTTCACCAGTTTGGATGAGTAAATGGGTGACAGCCTGATACACATTGAATGACTTCACCAGTTTGGATGAGTAAATGGGTGACAGCCTGATACACATTGAATGACTTCACCAGTTTGGATGAGTAAATGGGTGACAGCCTGATACACATTGAATGACTTCACCAGTTTGGATGAGTAAATGGGTGACAGCCTGATACACATTGAATGACTTCACCAGGTGACAGCCTGATACACATTGAATGACTTCACCAGTTTGGATGAGTAAATGGGTGACAGCCTGATACACATTGAATGACTTCACTAGTTTGGATGAGTAAATGGGTGACAGCCTGATACACATTGAATGACTTCACCAGTTTGGATGAGTAAATGTGTGACAGCCTGATACACATTGAATGACTTCACCAGTTTGGATGAGTAAATGGGTGACAGCCTGATACACATTGAATGACTTCACCAGTTTGGATGAGTAAATGGGTGACAGCCTGATACACATTGAATGACTTCACCAGTTTGGATGAGTAAATGGGTGACAGCCTGATACACATTGAATGACTTCACCAGTTTGGATGAGTAAATGGGTGACAGCCTGATACACATTGAATGACTTCACCAGTTTGGATGAGTAAATGGGTGACAGCCTGATACACATTGAATGACTTCACCAGTTTGGATGAGTAAATGGGTGACAGCCTGATACACATTGAATGACTTCACCAATTTGGATGAGTAAATGGGTGACAGCCTGATACACATTGAATGACTTCACCAGTTTGGATGAGTAAATGGGTGACAGCCTGATACACATTGAATGACTTCACCAGTTTGGATGAGTAAATGTGTGACAGCCTGATACACATTGAATGACTTCACTAGTTTGGATGAGTAAATGTGTGACAGCCTGATACACATTGAATGACTTCACCAGTTTGGATGAGTAAATGGGTGACAGCCTGATACACATTGAATGACTTCACCAGTTTGGATGAGTAAATGGGTGACAGCCTGATACACATTGAATGACTTCACCAGTTTGGATGAGTAAATGGGTGACAGCCTGATACACATTGAATGACTTCACCAGTTTGGATGAGTAAATGGGTGACAGCCTGATACACATTGAATGACTTCACCAATTTGGATGAGTAAATGGGTGACAGCCTGATACACATTGAATGACTTCACCAGTTTGGATGAGTAAATGGGTGACAGCCTGATACACATTGAATGACTTCACCAATTTGGATGAGTAAATGGGTGACAGCCTGATACACATTGAATGACTTCACCAATTTGGATGAGTAAATGGGTGACAGCCTGATACACATTGAATGACTTCACCAGTTTGGATGAGTAAATGGGTGACAGCCTGATACACATTGAATGACTTCACCAGTTTGGATGAGTAAATGGGTGACAGCCTGATACACATTGAATGACTTCACCAATTTGGATGAGTAAATTAGCTAACAGTGATAAGTTAACAAATATGAAATGGATTTTTTTCTCTGAAATCTGACTTTTCCCCCATTGTTTATGACATGCTTTATTTTTTCTAATGTTGATGCAAACCATGCATGTTGTTTTGATAAATATTTTGATGTTATATAAAATTCTATTTTAATTGTTTTTAATTAAAAGACTGCTTGTTTTATGTGAAAACCTGTGTTAAGCTGCTCTGTAATGGTCAGTAGCATTTGTTCCTGTAAGACAATGTAAGCTGCTCTGAAATTTTCTGTTCTTGGAACATTAAAGGATATATAAAACATTACAAATTATGACTCATGCAGCCAGTAACATTTCAAAAAAATATTTTAACCCCAAAATCATTAATGGCTTGATAGACACAAGTTTTATGACTTTATTTCCCAGAATACATTTGTAAAATTTTTTTAAAATGTTGATTTATACATAGTAGGAAGAGTTGCTATGGAGGCTACTGTTAATGGTTATTTGTAATACTAAGGTATATTATGGCTATGGCTCCCAACTAAAATCACCAGATTTTTTAAAGGGTTTTTTTGGGGTTATATTTCCTACTTAAACTTCAGCAGAGAAAATATGGGTGAGACTACAATTACAATCAGGCTTTTATATAAATGAATATATATGTTGTTAATAACATATATATTTATTCAAACTTCATGTGAGAGAAGTTGTATGTTATAGAGACGGTGTGCTTTCATTATTCAGCTCCACGCACCTTCACAACATCAAGCTAAGCTGGCCCAGTAAACATGATAAAATCTGGCAAATGGAATTATTGAGTGTCACAACAACAAAAATGATCAACCGATTTGGTTATTTCGGATAATCTTTTCAGTTTCCATATTAATGGGTAATTAAAATGGAAGTTAATCCCCAAAACATCACGTGCTGCGCACAAACAGGAGGCAAATGCTTGTTTGATTCAACTTCCCACCAAACACGTGTTCAAGGTCTAGTTTAGAGTAATCTCCCTGGGCCATATTTTAATGGCCCCGGTCAATATGAGACCTGATCCTAAAGATAAGGCGCCTAATGACAACCTACAACTGTCGCCTAGCATTCGGGACTTTTCCCACACCCCACCACCCCGGTTTATATTTGTGTAGTTTTTAAAAACCTAATTAGTCATTATTTTCGTCTTTTTTTTTATTTTAATTTTTTTTTAATTTATTTTAAGTAGAGTTCAGTCTTAATCAGTTGACTATTACTAATCCTTTGAATGATTAGCCTAGACCATCATATCTCATTCTCTCACACACACATGCGCACGAACACACACACCACCCCCCTCTCCCCCACCCCTACTTCTGGCTTCATCAACGAGTCGTTCGTTTGGTCGCAGATGATTTCAGCGCCCCTTTCCCACCACGCTCCCCTACCCAAATATTGACGTGAATGAGGCCTTTAGATTCAGTGGTTCCCCGTGTGAGCATTTCGCCTAGGGGGTCGTCCATAAAGTACGTCACGCTCAAGAGGGGAAGGGGGTGTAAGAAAGTGTGGGAGGGGGGTTCGGCCATGTGTGACGTCACGCTGTTTTGTATTAAATTTTGATTATTTTGTTAATAAAAAACAACATTTTTGTTCGAAAGTGTGCCGTACTTTAGGGGGGGGGGTCCGAGATGTGTGACAGTTTGTGACAAGGGGGAGGGGGGAGTTTAAAATGGTCAAAAATAGCGTGACGTACTTTATGGACGGCCCCTTGGCTCCGCGACGTGTCTCAAGGATCTAAATTAAAGCCATTACAATAGTCAAGACACTGCTAAATAAAGGAGAACGACACCACAAAGGATTCTGGAGTATAAGTAAAACAAAATAAATAAAACAATATTGGGAACCGCTGTCCTGCTTTTGTAAAATGATTTAATAAGTTCTCTTCTGCTCATAAACGCTGAATCATCTATGAACCTTGCTATAGAGTTAGTTGTCCGACGTTTCTAAGACGCTTTTAAAATCACGACATTGTCTTATGGTTGTCCGACATCAGGCAGACCCAGTTATAATCATCTTAAAGCTTGACTTGTTCAAGAACCCGTGCCCCCAAACATATTCGTCTCATGGGTCACCAGCCCAAAAAGTCTGCCTCATAGGGTTTGCATGGTTGCTGCCGACTGAAGCAGTTCACTGTCATAACTATGGATCAATGATAATTCAGAAATGTTTGTTTGGAGTAGTGGTGCCAGTCGGAATACTGTTAGATGACCTGTCAAAAGGTTTAGGGGCCGTCCATCAATGACGTCACTCACTTGGGGGGGGGGTCAAGCATTTGTGACGATGTGTGACGATGGGGGGAGGGAGATATAGAAATGTGACGTCACATCAACAAAAAGCGCATCTTTAAATAAAATTTCCACTTAACTAATTCATTGCTTTCAATTTATTTAAGTACGTTTTCAATGGCTTCACGCGAGTTACCTGTCAAAGTTCTGACAAACTACAAGGTATGTTGATACAACTTTTCCCTCTGAACATAAACACAAATAATAAAACATTTAAAAAATATATTTTGGTTCTTTGAATGAATCCATGACAGGAAGTTAACGAGTCTTTGAAATACGCCGACATTATTTACCGTACATACTCATTCTAAAGCCGGCCTTATTTTGGACAATAATGATCAAATAGATACAATATAACTAGACTTCTCAAAAACTTTTGACAAAGCTCACCACTTTAGTTTGCTCAAAAACTTAACTACTTTTGAATCTCAGGTCCTTTACATCAGTGTTTCCCAAAGTGGTGGTCCGCGGACCGGTGCCGGTCCTTGGGCCATCCGTTACCGGTTCGCAGAAGTTATCAAGAAAGGACAGAAAAATATAATTATAATCCCTTATTTGCAAACATTAATACTAACCCTATAGAATGTGTCATTTTTTCGTTAATAAGCACATAAAAATAAAACAATAAAATAAAATAAATAACCTTTCGCTTCAACGTTAGTATAGTGAAAATAGTTCACCGGTCCCTGGCGCTATGGTAAAATTCCTGCCGGTCCACCATACTAAAAAGTTTGAGAAACTGTTAAGAGTAATAAAGAAAAAGAAACAAATACATTTAAAATATTTCATTCATGGAAAAGAACAAATTCAAACTAAAGATGCAAAATACTTAGGAGTATCAATAATAGTGGAATCCCCATGTCAATGAAGTTATTAAAAATCCAATAAAACCTTATGCTTTATAAAAAGAAACATTTACAGATGTAATAAAAAAAATATATGACTAAAATGCTACCTCAGTTTGGTGAGACCTGCATTAGAATATGCATCTTCTGTCTGGGACCAATCAGCCAAAGAAAGCATCGATAAACTAGAACAAATTCAAAACAGAGCAGCCAGATTCATTACTGGAGAATATTCAGAACCTACAAGAATAACACCATTAGTTAAATCATTAAACCTTGAAACACTAGAGGATAGAAGAACCAAGAGTAAAGTAGTAATAATAAATAAAACAATAAATTATAATTTAGAAATACAACACAAAGATAACTTAATACAACCCTCAGATAGACATAAGGATAAAAACACCTTTCTTATTCTGTATTCAAGAACAAACACACAAAAATTATCGTTCTTCCCATCCGGAATTCGGGCGTGGAATGGGTTGCCTGAAGAAACGAGGAAAACCAACACTTCATCAACATATAAAAAAACTCTAATAAGAATGCAGGACTAGACACAAATAATTGATAATCATAGGACGCAATAATCTTCTGTATAGTGTCTGTATCAGATAAGATAAGATATTGCAAATTACGTAGGAGTTTTAATCCATCTTCAGTTACAGACGCAATCAAGAAAAGTTCGCATAATAGAGAAAATAAGAGATTTTAGTCGAGTAAAAATGTTTTTTGATGTTAAATACCATTCTTCTATTTAATCGAGGTTGAGAGATCACATTCCTATTTCATAATGAGGTCGCGGTATCTCTTTGCAACTCTGTAATGGGATCTTGCTACTCCGTAATGGGGCCACGACTTTATAACGTTGGGAATCCGCGAAAGAAAAGCAACTGGAGCCACTTGCTTCAATTGAAATGTCACGCATGTCGTGAAAGCTAATGTTCATAATAACTGATTTAATTCATGATGCATTGTGCTTGTATGGACCGGACCCCTGGCAGTTGAAATGGATTCCGACAATTGCTCATATCTTGCACAATGACTGCCATTCGGCTAATTATTACCTAATGCATTCTAACAACGGATATTTATATCAAATCACGAGGCCGAGTATTTTTTCAGTAATTCATTGAGTCATTCTTCTCATTCGAGTGTTCCAACCCAACGTTTGTTTTTAAAAACCCTTTTTAAAAAAAGTCTCAGAACCCCCCCCCCTTTTCCCCTCACCACACATCTCCAGTGACGCCAGATGGTTTCAAGTTTCAACACCCTCAAGGTTTTGTTCAAGTGTAATGCCCCACCCAGTTGCAGAGTGGCGTCCAGTATGACATTGTATGCACGTGATAAGGGGGGACGTCACGTGATAGGGGTGGGTCACGTGATGATGTGGCGTCACGAATCCGTGGGCAATAAAAGAGCTTTTGTTTCCTGCTGGCCTCAAGTACCCCACGTGTGTTGACGGTTACCTTGAGGGCAGTTAACTTGTGGGCAGTGAACTTGTGGGCAGTGAACTTGTGGGCAGTGAACTTGTGGGCAGTTAACTTGTGGGCAGTTACCTTGAGGGCACTTAACTTGTGGACAGTTAACTTGTGGACAGTTAACTTGTGGGCAGTTAACTTGTGGGCAGTTTACTTGTGGGTAGTGAACTTGTGGGCAGTGAACTTGTGGGCAATGAACTTGAGGGAACTTAACTTGTGGGCAGTTAACTTGTGGGCAGTGAACTTGAGGGCAGTTACCTTGAGGGCACTTAACTTGTGGGCTGTTAACTTGTGGGCAGTTACCTTGAGGGCACTTAACTTGTGGGCCGTTAACTTGTGGACAGTTAACTTGTGGGCACTTAACATTTTGGCAGTTACCTTGAAGGCAATTAATTTGTGGGCAGTTACCTTGAGGGCAGTTAAATTGTGGGCAGTTAAATTGAGGGCAGTTAAATTGAGGGCAGTTAAATTGAGCGCAGTTACCTAGATAGCAGTTAACTTGAGGGCGGTTTCCTTGAGTGCAGTTACCTTGAGGGCAGTCAACTTGTGGACGCATGGCTTGCATGCAGTTAGGTCCATAATGTAGCTGTACATAAAATAAAATAAAAAATAAAAAAAAATTGAAAAGGACACGCTTTTAACATAATCACTACTTTTAGTTATGTCTCATATATAAGGGAGTTATAGTCAAAAACTTTGTTTTTACAGCTATTTTTTAACCACGTTTTATTAACTCACTTTCGTTCCTCTGGCATTGTTGGTTTGTCCAAGATTTTAAAAACTTATAATAAAAACTCTTTACCATTCACGTCTGACGCCCACACATCTTTTTAAATCCCTTATATTAACTTCGCGGCCGTCTCATCATCTCTCTCATCATCTCATCATCTCATGGGCGGGCGGAAAAACAAAAGTCGAAAATGACCCACTTTCCGTGATCCGATCAAGCTGAAATTTGGCACACTGACCCGTCTGACCTAACAATGCATCGTATCAAAATTTCAGATCGATCGATCGTACCGTAATTAAATTAATGCATTTTTAGTTTATCCTTATATGAGGTATGCAATTCAAATTCACGGTTTGTTATTGTTTTTTCCCACGTGATATTTTGAGCTGACGCATTGAGGCGACCCAACGAAGCGACGGGGCGCTTTTGTTTACATTTTACGTGTCACTCTAAGCTCGGTCAAGCGAATCGGTGACCAGACTTTTCCCCTCTCCCCCTCCCACCCACCCCTCCCCCCGTAGGGTTATGAAACAAATTTGAGTTAAGACAGATTCAGGCTGTAAATGTTTGAAAATAATCAATACTGTTAGTTATATCTCATATATAAGGGATTTATAGTCAAAAACTTTGTTTTTACGGGTTGTTTTTTAAATCCCTTATATTAACTTCGCGGCCGTCTCATCATCTCTCTCATAATCTCATCATCTCATGGGCGGGCGGAAAAACAAAAGTCAAAAATGACCCACTTACCGTAATCCGATCAAGCTGAAATTTGGCACACTGACCCGTCGGACCTAACAATGCATCGTATCAAAATTTCAGATCGATCGAACGTACCGTAATTAAATTAATGCATTTTTAGTTTATCCTTATATGAGGTATGCAATTCAAATTCACGGTTTGTTATTGTTTTTTTCTTCCACTTCCACGTGAGTTTGAGTTGACGCCGACCGTCGTGCCAACACCCCCTCACGTCCCACCCCCATTTATTAAAGACAAGGGACATCACTCGGTGTCAGTCTGTCAATGTTTTTAGCGTTTGAAAATAATCAATACTGTTAGTTATGTCTCATATATAAGGGATTTATAGTCAAAAACTTTGTTTTTACGGGTTTGTTTTATTAAATCCCTTATATTAACTTCACCGCCGGTCATCTCATCATCTCATGGGCGGGCGGAAATACAAAAGTCAAAAATTACCCACTTTCAGTGATCCGATCAAGCTGAAATTTGGCACACGGACCCGTCTAACGTAACAATGCATCGTATCAAAATTTCAGATCGATCGAACGTACCGTAATTAAATTAATGCATTTTTAGTGTATCTCTATAAAACTATATGTAGAAGTCACTATTGTTTACATTTTACGGGTCAATTGACTTCACGCCAGCCAGAGGTGAACACATATCGTGTTTTAACCAGGTAAACCACCTGGAGTTGAGTTAACGCGTTGACGCCACCCGTCCATGTCCACACCCCCTCCCCCCTTCCCCCAGTTTTAAAGCCAGGGGAGATAATTTCGGTTTCAGTCTGTAAATGTTTGTCGCGTTTGCACATAATCAAAATGTTTAGTTATGTCTCATATATAAGGGATTTATAGTCAAAAACTTTGTTTTTACGGGGTTGTTTTATTTTAACTCTATTTTTTTTTATACCAAACACCTCATAAGCCCCCGGCAACGTTTTATACCACGGTGATGTGTTCACGTGGTGAACTCATGGATGTCAACAAAGCAGACGGGTACCGATGCTTATATAAATATAAACTAAAATGCAATAATTTAAATACGGTATATTCGATCGATCTGAAATTTTGATACAATGCATTGTCATCCAAGATCTATCTGTGGTAAAATTTTTAGATCTCTAGGACCATCAGAAGTGATTTAATTTTACGTTTCAAGATTTGAAGGATGGATACAACATACAAACAGTGTGACTTAAATAAAAGCGTGTAATAATAATAATAATAATATTTAGAAAGTGTAAAGTAAATGTGCCTTTTCAGTGTTGTGATAAACAGCTACCGGTCTTACATCTGAAAACTCATTTCTGTTCTAAACACAAAAACATTCCAAAGGAAAAATCATTTTTAAAAATATTTTTTTTCAGGTATTAAAAAAATAGAATTAAGCTTTGAACAAGCTATTCTGAAATTGTTGTTCTGGACATGCAGCTCGATAAGAATCAAAATTTCCCGATACGGTAAAATTCTACACAAAAAACACCTATTATTATTTTTAGTCAAGCCAAAACAAATCCTTTAATTCCTTATGTTTAGTTATTCATTCGGCCCTACGACAACTATATTAATGTCCAATAGACGCCAGTGTATCAAGAAGTTTTACAATATAAAAGTGACAAATGCTAAAGAATGAATTCTCTTGTACAATACGCCTGATTTAGAACCACTGCGATATAACGATGCTGGAATTAATATTTGATCCCTGTGAGATCCACTGAACTACACGCGTTATAACTAAATCGAAGGGCGTGTTCCCATAACTCTGTAAATCAAGTAAGGATCGGAATTGAGTTATCACCGCTGGGTTCTCCATGGGGAATCCCCATGGTTGGATAAACCTGCGAGATTTTGCTCAACTCGTGTTATTATGTTATAATCTCATGACATCATTTGGGTCTGGAAACCTTGAGAAAAAACAGAACCTGCCCTCTCAGAGCGCTAATGGCATGAATCATTTGCCACACAAGAGAATAAGTTATACTGTATAATAATTACACAAGTTCTTGTTCGCAAAGATGACATTCAAAGTTCCAAAATAACTATTTAAAAACTAGTTGAAATGAAGTTAAGTGTTGCATATAAACTATATATGACTATATATATATTACTATAACAGTAACACCGGAAAAAAACCGCCTCACACACTTCCCAGGGCATGACAGCAACACTGGAAAAGTCCATTCCCCCCAAAAAAATAATAATTTAAAAACGTAAATAACCACGACATTGATAATGAAAGAGTTCGTTGTCTTCTGCCGCCATAATTCATGTAAACATTTAACATAATAATAATTTTAAAAAATCATTATATATATATCACAAATTATATAAAATCTAACAAAACGAAATTTCAAGACGTTTTTTTAAAGGTCACAGAAGTGGATGGCATCCTCC
The DNA here is from genome assembly GCA_944989445.1 of Ampullaceana balthica. NCBI lineage: Eukaryota > Metazoa > Mollusca > Gastropoda > Lymnaeidae > Ampullaceana > Ampullaceana balthica. The sequence continues at coordinate 380,863 of CALYLW010000412.1, forward strand.
GCACCTTTCCTTATATGACCTTAAGTTGTTGATTGGACTTGATCCCCCACTCAATTCAAAGTAAGAATGCATTCAAAATTACTTTTTTTATCTCCTGAATTGTTAAATAAGCCATATTGTTATCTAACCCTATCTGTAAAAATTGCCTTAATGTTATTAAATCCATTTGTGAAATTCAAGATCGCCATTTGAGTTTAGCAAATCCTTTAAAAATTTGCCCAGAATGTGTCAGGAAACAAACACTAGATACAATTTAAAGAGTAATTTATGTTTTTTGGATTACCGGTCGTGGCAAGAGTGATGTTCCCCGTGTTCTCAGATAACCTGTTTACATTGTTTGGGCGTCTGTCTTGTGATTATCTCCTCCTGGTCGGTTCGTTAAATATTTAAGGAGACTAATTGCTATGACGACCACAGTGGACGTAATCAATTATTAGATGGAGCCGCGGTCAGACCATTTCTAATGTTAGACATAGCCAAAATGGTAAGTTGAGGTCAGACCATTTCTAATGTTAGACATAGCCAAAATGGTAAGTTAACCATTTCTAATATTAGACATAGCCAAAATGGTAAGTTGACCATTTCTAATGTTACACGTAGACAAAATGGTAAGTTGCGGTCAGACCATTTCTAATGTTAGACGTAGCCAAAATGGTAAGTTGCGGTCAGACCATTTCTAATGCTTGGAACAGCCAGAAGTGGTTATATTGTGGTCAGGTTAATTGCTAATGTAAGACATGTAGCCAAAATGTTAAGCCGTGCTCTGATCATTCTAAAGTTAGACATAATAATAAAATAAACTCAGTCATATAAATGTGTTTTTATCATGTAGGTATTGGATGCGTTCAGTACTTTGACGACTTGTGCTCCACTTGTATTTTACTGACTTGGTGGTGCATGTCTGAATAGATATGCAATGTTCATTACGTTTTTTACATAAAAAAATTGATGTTTTTACAGGCTTAAGGTATCATTAGTTACATTAGAAAGTTATCATTGAAATCTACATTCTATGAAGAAATCACAACTATTATAATGTGAATTGGCTGTCAGAAGAATATCTGTATTATCACCAGGTCTTTATGCAACATGTTTTACGGTAGAATAGTTTCAAGAAGTTAAAACAGGGTTGTGCAATAAAGAACATAGACTTAAACCAATAAACTGCATAACTGCGACTATAGACCACATCACTACGACTATAGACCATAGCATTACGACTTTAGCCCACATTACTACGACTATAGACCATAGCATTACGACTAGAGACCACATTACTACGACTATAGACCATAGCATTACGACTATAGACCACATTACTACGACTATAGACCATAGCATTACGACTTTAGCCCACATTACTACGACTATAGACCATAGCATTACGACTATAGACCACATTACTACGACTATAGACCATAGTCGTAGACTATAGACTATAGACTTCAAAGTCAGCTCCAATCAAGACAAAATCAGGTGAGATGATCACAGAACGAGACAAGCAGATGCGGCGCTGGACTGAGCACTATCTAGAACTCTATGCGACACAGAATGTAGTATCTGACTCTGCCATAGAAAGAATACCAGATCTACCAGTTCTAGATCAGCTTGATGCTCCACCGTCAATAGAGGAGCTTGGTAGGGCTATCGATCATCTGAGAAATGGAAAGGCCCCAGGCAACGATGGCATTCCTGCAGAAGTCCTTAAGCACGGCCAGCCAGCACTACTGAAGCCTCTGCACGAACTCATATGCGATTGCTGGGAACGCGGTCACATCCCACAGGACATGCGTGACGCCAAAATAGTTACGCTTTATAAGAACAAAGGAGATCGCAGCGATTGCAATAACTATCGTGGTATCTCCTTACTGAGTATTGTGGGAAAGGCTTTTGCCAGAGTGATCCTTGCACGCCTGCAAATTCTGGCGCAAAATGTCTACCCAGAATCACAATGCGGTTTTCGGGCTGGCCGGTCAACAATGGACATGATCTTCTCACTCCGTCAGCTACAAGAGAAATGTCGGGAGCAACAGAAAGCCCTCTTTGTTGCCTTCATAGATCTAACAAAGGCATTTGACCTGGTCAGCCGCGAGGGTCTGCTACGTATATTGGAAAAAATAGGATGCCCGCCGCGGCTTCTCTCCATCATCGAGTCCTTCCACACCAATATGCACAGCACAGTGCTCTTCGATGGTGCCACCTCAGAACCCTTCCCAGTCTGTAGCGGAGTCAAACAGGGTTGTGTACTGGCTCCAACACTCTTCGGTATCTTTTTCTCGATGCTACTGCGTCATGCATTCGAGGACTGTTTCGAGGGTGTAAACATCCATACCAGGGCGGATGGAAATCTGTACAACATCAGCCGTCTCCGTGCAAAGAGAAAAGTGGAAAATGTTTTAATTAGAGAGCTGCTCTTCGCGGATGACGCAGCCCTTACCTCACATTCAGAGATAGGTCTCCAACTTTTGGTCGACAAGTTCTCAGAGGCATGCAAAGATTTTGGTCTAACGATAAGCCTCAAAAAGACCAACATTATGAGACAAGGAACTGACTGCTTCCCAGCAATCTCCATTGAGGGAAACACCTTGGATGTCGTCGATGATTTTACCTACCTTGGCAGTAACATCACAAGCACACTCTCCCTGGAAAAGGAAATTGAAACCAGAATCGGCAAGGCTTCATCATTAATGGCTAGGCTGAATAAAAGAGTGTGGAACAATGCACAGCTCACTGCTAGGACAAAAATCACTGTGTACCAGGCCTGCGTGCTCAGCACACTCCTCTATGGCAGCGAGTGCTGGACGACCTATGCCAAACAAACAAAGCAACTCAACAGCTTCCACTTACGATGCTTGCGCAGGATTCTGCACATCAAGTGGCAGGACAAGATAACGAATGTCGAGGTACTCAGAAGGAGTCATATGCTGAGCATGCACTCAATCCTGAGTGAGAGGCGCCTGCGGTGGCTGGGACATGTCCGCAGGATGAACTCGGAGCGCATTCCAAGAGCCCTGCTTTACGGTGAGCTGGCAACTGGTGTGCGGAAGAGAGGACGCCCCTGCTTGCGCTTCAAGGATGTCTGCAAGAAAGACATGAGTCTGGCGCAGATAGACCATAAAACGTGGGAAACCATTGCTGAGGAACGCACCTCCTGGCGGGCTAAAGTACGCGAGGGCATCCAAGTCGCGGAAGCTTCCCTTACAGTCAAGAGCGAGGAGAAAAGGGCCAGGAGAAAGGGGAAGGGGGGCAGAGGAGCAGGAGGAAACGCCATCATCCCATGAGGATGGACGGATGCCATAGATAGAGAGACCATAGCATTACGACTATAGACCACATTACTACGACTATAGACCATAGCATTACGACTATAGACCACATTACTACGACTATAGACCATAGCATTACGACTTTAGCCCACATCACTACGACTATAGACCATAGCATTACGACTTTAGCCCACATTACTACGACTATAGACCATAGCATTACGACTTTAGCCCACATTACTACGACTATAGACCATAGCATTACGACTTTAGACCACATCACTACGACTATAGACCACATTACTACGACTATAGACCACATTACTACGACTATAGACCATAGCATTACGACTTTAGCCCACATTACTACGACTATAGACCATAGCATTACGACTTTAGCCCACATTACTACGACTATAGACCATAGCATTACGACTTTAGACCACATCACTACGACTTTAGCCCACATTACTACGACTATAGACCATAGCATTACGACTTTGGCCCACATTACTACGACTATAGACCATAGCATTACGACTTTAGCCCACATTACTACGACTATAGACCATAGCATTACGACTTTAGCCCACATTACTACGACTATAGACCATAGCATTACGACTTTAGCCCACATTACTACGACTATAGACCATAGCATTACGACTATAGACCACATCACTACGACTATAGACCACATTACTACGACTATAGACCATAGCATTACGACTTTAGACCACATCACTACGACTATAGACCACATTACTACGACTATAGACCACATTACTACGACTATAGACCACATCACTACGACTATAGACCACATTACTACGACTATAGACCATAGCATTATGACTTTAGCCCACATCATTACGACTATAGACCACATTTTACGTCCATAGACCACATCATTACGACTATAGCCAATGAGATTCATAGCGTTAGAGGATCTCCTGGATAATTCTAGAACACAGCGGCAGATCAGTTTGTTGAGTTTTAGGGCAACAACATTATCCTCCCTTGGCGACGCTGGCAGGACTGCAGTTTCTAAAATGTTTACTCCCCCACCCAGCACCCACCCTCACACACCTCATACCAGGAGCCGAGAACTGTTGACCGCATGATCAAGCCTTGAATTGTCTGGTCCTTTTTTTTCTCAAAAAGGTTATCCATGGACTTGCAACGCCAGCAACACAAATGTACTGTCAAATAATAAATAGAAGTAAAAAAAAAGAATGTTAAAAACCACGTTTTTATTAGCGGACTAAAAAGAAGAAAATAATTTAAAACTTATAAGTTTAAGTACTCTAATTTTATACGACTAAAAACGTGGGGCGGGCGCTTATGAGGTTTACATATGCGGTTCACTCATTCTCTCGCTTATAGATATCTCTTTTGCCTTCTAAATTAGAAATCTTTAATTTTTATACCAAACACCCGCCCCACGTTTTTAGTCATATTAAATCAAATTACTTGAACTTATAAGTTTTAAATTATTTTCTTCTTTTTAGTCCGCTAATAAAAACGTGGTTTTTTAAAATCTTTTTTTTTACTTCTATTTATTTTAGTCTTTTTAGTCCACTTATAACAAACTGGTTTTTAAAAATATTTTTTTTACCTCTATTTATTTTACCAAACACCTCACAAGCGCCCGCCCAACGTTTTCAAAACATTGTGATGTGGTCACGGGGTGAACTCACGGATGTCAACAAAAGCAGACGGTACAGATTCTTATATATAGACTATAGATAAACTAAAAAGTTCAATAATTTAATAACGGTACATTCTATCGATCTGAAATTTTGATATAATGCATTGTCATCCCAGATCTATCTGTGGTAAAATTTTCAGATCTCTAGGACCATCAGAATTGGTTCAATTTTACGTTGGCAGATTTGAAAAAATCTTGGGCAAACAAACAAACCAACAATGCCACAGGAACGAAAGCGAGTTAATAAAACGTGGTTAATAAAACAAACCCGTAAAAACAAAGTTTTTGACTATAAATCCCGTAATATATGAGACATAACTAACAGTATTGATTATTTTCAAACATTTACAGACTGAATCTGTCTTAACTCAAGTTTGCTTCATAACCCTGAGGGGAGGGTGAGAGGGGAAAAGTCTTGTCACCGATTCGCTTGACCGAGCTCAGCGTGACACGTAAAATGTAAACAAAAGCACCCCGGTGCTTCGATGGGTCGCCTCAACGCGTCTACTCAAACTTTCACGTGGAAAAAAAAACAATAACAAACCGTGAATTTAAATTACATACCTCATATAAGGATAAACTAAAAATGCATTAATTTAATTACGGTACGTTCGATCGATCTGAAATTTTGATACGATGCATTATTAGGTAAGACGGGTCCGTGTGCCAAATTTCAGCTCGATCGGATCACGTGAAGTGGGTCATTTTCGACTTTTGTTTTTCCGCCCGCCCGCCCATGAGATGACGACAGACACAGAGACAGAGAGAAGACGGCGGTGAAGTTAATATAAGAGATTTAATAAAACAAACCCGTAAAAACAAAGTTTTTGACTATAAATCCCTTATATATGAGACAGAACTAAAAGTATTGATTATGTTCCAACTCTACAAAAATTTACAGACGGACACAGAGTGATGTCCCTTGTCTTTAATAATGGGGGGTGGGACGTGAGGGGGTGTCGGCACGACGGTCGGCGTCAACTCAAAATCTCACGTGGAAGTTGAAGAAAAAAACATTAACAAACCGTGAATTTGAATTACATACGTTATATAAGGAAAAACTAAAAATGCATTAATTTGATTACGGTACGATCAATCGATCTGAAATTTTGATACGATGCATTGTTAGGTGAGACGGGTCCGTGTGCCGAATTTCAGCTCGATCGGATCACTGGAAGTGGGTCATTTTCGACTTTTGTTTTTCCGCCCGCCCATGAGATGATGAGACGGCCGCGAGGTTAATATAAGGGATTTAATAAAACAAACCCGTAAAAACAAAGTTTTTGACTATAAATCCCTTATATATGAGACATAACTAACAGTATTGATTATTTTCAAACATTTACAGACTGAATCTGTCTTAACTCAACTTTGCATCATAACCCTAGTGGGGGGAGGGGTGGGTGGGGGGGGGAAAGGGGAAAAGTCTGGTCACCGATTTGCTTGACCGAGCTCAGAGTGACACGTAAAATGTAAACAAAAGCGCCCCGTCGCTTCGTTGGGTCGCCTAAATGCGACAGCTCAAAATTTCACGTGGGAAAAAAACAATAACAAACCGTGAATTTAAATTACATACCTCATATAAGGATAAACTAAAAATGCATTTATTTAATTACGGTACGTTCGATCGATCTGAAATTTTGATACGATGCATTATTAGGTAAGACGGTCCGTGTGCCAAATTTCAGCTCGATCGGATCACGTGAAGTGGGTCATTTTCGACTTTTGTTTTTCCGCCCGCCCATGAGATGATGAGATGATGAGAGAGATGATGAGATGACGACAGAGACGGCCGCGAAGTTAATATAAGGGATTTAAAAAGAACTTGACTTAGTTTATCTGTCATTGCTCTAGGGCAGGTGTCGGTAACCAGCGGCTCGTGAGTGGCATGCGGCTCTTTCGTTGTCAAGATGCGGCTCTCCAGTTCCATGCGCTGATACTAATAACTAGCGCTGGTACTGTGTAAAAAATGTGTCTTCGATTAATCGGGGAAAATTTAATTGATTAATTTCGATTAATTATCTTTTTTATAACGCAAACATAGATCCCATTAAGTTTAGATTCAATACTTCTCGAAATCGGTTAAGTCGCGGTAATTCCATGGCTCCCATATTTTGTGACGTAGCTCAGCAAATTCGTTCTGCTATGCAAGAAACAAGGAAGAAAAAACTTTTTTGTTTACGTATGCACGTCTAAATAAATAATAATAATACGAGGGAGAAGTATGTTCAACAAAAAAAAATTAATAAATTGAAAAAAACTTTTTTATGGAATTTAAACGATCAAATTAATTTTAATCGATTAAAAATTCAAACGATTAATCGATTAATTAATCGTTAATTTCCGCAGCCCTACTAATAACTATATCATTTTTTAAAATCAAAACTCATGTTAGTGCAGGGGTTCCTAACCAGTGGTGCATGCACCCCCTTGGGGGTGCATGAGCAGGTTCCAGTGGGTGCATGAACGATTCAGAGAAAGAAAAGAAAAAGAGGAAGAAAAAAAAAGAAGAAGAAAAAAAATGAAAGAAAAACTGATAATCTTAAAATGTAAACAGGTTCCAGTGGGTGCATGAACGATTCAGAGAAAGAAAAGAAAAAGAGGAAGAGAAAAAAAGAAGAAGAAGAAAAATGAGAGAAAAACTGATAATCTTAAAATGTAAACCGTAAGCAAGCCATGCTGCGTTAAAGGGCGCCCATTCGCCATATACAACCTTTTTGATAGGTACTTTGATACTCGTTCTACCAAAGCTGCTGATGTGCTGCAGCTAGTCAGGGCATTCTTCACTGAAAACCAGTTAGACTGGACTTCAAGAATTTCTTCAATTTGCACAGATGGTGCTCCCTCCATGCTCGGTAATAAGTCAGGATTTTCAGCGCTGGTAAAGAAAGAAGTTCTAGATATTGTCACTACACACTGTATCCTTCATCGTTAGGCCCTGGCACGCAAAACTCTACCTCCAACCTTGAAGTCAGTTCTTTCTACTGCAGTCCAAGTTGTAAATTTTATCCGCTCACATGGCTTGAACCACTGCCTCTTCAAGTTGTTCTGTCAGGAGGTGGTCTCTGAGCATGAAGTTCTGCTCTACCACACTGAGGTGCACTGGTTGTCCAGGGGACGGATACTTTCTCGGTTAGTAGAACTGAGAGTGGAGCTTGCCATTTTCTTGCGAGAAAAAGAGAGTGCCCTTTCTGACAAGTTTGAATGTCCAAATTTCATTCAATACTTGGCATACCTGGCTGACATCTTCTCCATCTCGAATGAGTTGAAGACATCTTTCCAATGACATGCTGTGACTGTAATAGATGATACTGAGAGATTGCAAGCCTTCCTTAACAAAGTGCCACTATTCCAACGACGACTAGAAAAGTCCAACTTGGCCAACTTTCCAATCTTGGATGAAGTTGTAATATCTGCTGCAGAAGGAAGCAGTGAGGGATCAATGCCTGACAACATCATAAGGGAAATTTCAGAGCACCTTTCAACATTGCATAGGTCCATTGATGGGTATTTCAGTCCAGAAATTTCTAGGAAAGACCTTTAGATTCGCAATCTTTTTCTCTGTGACTTGGACAACATTGATGACAGTGACCTTGCTAAAGATGGCCTGATTGATTTGAGAACCAGAGAATTACTGAGGAGTGCCTTCAGTTGCAATACCTTGATTGAATTTTGATACGCCCAGCTAGATTCCTACCCACAACTAGCCAAGAGGGCAGTACTGACTCTCCTTCCATTTGCCACAAACTATCTCTGTGAAGCAGGATTCACCACACCTTTGACGATTAAAACCAAGGCAAGGAATAAGTTGAATGCAGAGGATGACATGAGAGTTGCTTTGTCTAAAACAGTCCCCAGATTTAAATCGCTGATTGATCATAAGAAGCAGCAGATCTCTCACTAAATTCCCCGTTGCCTATTGTCAAAACGGTTGTGTTCCTAAAATAAACATAGTTTATTATGCATTTTCTGCAAGTTTCACGAAGGGTGTGCATGAACTTTTTGGCGCATCTGAAGGGGTGCATGGACCCCAAAAGGTTAAGAACCACCGTGTTAGTGGCTCTTTAAAAAACTGGGAAATTTTGCAAATTGTAACTTATGGCTCTTTCGTCTCAACAGGCTGCCGACCTCTGTTCACGTGGGGTCAGTTAAAAAAATTTCCTCGACCCGCAAGACTTGGAAGTGTTAAAGTTAAGTTACCGTCCCTTTAATAACTAAATTTTAAAAGAATTATAAATTGAACTTAGTTTGTTACTTTTTTGACTTGCATCAGTATATTGACTATCCCGAAAGAATTTTAGTCTGTAAGCTTGAATAATTTCGTAAGTCATGGCACAGAATTAAGTAATACCATTGTAATTTAATAATCATTTAAATATGAGGCAAACACTATTTCTTTGCTTTATGTGTATATAATATATTACAACGGGCGCACAATATATTTAAAAAAAATTAAAATGGAATGTATATATTATTCAATAAATCTGCGATGGAAAGGGTGGTACATTTAAAAAAATATATTGATGTAACTCTGGGTCTTGAAAAAAGCTGTTGTCTTTTCATTCGCAACAATCGAATAAAGATTCATGTTTTCAAACCAGCGCGATTTCAACTCGCTCTGTAAATAAACGTTCTAAATTGTCCCCAAAGGATGGAACATATTACAGAAAATGAAATAGTAACACTTTTTAGTTACCGGAGCCACACTTAGATTCGTCGAATGCCGTCTTCTCAGCCTACCTGTAAATTTCTCTGTTTTGAAACGTGTACTCGGTGTTTAGTCTCTCGACTTACTCTAAACAGCTCATCCTTTTTCTCAAGTAATTGTATCACTAACACTTAAAAAAGTCCCTGCAGTTTTATTTGTATTAACTAACAACAGCTTCTCTTCTTAGCACTTCTTTTTTTATTTTTTTTATTAATCGTCGCGCTATTTGAGCACCTTAAAGCTGAAGCTTCTTCTACACACTCACAACATGAGCTCTTTAAAATTCTTGCTTCTTTAACCCATTCACTAAATCGTCCCTTTAAAACTCTTGCCCTTTGAACACATTCACTTCTTCAGACAAAGTTGCCCCCCCCCTTTTGTTGTCACTAATTGTTTTAGGAGTCGTCCATTTCAACAAACCGTATTGCTGGGTGACGTCAGACACGAAGGCTGTTATCATGTTTAAGCATGATTAGTTTATTTACTTCCACACTCGAATAATTATTGCCAGTAAAACACGCCATAAAAGGCGCCCAGTTAACAAGGGATGTGCTACAGGAGCAGCGAATTTGAACACATTTGAAATCACATTGTTTCCTGCTGACCGTTCAATGTTCGTTATCCGAAGTTCTACATTCTGTCACATAGGTTTCACTACTTAAATTAAAATCTATCACTAAATTCAGTTTTAAAACACTCCATCTTTTAGAAATCTTGAATGTGTTGTCTTAATGTAGCTGCTTGGTTTGCTAATCTTCATTCCATTATCCCTTTATTTGCTTACGTCAGTGGCAGTGCAAACTAAAGATTCAACACCCCCGTGGATCTCATTTTTAATTATTTTTTTTAAAAAGCATTCAATTGGAAGATAACATAAAACAAAATAGTTTTATCAACTACTAATTTTCTAACAATAAGCTACTGGTAATTTGCATCTCTCTCTTTGTAACACTATGAATTTATTTCTGAGTAAACCATTTCATTTCGTTTCTGTGGTATACTGACTTTCCCTTTGTGAATCGTTGAATTAAACTACTGTTGCTAACTTTAAATTACGCCCCTTTACCAGCTCAAATTAGTAAAAATATAGAGATCATTCATAACGAATTGTAAACGGATTGTTCGTTTTCTTTTTTTTTAAATCTCTATAAATAAACGGTAATTAAAATTGCATGACATTCGTTATAGACTAATTTTGTCTTATAATTTCTCAAAGTTTATTCAGCGCACCTCTAGATCCGAAAAGACTCTAGTCCAAAACAGGGTCAGATAATCCTCCGATTAGGAAATCCTTGTCCTATGCCATCGATTAACTTGAGATATCGTTGGAATTTCAAGTGGAAGTAAGTGAATCTGATTACTGGGAGCGGGCGCAGCCGAGCAGTGGAGAACTTCATGGAATCGCGGTCCCTTGTGATCAGTTATGACGGCTCGGGAAGCCTGAATGCCTTAATGGGAAAACTTTCTCTGAGCTTCTTTCAAACTTTAAATATGAGGTCCCCCCCCCATCCCTCTACTTTTTACTTTTTTTGCCTTTCTTTTGAAATATGAAATCATATCAATATAATAACAACGGAAGATGTTCAGTAAATTTGTTATTTAAACTTTCTAAGTTTATAACGCGATAGCTGATTTATTGCTTGCGAACGACTTGGCATTGACCGTGTATAAACTTTTAAAGTTTTTAACACTTGTCTTTGTAAGAATATTTATATATGTGCTTAATGTTTTCATGGTGATGAAAAATCAATATTATGTGGATGAATTTAAAAAAAACCTTGGTCTATCTTAATCTATCTTATTGCATCCTATATTATCTATCTTAACTTATCCTTTTATCTTATCTTACCCTGTCCTATCTTATGTTATCTTATCTTATCTTACCCTAACCTATCTTATCTTAGCTAATTTATAAACGGTCTATAGTCCAGAGAAGATGTTTTTGAGGTTTGCAAAAATTCTTAGCGTATACAACACGGGACCAAACGCATCCCCCATGAAAGATGTATTTGTTTTATTCATTCGATTACAGTAGGTGGCATCGTACACGTAGTCTTGTATCAAGTCATTTAACAAAGTCTGGAAATTTTCATATCCCAGTGCTTTCACACGGTGCTGTGCATCGTCGCTGTGCATCGGTGCGTTGCATCAGGGACGTACAATGATGCGGTACATCAGTGAGCTACAACGGTGCGGTACATCAGTGAGCTACAACGGTGCGGTACATCAGTGAGCTACAACGGTGTGGTACATCAGTGAGCTACAACGGTGCGGTACATCAGTGAGCTACAACGGTGCGGTACATCAGTGAGCTACAACGGTGCGGTACATCAGTGAGCTACAACTGTGCGGTACATCAGTGAGCTACAACGGTGCGGTACATCAGTGAGCTACAACAGTGTGGTACATCAGTGAGCTACAACGGTGCGGTACATCAGTGAACTACAACGGTGCGGTACATCAGTGAGCTACAACGGTGTGGTACATCAGTGAACTACAACGGTGCGGTACATCAGTGAACTACAACGGTGCGGTACATCAGTGAGCTACAACGGTGTGGTACATCAGTGAGCTACAACTGTGCGGTACATCAGTGAGCTACAACGGTGTGGTACATCAGTACGGTACTTATGCTTGTATCTGGAGGTTTTAAAAAATAAAATTTTGTTATTTCATTTGATATCTCATCCGATTGAAACAAAAGATGTCTCTTTATTTTTCACGACCGCAATCCGTGAATTTTATTTTAAATATATTCAAAGAAAAAAAAAGAAATCCTAATAGACAATAAACGTGTCATCTTCGCATTTGTTATCACTCGTAATCAACATTCTCCTTTCACCCCCGGAGGGTTCTGTATTTTTCTCATGTCTGCATCTCAATGTTAGTAACTCTAACATTTGTTGATAAATGATTGCGACAGTTTTGTTTATCTGTGGTGAGATTTATTATTGCCCTGAAAGGAATTACAACAGATACCTTTCACTCTAACAAAACATCTCTGGAATGTTCCGCCTTTGATTACGAACCCGTATTATGCGACAAGCCGGACGGTGGGGGTGGGGAGAGGTCGTAGTTGACAAAGGAACCGGAAGTGGATAAAAAATATGGACATGACGACTGCGCTCTGTTAACGAGATTTTGTGTCCTGCGCGTGAATTTCGGCCCTCATTTACGACAGGTTCCCCGCATTGTCTGGCATATGAAAGCCCCATCTATCAGCTGGCAAAGGGAGGATCAAACATGGCCAATGACGTCTGCTGGCGTGGACGGGGCCCCGGGGAATACCCGACCACTCGAAGAACTAAGGGGCTGAATTACAAGGAGTCGGGCCTATAATTTGGGTTTCCTATTGCTCTCCGACGCCGATAAGGGCCAATTCTAGCTGTTCACAGCTCTAAACAGTGGGGATCTAGATCTGCCTATAGACCTTTAAGGATCCAAGGGTTATGTCACTCATGAGATTGATATGATGAATATTCGAGATTTCAACTGTCCAAAATATCATTTTGTCAAGATTATCGTCATCATAATCATAACGCAAGGGATGTGATCGCGCAGTATAAAAAATCCTTTAAATGAATGTTTAATTCTCTATTTTTTAGTATTACAATACGAAGTTGATTAAAAATGTCATAAAGCTTCAAATGAACTTTTACTTATCTACAATGCTGGGCGTGATGGTAGAGTATATCTGAGCGGCCCAATTCATCATTTTTTTTGATACTCGTTCGCGCATCGTTCTACGCATGTCGAAATTTGACGGAAAAACCTTTACGCAAAATGAACGGTTCGCTATACATGTTCCTGGGTATTTCGTGTTTTAAGTCACAGTTTTCTAAAAACAATTTAATTGTTTCATCAACTACGTCAGATATATGTCTTCCGGTAACCCTCTAACTGTTTTGAGAGGATGTAAACGTAGGGATTTTTTTCCTTCACATTTGTTGCTCGGTACGCTGCAAAGGTCATAAAAACGTTAATTGTAAGCCATTATTCGTCATTGAAACCTAAAATCCAATACCGGTCATTAAAAACATCAACGTCCTCAGTTAAAAATTTGCCTGCGACTGGTACGACTTTCCGATTGTGATAACCCCCTCAAAATCGTTAATAAATAGTTTTAAAAAATAGAGAGAGATGGAACACAAAAGCCTCAGTGCTTCCTCTGTGGAAAAATCCTGTGCAATGACAACACGAAGCCTGTTAGACTCCGAGAGCTCTTGGAGAAAGTCCATCCATCCAATTCTCACTTCTTGACCTCAGGTACCTTGCCCAAGCTTGGATTTTCTTTGTCACAGAAACCTTCACTGGAGGCATCATTCAAGGTTGCATATCTTTTTGCAAAGAACAAGAAGCCCCACACCATTGGAGAACTTTGGTGAAGCCTTGTGCTCTGGAGATTGTGGAACTGATGTGTGGTCACCAACAGAGGAAGCAGGTTGAGAAGGTTGCTCAGTCCAATGACACTATTCATTCCAGGATTAGTGACATGGCTGCAGACATTCTTGATCAAGTCTTGTGCGAGATGAGAAGCAGTCCTTTTCCATTTAGAATGCAGCTGGATGAATCCACTGATGTAGCACAATGCAGTCAGATTCTTGTATTTCTGAGATATGTTCTCAGTGGATTGCTGAAGGAGGAATTTCTCTTTTGTAAGCCACTCCTAGCTACTACCAAAGCTGCTGATGTGCTGCAGCTAGTCAGGGCATTCTTCACTGAAACCAGTTTGACTGGTGGTGCTCCTTCCATGCTCGGTAATAGGTCAGGATTTTCAGCACTGGTAGAGAAAGAAGTTCCAGATATTGTCAATACACAGTGTATCCTTCGTCGTCGGGCCCTGGCATGCAAAACTCTACCTCCAACCTTGAAGTCAGTTCTTTCTACTGCAGTCCAAGTTGTAAATTTTATCCGCTCACATGCCTTGAACCACTGCCTCTTCAAGTTGTTCTGTCAGGAGGTGGTCTCTGAGAATGAAGATCTGCTCTATCACACTGAGGTGCGCTGGTTGTCCAGGAGACGGATACTTTCTCGGTTAGTAAAACTGAGAGTGGAGCTTGTCATTTTCTTGCGAGAAAAAAAGAGTGACCTTGCTGACAAGTTTGACTGTCCAAATGTCATTCATTACTTGGCATACCTGGCTGACATCTTCGACATCTTGAATGAAATGAACACATCTCTCCAAGGACCTGCTGTGACTGTAATGGATGCTACTGAGAGATTGCAAGCCTTCCTTAACAAAGTGCCACTATACCAAGCGATGACTAGAAAAGTCCAACTTGGTCAACTTTCCAATTTTGGATGAAGTTGTAATATCTAGTGCAGTAGGAAGCACTGAGGGATCACTGCCTGACAACATCAAATGGGAAATTTCAGAGCACCTTTCAAAATTGCAAAAGTCCTTTGATGGGTATTTCTGTCCAGCAATTGCTAGGAAAGACCTTTGGATTCGCAATCCTTTTCTCTGTGACTTGGACAACATTGATGACAGTGACTTTGCTAAAGATGACCTGATTGATTTGAGAACCAGAGAAGTACCGACGAGTGCCTTCAGTTTCAATACCTTGATTGAATTTTGGAGCGCCCAGCTAGATTCCTACCCACAACTAGTCAAGAGGGCAGTACTGTTTCTCCTTCCATTTGCCACAACCTATCTCTGTGAAGCAGGATTCTCCACACCTTTAAAGATTAAAACCAAGGAAAGGAATAAGTTGAATGCAGAGAATGACATGAGAGTTGCTTTGTCCAAAACAGTCCCCAGATTTGAATTGCTGATTGATCAAAAGAAGCAGCAGATCTCTCACTAAATTCTCTGTTGCCTATGGTAAAAACTGTTGTGTTCCTAAAAATAAACTTAGTTTATTATGCATTTGCTGCAAGTTTCACGAGGGGGTGCATGAACTTTTTTGGGCTTCTGAAGGGGTGCATGGACCCCAAAAGGTTAGGAACCACTGATAAAGGGAACAGATAAGTAACTTAAAGAAAGTTTTGCTAGCCCGAAATGTAAGGGTTTTGTTCCCTCGATATTAAATAAAATTCTCAACTTTTATAGAAGAGTTTATTAGCAGTAGAGTTACATCAACATATCAGGTGATTTAAAAAAAATAATATAGATTCAAGCTCTAAATTTGAATTTCTTTTCAACCAAGGTTTTACGTAGGTAATAACTTTTTATTTTCTCCCCAGGGCTATCACTGAATTATTATGATTCGAGGTAAACAAATATAGTGATGATTACATGTTAAACGAAATATGAGAGTGGTTTGTATTTGAACAAGTGTGTAGTCTGCTGTAAGTTGACAAGAACAGATGTCAACTGAGTTAAAATTGTTAATTTTTAAAAAAAATTATTTAACCACCATTTCATGGACAACAGTGCTTAAGTAATAGTAAAGCAAAGAATTTCATAAAACCTAGTAACAACATTTGTAAAGAATTGTAAAAAAAAATTGGTTGGAACGGGTACATTTCTTAAACGAAATATTTGAATTAAAAAATGATTTAAAAAAAAACTAATAGGTATTGAAACGCAGTTTTGCTCAAAATGTAATATTGGCAAAAATAGAAAAATATATCAAAATTGACTGCCCCTCCAAGATTCATAATTGCCTTAGAAGACATAACATGAAGAAATGCAATTCTCGTGTCTTTGGAAATATTTGTCAGAGTTCATTTAAAACCCGAATTATAACCATTGAATTAAAAAATGTATTCTTTACGATTTCTTGTTCAATATCTACAAATATTACTTTGTTCAAGTCGCACTTGAACAATGAAAAGTGAAATGTTTGATCTGAATTCTGGTGGGGCTTCTTAATATTCAGCTGTAAAAAGTTCAGACTGTCCAGTATAACGCTGTTTGGATTGGGTCAATCCTACCATTTCGTCATTCTCCAGTTAACACTCTATATGTACCTGTTAGGTATAAAGCTTTCTGGATTGGGTCAATCGTACCATTTCGTCATTCTCCAGTTATCACTCTTCATCAGGGGTGCGCAACCTTTGGGCTATTCCCGGCCGCATTAAAAAAAAACTTTTGCAAAGGCCGCCAAAAAATGTTCACTGAAAAACGAAACGATCACTATCAAAAATTTACCTCTCTTAATAGTCAACGCAAGATAATAATGACATAATCATAATGTATCGAAAGCAAACACAGTGCTTAATTACAAACAAAAATATTTTCATTGATATAATCTTATATTTCTACTTTATTGAACATTGTCATGTAAACCTAACATCATGTCACATCAAGTACAGCATGAGTATATTTTTAAGTGGCATAAGTACACTGAGAACACAATAATTGAATAAGTGAGAAGCTGCTTCATTAACACTGCCCATGTAACTTAGCAGTCCAGAGTTCTAGAAATTAGTGGCTGCCGTGGTCTTGGATGTTTGCAGAGTCGCGCAAGTCCGGGCCCTCGCTGGAGATCATCAGTCGTATTCCTAACGCCGGATTGGTGTCCACCAGACGCTTTCAATATTTGTTCTTGAGATATTTCATTCTTAAAAATGACGCTTCGCACATGGAAGTGCTTCCAAACAGCATTAGAGTGTTTCTTGCTATTTAGCGAAACTTGGAATACTCCACAGCTACTTTCCATGTCCGCAGTAGATCTTTTTTGTCCCCAAATTCTTCACAAGCAGCGCGTTATTTTTTAGTTCGATCAGTTTCATTTGGTGATCCAATGGCGCACTCTCTGTCTTAACCAAATGTGGAGAAGCAACAAGTCTCATATTTTCTGAAATGTTGTCGAAATCCTGAAAACGTTTTACGAATTCCAAAAACAGCGCTTCGAGGACGCCTGAAAAGGACGTAGCCGGAATTTCATCTTTTCTTATTTCATGGCTCTCGATTAGAGCGGTGAATTGTGGAAAATGATGCAGATTGAGCTGTTGGATATGACTTTGTGACATTTGTCACAGAAATCCTGTACTCTTCTGTGCATGAGGCAAACTGTTGTTCCTTTGACTTTCAGAGACTCATTGAGGCAGTTGATATAAATTACCAAATCTACAAGGAAGGCCTGGTTTTGAAGTGGGCAGTCCTTGTTTTTCATGGCATAAAATTCCAGTATTTGTTTTCGTAGCAGCAGAACACTGCGAGATGTTTCTCCCTGAGACATCCAACGAACGCTGGTGTTGTACAGAATATCTTCAGCCGACGAATCATTTGTGTGAAGAATTTGTATGAATTGGCGGTGGTGCAGAGCATTCGCTCGAATGAAAAGGATAATGCGATTCACATGAGCTGGTCATTACCGTGATCCTTCAGCACATAATCGGAAAATGTAGCCACGAAGCCATTTTGCTTACCAACCATGGCAGGCTGTACAGATGCCTCGCAGATTCTTCACATCAACGTGCGAGTCGATGCAAGCTTTTCAAACTGCCAAAATATGTCTTCTCCTCGAGTTCAAGTAATGAGTGTCTCCATGGAGTGCAGATCCTCACACAATTCAAATGTTAGGGACAGGGAGCGAATGAATATGAGTAGCTGCGCTAATTCAATGTCTATGAGCGCTAAACATTGCAGCTAACGCTACAGCTGCAGGAGTCGTAATTTGTTTCGCAATAACAAGTGCTTAACAGTGTAAATGAATATTCGATATTTCGTTTACAACTTTAAATAATATATTGCCAAGTGGCAAATATTTGAGAGCCTCAGGTTATTATAAATTAAACATATTTCCACGGCCGCACATTATCGTTCCCGCGGCCGCATGCGGCCTTATGGCCGCAGGTTGCGCACCCCTGCTCTACATGTACCTGTTAGGATTGGTTCAATCGTACCATTTCGTCATTCTCCAGTCTACACTGTACATGTATCTGTTGGGGAAAACGGATCGACTACCAAATTTTGTCAGTCGTCTGTATGCAGAGAGTGAGTCCGGAAGTACTTTATTGGAACTGATCCATGTGTAGAAACAGACTCGTTGCCCACAGTTACTGCTGCTCCCGGTCTTGTTTCTGTGGGACTGATTCTAATGAGGGGAAAAATTAGAACTGGTCGGGTGTGACGACGTTCAAATATGTGGAATTCATTTAAGAAGTATACCTAAAAACGCGAAAACTTTTCAGATTTCAACACAACAAAAAACCTCACAGTTTCATCATTATTTCTGTAGACCACGGATCAGTCATTGCAAATCATGTATAGCAGTGTCCCGAAGTTCATCAACAGGAGAGTCACGACAAAATACGCGGTATTTTTAAAAAGAACATTTGAAAATCAGTTTCCAAAGTATTGTGGAGATATGTTTATTTCCGTGTTAAACATTCATGCTACATTCACGTTAACTACAGTGACCATGTTGCTCCTTTAATTGAGTGAGCAAACTATTTTCCTATCACCCTAGAATATCTATTTAGACAGTCCCATATAAAGAACGAGACAGACTTACTAGTGGGACTTATACTCATGAACAAAATGTTAGAAATCAGTGGGGTGATACGGTATAAGTTAAAATTCGATTAAAATTTAAGAAAATATTTCTAATATATTTTTTTTTCCAATTTATCAAAAATTTATATTTTTTGTTACTTACATACTTTTCCCTCGTATTATTATTATTTATTTAGACATGCATACGAAAACAAAAAAGGTTTCTCTTCCTTATTTCTTGCATAGTGGAACGGATTTGCTGTGTTACGTCTCAAAATTTGGGAGCCATTGAATTACCGCAACTTAACCAATTTCACGAAATAATTAATCTTAACTTATTAACGGGATCTATATATGCGTTATACAAATATAATAAATCGAAATTAATCGATTAATATATTAAATTTGCCCCCGATCAATCGAACAATTTTTTAAATCAGTACCAGCCCTACATTTAAGTATTTCTCCCTGAAACGTTTTTTTTTGCTTCACTATATCGTTTGTATTATATTATCGTATTAAAAATATGCTCCCTTATCCCTTGAATGCGCCGAGAGATTAAAATAAAATTAGATTAGATTTAAGATAAAAGCAAGGGTGGTACAAACAAAATCAATCATTTTCTTTTAAAACTAACATTTGTTTTAATCAAAGTTTATAAAGAATTTTTTTTAAAGTTTTTATAACAAAAATTTAGTTTAGACACGCCCTTGTGCAGATTCCGAGCGTGCGTCAGGAAATATAGCAATCGTCATGTCAGCTGTGAGCTGACGGATGTTGTCACACGCCGATGTAAGAATGATGTAACAGGAACAATTGTAAATGGCCGCACGTCCAGAACGAGGCCAAGAGATGCCCAGATACAGCATGACCTGTGGGGACACATTTAATTTAGCAACGCGTGAATATAGGAAATCTGGGAGAGGTGTGAAAACATTTTAATCATTGCGTCATTATAGAATAGTATTTATCAACACGGTACACTATCCGTACATTTGAAAGTAAGGGCTTTATCTAAACCTAAAGTAATAATAAAATGTGTCAAGAAAAAGTTTTCGGTACAATAATAAAGCTGTCAAAGTTAAAATGTTCTTAGACATGTAATGAGAAAGTAGGATTTAATTTTTAGAAGTCAGAGATAAAACTCAAGATTAACATGAGATTTAGTAGCCCAGTGCACCCGGCGTATGGGGAAAGGGATATCCGGGAAAGTGTGAAGTTTGTTTTCATGAAGTAGTATTGACGTCATTGCATTGAAACTATCTGTTGACAAGACAAGCTTTATAGGAGACAATTGTACGTGTGGGTAATGCCATGGGAACGGAAGCGTCTCTCTATACCAATATGATTTCTTGGATTAGTTTCACCGAAATGATCCCGATTATATCAAAAAGATATTTTATCTTGTTTATCGGTGATTTCTTTTAAGTTACCATTGCTATATAAACTGTTCAATAAAGTGCGTGAGAGGGATGGCATTATGTCCAATAATTATAATTCCATCAGTTCTCGTAGATATGTTACAAAAATTAAGTTAAATCAAGTTTTCCTAGATAACACTGCAGACTATAGATAAACAAAGGAAAGAAGTTAGCGAGAGGCGGTCCCACAGTTCACAACATTGAGGTCAAAGTTGGACATCAACCAATTACAATAATATTCAGCTTTCTTTGTCATTTTTTAAAATCAGTTTTCTTTTTTCACCCGTACCATCCTCTTCTAGCCCCTCACCTCTTATCCATATTTCCCAAGCACCCGTCCTCTGCACTGTGTTTCCATGCTCATATCTTCTACCTAAACCACTCTTTACCTCTACACTCCAGTTCCTCGACCACTATTACCCTCATACACCACGCCCCCCTCTCATCACAGACTTTATTCTAAACCTCAACGCCGTACACACTTTTCATCATCGTCTCCACAATCTCTAAACTGGCCTTACATGAAAATAATAATCCAAATAAATCTACATTATATGCCAATAACACTTAACAATCTGCATGCATTCGTCGCAATAATAACACATAAAAACATACACAAAAAGACAGACACACATACACCACTACACACAGAAAAAATCACAATAAATGATCGTACACTAATGGTAAAACTGTACATAACTACATGCACTTACCAAATTCACTTTAAAAAACGCAAAAAGATGCGTATTTGTTTTTCTTAGTGGCCACATACAATTAACCTTTGAAAACATATCGCTTATCTTTCTCCGACAATTATGCTTCGACTCTCGTTGTTAAGGGCAGGCAATGTTGATCTCGGACAATTATCAGTTCGGACACTCTGAGGAGAGCCACCGGTCAGTTGGGTTGGTCGCACTCCGCCTCGGCAGAGCCAGACACGAGGAGGACTTTAATGAGCGTAGCATTTACCTGGCGATAGGTTACGGTTGACTGTCAGCCCCCAAGTGCCCCGTTGATTGGCCGACTTAGATTTCACCCTCGTTAGAGGCAATAGCAGGCCGCTCTAATTGCCTTAAGCCACAATCTTGTATTTTCCCATATTTGTAATATGTTTAGATTGGAAGGAAGCAGGTTTTTTTCTTCAATTTTCTTCAAAGCAGTTTAATTAACAGCCTGGTAAGACGCATGTGAGATCATTCATAATTTTCTACTATCTGCTGTAACGTTTTGAAACCTTCTTGTGTATCAATCTTCATCACAGGCTGTAAAGATATGCCCTGCATTTCTTTAATATTTGTTTCAAGTCCATTAGCAATCCTGCTATTTTAAAATGACTGCTCTATTATCTTTCTAGGCAATGGTTCCATGAAAAATTTAGTGATTGTAGTGCTTTGGGTCAGTCAAGCTGATGCCATGTTTTATTTTATTTTTTAAATTTCAAAAATACTTTGTTCTGTGTAACAATTATCAATGTTTTCTCATTGATAACAGATGTCAGAGCGAGGCTAATAGCTTGGATCTCACCTAGATCCAGTGGCGGATTTAGCTATAGGGCGGGGGGGGGACGGCTTGCCCCCCCCCCACGCCCCTGTTGGGTCTGAAACGGCGCCCCCTAAAGACGCCCTCGATTAACACTAAAAAGGTTCCACAAGAGCAGAAAAAAGATTGCTAAAGACGAAACTTCTAATCAACACCAAACTGCTTGCTAAATAGCGCATTTAAAATGACGAAACGGTAATATCTGGTTTAAATCAATCACTCGCATCTGAATTATCAGCGACAATTGATAATGAAGTTAAGTGCACAATTCTTTTCTTTAATTATTGATTCAACCATTGATATATCTAGAATTGATCAGATGTCAGTTTCTTTACGTTATTTTTTTTAAAATCAGGTCATGCTGTGGAAAGATTTATAGGCTTTTATACTTTGGTAAACGCCTCACAAGCTGAAGGGCGTGGGATCTAGCCCACGTTAAAGCCACAATAAAATGGAATGACTAACGCTAAGAAAGTCATCCACTGACCTTGAAGGGAGATGGGCGCCCACCAAGGTCTACCAAGCACCGCCCCTAGTAGGTTCTAATGGAAACATTAGGACCCCCTACGACCACCATTTATGGGACTTTAAAAAAATTAATAAAAAATAAAAAAATGCTGCCGCATTTGCTGAGAAGATTTTAACGGAACTAAAAAAGCGAAACAATTATATCACACTCAGTCGAGGACAGGCATACTCTGGAATTAAAAGTGGCCTTCAAACTCAGATAAAGAAACGTTCACCCAATTGTTGTGCAGATGTTTTGAGTTTGGTTACTATCGTAGCAAAGTCAGTAAACAATGATGTACAGTTGTTTTTTGGCACAGATTTAATGTTGTATGCATTCCTTACGTCTAGTTTACCACGTCTACATACTCTTAAAGAACACCAGAAATCTCAATATGAATCAACAGATACTCTGAAACGACTTTCTGATACAAGATGTGGAAGTCGTAAGCATGCAGTTCATGCAGTTGTTGGATCATTCTCTGCTATTCTAGCCACACTTGATTCAGAGGAATCAGAATATAAAGGAAGTGTCAGAGAAGAAGCTATGGGACTATCTGTTTTAATAACAAAATATTCTTTTGTTTTTCAGATGCTATTTGTACAAAAGTTATATTCGTGCTATCAAACTACTTGCAACGCCTTTGCAAAACAATTGATCAATGTTGGAAGAAATAAGTTTGTTGGAATGAGAGCGATGAAGCTTTTGACATTCTAAATGTAGATGTCAAATCATTTATTAACGAAAATGGTTCAAAACTAGATGTTAAATCAGAATTTAAAGAAAAGTGAATTGCAAAAAAAAAGAAAAGCATGGCAGGCGAACTTAGCAAAGATAAAATGGCTGATGATCCAACCACA
The DNA here is from genome assembly GCA_944989445.1 of Ampullaceana balthica. Classification (NCBI taxonomy): domain Eukaryota; kingdom Metazoa; phylum Mollusca; class Gastropoda; family Lymnaeidae; genus Ampullaceana; species Ampullaceana balthica. The sequence continues at coordinate 404,264 of CALYLW010000412.1, forward strand.
CGCTTTAAATCTGAAATGCACTTCACTATCATGGATACACTAGTAATACAAATAGATGATCGATTATTTATGACTTTTGGGGCACAGTTACTTATTTGCATTGTATTGATCTATCACAAATGTCGGAAGAAAATTAAATAAAGATTATTTTTGAAGTTTATGCAAAATTTACAAACACGACATTAACCTTGAAGAGCAATCAGGAAATATGATACCTTCAAAGATTTGTATACATCTATGCATTTATCATTATCAAGTGAACTACAAATTAAAAAGGTTCAGCCATTCTTGACTGAAAAACAAATGGCATCAGGTCTCCCGAAATTGTCAATACTCTATAAAAATTTATTTGACTCTTCCTGTTAGCAGTGCTAATTTATTTGCGCTCAACAATGACAAACGAACGTCTGTCTGGATTAGCATTCATTTCAATAGAACATAATCTAGCTGAGAACGTTGACTTTGAATCAACGATAAATCGTTTAGCTTCAATGAAATCACGTAGAAAGCAATTTAAATAGTGCTCAGGGCTCTATCTTATCTTATCTTATCTTATCTTCGGTTCAAGATGTACATTTTGAAAACCTGTTCATTTAAATTTAGTTTCCTCATGGATATATTTCTCAAGATCTTTAAACCTGAGTGGGAAATAATATCTTAGAGTATACAAAAAAAAAGACATATGGGGCCCCCGGCCCTGAACAATTGGACATTAGAAGTGCAGTGCCATTTGTTATTTTAATATGGGCTACCAAGTTTTTATATACAAAGTTTGGTTAAGATCCAATCATTTACTCAGTAGCTAACGCATAAACTAATTTTATATAGCTCATATAAGCAAAAAATGACATTAAGGGCCCCAGGGCCCAATTAGTTTAAGATATCAAGTTCAAAACACCTATTTATTTGAATCAATTTTATATTGGTTTTATTTATCTATCTATATTTCTCAAGATCTTTAATAATTGAATTGGGAATAAAATCTTATACGTTTATGAAAAAAGACTTTTTGAACCCCCAGCCCCGAATAAATGGACATTATGAAATTATTGCCCTATAGTATTTTAATATAAGCTATCGAAGTGTTATGTACCAAGTTTGGTCAAGATCCATTCATTTTCCAAGCAGCTAAGCCTTAAACTAATTTTTATATAGCTCATATTAGAAAAAATTCTCATTATGGGCCCCTGGCGCCCCATGAGTGTTAAATTTTGAAAAAAAAGTAGCCTATTTCCATCCCGGGAGCGTACTCAAAAGTCTCCAAAAGTTTCATGGCGATCGGATGAATGGTGTAGTCAGCTATAACAGACATGCATACATACATACATACATGCATACATGAAAACTTATTAAAGTAAATCTCACATTTAGAGTGAGCAGAAATGTGTGTTTTTTTCGACATAAAATATAGCAATAAGAGTGAATCTCATATCAAATTTCTAATCTTCATTGCAGAACCAGCCATTTAGACAAATGAATTTTATTTCAGCACCTAGAAATATTTATACGAAGTGAATGAATTTTAACAAATTTTGCGGCGCCCCTCTGAAATTCTCCTGCCCCCCCCCCACGCAGACAAACCTAAATCCGCCACTGCCTAGATCTCAACAAGGCTGAACACATAAAGTCACATCCGTGGCAAAATTTATGCAGGACATCTCCTACTGGTCAGAAGATAAGTTTACCTCAAATGATAGTAGAGTACCTAAATGATTTAACCAGTGAAAAATGTTTTGCATTTAGAGAAAGAAGAGCTGAGTCATCTCCAGTGAAAGTAGTTACCTTCAGTGAAAAATGAGTTACCTCTAGTGAAAGTAGATGATCATTTCTTTGAAAGTGGCCAACAGCTCTCGAGTTGGACACTGGAGCACTCATCCTCCTTACATGAGTATATAGTAGGTACTGGGGCACTCATCCTCCTTACATGAGTATATAGTAAGTACTGGAGCACTCATCCTCTACATGATTATATAGTAAGTACTGGAGCACTCATCCTCCTTACATGAGTATATAGTAAGTACTGGAGCACTCTTCCTCCTTACATGAGTATATAGTAAGTACTGGGGCACTCATCCTCCTTACAGGAGTATATAGTAAGTAATGGAGCACTCATCCTTCTTACATGAGTATATAGTAAGTAATGGAGCACTCATCCTTCTTACATGAGTATATAGTAAGTACTGGAGCACTCATCCTCTACATGAGTATATTGTAAGTGCTGGAGCACTCATCCTTCTTACATGAGTATATAGTAAGTACTGGAGCACTCATCCTTCTTACATTAGTATATAGTAAGTACTGGAGCACTCATCCTCTACATGAGTATATAGTAAGTACTGGAGCACTCATCCTTCTTACATGAGTATATAGTAAGTACTGGAGCACTCATCCTTCTAACATGAGTATATAGTAAGTACTGGAGCACTCATCCTCTACATGAGTATATAGTAAGTACTGGAGCACTCATCCTCTACATGAGTATATAGTAAGTACTGGAGCACTCATCCTTCTTACATGAGTATATAGTAAGTACTGGAGCACTCATCCTTCTTACATGAGTATATAGTAAGTACTGGAGCACTCATCCTCTACATGAGTATATAGTAAGTACTGGAGCACTCATCCTTCTAACATGAGTATATAGTAAGTACTGGAGCACTCATCCTTCTTACATGAGTATATAGTAAGTACTGGAGCACTCATCCTTCTTACATGAGTATATAGTAAGTACTGGAGCACTCATCCTTCTTACATGAGTATATAGTAAGTACTGGAGCACTCATCCTCTACATGAGTATATAGTAAGTACTGGAGCACTCATCCTTCTCACATGAGTATATAGTAAGTACTGGAGCACTCATCCTCTACATGAGTATATTGTAAGTACTGGAGCACTCATCCTTCTTACATGAGTATATAGTAAGTAATGGAGCACTCATCCTTCTTACATGAGTATATAGTAAGTACTGGAGCACTCATCCTTCTTACATGAGTATATAGTAAGTACTGGAGCACTCATCCTCTACATGAGTATATTGTAAGTGCTGGAGCACTCATCCTTCTTACATGAGTATATAGTAAGTACTGGAGCACTCATCCTTCTTACATTAGTATATAGTAAGTACTGGAGCACTCATCCTCTACATGAGTATATAGTAAGTACTGGAGCACTCATCCTTCTTACATGAGTATATAGTAAGTACTGGAGCACTCATCCTTCTACATGAGTATATAGTAAGTACTGGAGCACTCATCCTCTACATGAGTATATAGTAAGTACTGGAGCACTCATTCTTCTTACATGAGTATATAGTAAGTACTGGAGCACTCATCCTTCTTACATGAGTATATAGTAAGTACTGGAGCACTCATCCTCTACATGAGTATATAGTAAGTACTGGAGCACTCATCCTTCTACATGAGTATATAGTAAGTACTGGAGCACTCATCCTTCTTACATGAGTATATAGTAAGTACTGGAGCACTCATCCTCTACATGAGTATATAGTAAGTACTGGAGCACTCATCCTCTACATGAGTATATAGTAAGTACTGGAGCACTCATCCTTCTTACATGAGTATATAGTAAGTACTGGAGCACTCATCCTTCTTACATGAGTATATAGTAAGTACTGGAGCACTCATCCTCTACATGAGTATATAGTAAGTACTGGAGCACTCATCCTTCTTACATGAGTATATAGTAAGTACTGGAGCACTCATCCTTCTACATGAGTATATAGTAAGTACTGGAGCACTCATCCTCTACATGAGTATATAGTAAGTACTGGAGCACTCATCCTCTACATGAGTATATAGTAAGTACTGGAGCACTCATCCTTCTTACATGAGTATATAGTAAGTACTGGAGCACTCATCCTTCTTACATGAGTATATAGTAAGTACTGGAGCACTCATCCTCTACATGAGTATATAGTAAGTACTGGAGCACTCATCCTTCTTACATGAGTATATAGTAAGTACTGGAGCACTCATCCTTCTTACATGAGTATATAGTAAGTACTGGAGCACTCATCCTCTTACATGAGTATATAGTAAGTACTGGAGCACTCATCCTTCTTACATGAGTATATAGTAAGTACTGGAGCACTCATCCTCTACATGAGTATATAGTAAGTACTGGAGCACTCATCCTTCTACATGAGTATATAGTAAGTACTGGAGCACTCATCCTCTACATGAGTATATAGTAAGTACTGGAGCACTCATCCTTCTTACATGAGTATATAGTAAGTACTGGAGCACTCATCCTTCTTACATGAGTATATAGTAAGTACTGGAGCACTCATCCTTCTTACATGAGTATATAGTAAGTACTGGAGCACTCATCCTCTACATGAGTATATAGTAAGTACTGGAGCACTCATCCTTCTTACATGAGTATATAGTAAGTACTGGAGCACTCATCCTTCTTACATGAGTATATAGTAAGTACTGGAGCACTCATCCTCTACATGAGTATATAGTAAGTACTGGAGCACTCATCCTTCTTACATGAGTATATAGTAAGTACTGGAGCACTCATCCTTCTACATGAGTATATAGTAAGTACTGGAGCACTCATCCTCTACATGAGTATATAGTAAGTACTGGAGCACTCATCCTTCTTACATGAGTATATAGTAAGTACTGGAGCACTCATCCTTCTTACATGAGTATATAGTAAGTACTGGAGCACTCATCCTCTACATGAGTATATAGTAAGTACTGGAGCACTCATCCTTCTACATGAGTATATAGTAAGTACTGGAGCACTCATCCTTCTTACATGAGTATATAGTAAGTACTGGAGCACTCATCCTCTACATGAGTATATAGTAAGTACTGGAGCACTCATCCTTCTTACATGAGTATATAGTAAGTACTGGAGCACTCATCCTTCTACATGAGTATATAGTAAGTACTGGAGCACTCATCCTCTACATGAGTATATAGTAAGTACTGGAGCACTCATCCTCTACATGAGTATATAGTAAGTACTGGAGCACTCATCCTTCTTACATGAGTATATAGTAAGTACTGGAGCACTCATCCTCTTACATGAGTATATAGTAAGTACTGGAGCACTCATCCTCTACATGAGTATATAGTAAGTACTGGAGCACTCATCCTTCTTACATGAGTATATAGTAAGTACTGGAGCACTCATCCTCTTACATGAGTATATAGTAAGTACTGGAGCACTCATCCTTCTTACATGAGTATATAGTAAGTACTGGAGCACTCATCCTTCTTACATGAGTATATAGTAAGTACTGGAGCACTCATCCTCTACATGAGTATATAGTAAGTACTGGAGCACTCATCCTTCTACATGAGTATATAGTAAGTACTGGAGCACTCATCCTCTACATGAGTATATAGTAAGTACTGGAGCACTCATCCTTCTTACATGAGTATATAGTAAGTACTGGAGCACTCATCCTCTACATGAGTATATAGTAAGTACTGGAGCACTCATCCTTCTACATGAGTATATAGTAAGTACTGGAGCACTCATCCTCTACATGAGTATATAGTAAGTACTGGAGCACTCATCCTCTTACATGAGTATATAGTAAGTACTGGAGCACTCATCCTCTTACATGAGTATATAGTAAGTACTGGAGCACTCATCCTCTACATGAGTATATAGTAAGTACTGGAGCACTCATCCTTCTTACATGAGTATATAGTAAGTACTGGAGCACTCATCCTCTACATGAGTATATAGTAAGTACTGGAGCACTCATCCTCTACATGAGTATATAGTAAGTACTGGAGCACTCATCCTCTACATGAGTATATAGTAAGTACTGGAGCACTCATCCTTCTTACATGAGTATATAGTAAGTACTGGAGCACTCATCCTCTACATGAGTATATAGTAAGTACTGGAGCACTCATCCTTCTTACATGAGTATATAGTAAGTACTGGAGCACTCATCCTTCTTACATGAGTATATAGTAAGTACTGGAGCACTCATCCTCTACATGAGTATATAGTAAGTACTGGAGCACTCATCCTCTACATGAGTATATAGTAAGTACTGGAGCACTCATCCTTCTTACATGAGTATATAGTAAGTACTGGAGCACTCATCCTCTTACATGAGTATATAGTAAGTACTGGAGCACTCATCCTCTACATGAGTATATAGTAAGTACTGGAGCACTCATCCTTCTTACATGAGTATATAGTAAGTACTGGAGCACTCATCCTCTACATGAGTATATAGTAAGTACTGGAGCACTCATCCTCTTACATGAGTATATAGTAAGTACTGGAGCACTCATCCTTCTACATGAGTATATAGTAAGTACTGGAGCACTCATCCTCTACATGAGTATATAGTAAGTACTGGAGCACTCATCCTCTACATGAGTATATAGTAAGTACTGGAGCACTCATCCTTCTTACATGAGTATATAGTAAGTACTGGAGCACTCATCCTCTACATGAGTATATAGTAAGTACTGGAGCACTCATCCTCTACATGAGTATATAGTAAGTACTGGAGCACTCATCCTCTACATGAGTATATAGTAAGTACTGGAGCACTCATCCTTCTTACATGAGTATATAGTAAGTACTGGAGCACTCATCCTCTACATGAGTATATAGTAAGTACTGGAGCACTCATCCTTCTTACATGAGTATATAGTAAGTACTGGAGCACTCATCCTCTACATGAGTATATAGTAAGTACTGGAGCACTCATCCTCTACATGAGTATATAGTAAGTACTGGAGCACTCATCCTCTTACATGAGTATATAGTAAGTACTGGAGCACTCATCCTTCTACATGAGTATATAGTAAGTACTGGAGCACTCATCCTCTACATGAGTATATAGTAAGTACTGGAGCACTCATCCTTCTTACATGAGTATATAGTAAGTACTGGAGCACTCATCCTTCTTACATGAGTATATAGTAAGTACTGGAGCACTCATCCTCTACATGAGTATATAGTAAGTACTGGAGCACTCATCCTCTTACATGAGTATATAGTAAGTACTGGAGCACTCATCCTCTACATGAGTATATAGTAAGTACTGGAGCACTCATCCTCTACATGAGTATATAGTAAGTACTGGAGCACTCATCCTCTACATGAGTATATAGTAAGTACTGGAGCACTCATCCTCTTACATGAGTATATAGTAAGTACTGGAGCACTCATCCTCTACATGAGTATATAGTAAGTACTGGAGCACTCATCCTTCTTACATGAGTATATAGTAAGTACTGGAGCACTCATCCTTCTACATGAGTATATAGTAAGTACTGGAGCACTCATCCTCTTACATGAGTATATAGTAAGTACTGGAGCACTCATCCTCTACATGAGTATATAGTAAGTACTGGAGCACTCATCCTCTTACATGAGTATATAGTAAGTACTGGAGCACTCATCCTCTACATGAGTATATAGTAAGTACTGGAGCACTCATCCTCTACATGAGTATATAGTAAGTACTGGAGCACTCATCCTCTACATGAGTATATAGTAAGTACTGGAGCACTCATCCTCTACATGAGTATATAGTAAGTACTGGAGCACTCATCCTCTACATGAGTATATAGTAAGTACTGGAGCACTCATCCTCTACATGAGTATATAGTAAGTACTGGAGCACTCATCCTCTTACATGAGTATATAGTAAGTACTGGAGCACTCATCCTCTACATGAGTATATAGTAAGTACTGGAGCACTCATCCTCTACATGAGTATATAGTAAGTACTGGAGCACTCATCCTCTACATGAGTATATAGTAAGTACTGGAGCACTCATCCTCTTACATGAGTATATAGTAAGTACTGGAGCACTCATCCTCTTACATGAGTATATAGTAAGTACTGGAGCACTCATCCTCTTACATGAGTATATAGTAAGTACTGGAGCACTCATCCTCTACATGAGTATATAGTAAGTACTGGAGCACTCATCCTTCTTACATGAGTATATAGTAAGTACTGGAGCACTCATCCTCTACATGAGTATATAGTAAGTACTGGAGCACTCATCCTCTACATGAGTATATAGTAAGTACTGGAGCACTCATCCTTCTTACATGAGTATATAGTAAGTACTGGAGCACTCATCCTTCTTACATGAGTATATAGTAAGTACTGGAGCACTCATCCTCTACATGAGTATATAGTAAGTACTGGAGCACTCATCCTCTACATGAGTATATAGTAAGTACTGGAGCACTCATCCTCTTACATGAGTATATAGTAAGTACTGGAGCACTCATCCTCTTACATGAGTATATAGTAAGTACTGGAGCACTCATCCTCTACATGAGTATATAGTAAGTACTGGAGCACTCATCCTTCTTACATGAGTATATAGTAAGTACTGGAGCACTCATCCTCTACATGAGTATATAGTAAGTACTGGAGCACTCATCCTCTACATGAGTATATAGTAAGTACTGGAGCACTCATCCTTCTTACATGAGTATATAGTAAGTACTGGAGCACTCATCCTCTACATGAGTATATAGTAAGTACTGGAGCACTCATCCTCTACATGAGTATATAGTAAGTACTGGAGCACTCATCCTCTTACATGAGTATATAGTAAGTACTGGAGCACTCATCCTCTACATGAGTATATAGTAAGTACTGGAGCACTCATCCTCTACATGAGTATATAGTAAGTACTGGAGCACTCATCCTTCTTACATGAGTATATAGTAAGTACTGGAGCACTCATCCTCTTACATGAGTATATAGTAAGTACTGGAGCACTCATCCTCTACATGAGTATATAGTAAGTACTGGAGCACTCATCCTCTACATGAGTATATAGTAAGTACTGGAGCACTCATCCTCTTACATGAGTATATAGTAAGTACTGGAGCACTCATCCTCTTACATGAGTATATAGTAAGTACTGGAGCACTCATCCTCTTACATGAGTATATAGTAAGTACTGGAGCACTCATCCTCTTACATGAGTATATAGTAAGTACTGGAGCACTCATCCTCTACATGAGTATATAGTAAGTACTGGAGCACTCATCCTCTACATGAGTATATAGTAAGTACTGGAGCACTCATCCTCTACATGAGTATATAGTAAGTACTGGAGCACTCATCCTCTTACATGAGTATATAGTAAGTACTGGAGCACTCATCCTCTACATGAGTATATAGTAAGTACTGGAGCACTCATCCTCTTACATGAGTATATAGTAAGTACTGGAGCACTCATCCTCTACATGAGTATATAGTAAGTACTGGAGCACTCATCCTCTACATGAGTATATAGTAAGTACTGGAGCACTCATCCTCTACATGAGTATATAGTAAGTACTGGAGCACTCATCCTCTTACATGAGTATATAGTAAGTACTGGAGCACTCATCCTCTACATGAGTATATAGTAAGTACTGGAGCACTCATCCTCTTACATGAGTATATAGTAAGTACTGGAGCACTCATCCTCTACATGAGTATATAGTAAGTACTGGAGCACTCATCCTCTTACATGAGTATATAGTAAGTACTGGAGCACTCATCCTCTACATGAGTATATAGTAAGTACTGGAGCACTCATCCTCTACATGAGTATATAGTAAGTACTGGAGCACTCATCCTCTACATGAGTATATAGTAAGTACTGGAGCACTCATCCTCTACATGAGTATATAGTAAGTACTGGAGCACTCATCCTCTTACATGAGTATATAGTAAGTACTGGAGCACTCATCCTCTACATGAGTATATAGTAAGTACTGGAGCACTCATCCTCTTACATGAGTATATAGTAAGTACTGGAGCACTCATCCTCTACATGAGTATATAGTAAGTACTGGAGCACTCATCCTCTTACATGAGTATATAGTAAGTACTGGAGCACTCATCCTCTACATGAGTATATAGTAAGTACTGGAGCACTCATCCTCTACATGAGTATATAGTAAGTACTGGAGCACTCATCCTCTACATGAGTATATAGTAAGTACTGGAGCACTCATCCTCTTACATGAGTATATAGTAAGTACTGGAGCACTCATCCTCTACATGAGTATATAGTAAGTACTGGAGCACTCATCCTCCTTACATGAGTATATAGTAAGTACTGGAGCACTCATCCTCTACATGAGTATATAGTAAGTACTGGAGCACTCATCCTCTTACATGAGTATATAGTAAGTACTGGAGCACTCATCCTCTACATGAGTATATAGTAAGTACTGGAGCACTCATCCTCTACATGAGTATATAGTAAGTACTGGAGCACTCATCCTTCTTACATGAGTATATAGTAAGTACTGGAGCACTCATCCTTCTTACATGAGTATATAGTAAGTACTGGAGCACTCATCCTTCTTACATGAGTATATAGTAAGTACTGGAGCACTCATCCTCTACATGAGTATATAGTAAGTACTGGAGCACTCATCCTCCTTACATGAGTATATAGTAAGTACTGGAGCACTCATCCTCCTTACATGAGTATATAGTAAGTACTGGAGCACTCATCCTCTACATGAGTATATAGTAAGTACTGGAGCACTCATCCTTCTTACATGAGTATATAGTAAGTACTGGAGCACTCATCCTTCTTACATGAGTATATAGTAAGTACTGGAGCACTCATCCTCTACATGAGTATATAGTAAGTACTGGAGCACTCATCCTTCTTACATGAGTATATAGTAAGTACTGGAGCACTCATCCTCTACATGAGTATATAGTAAGTACTGGAGCACTCATCCTTCTACATGAGTATATAGTAAGTACTGGAGCACTCATCCTCTACATGAGTATATAGTAAGTACTGGAGCACTCATCCTCTACATGAGTATATAGTAAGTACTGGAGCACTCATCCTCTACATGAGTATATAGTAAGTACTGGAGCACTCATCCTTCTTACATGAGTATATAGTAAGTACTGGAGCACTCATCCTTCTTACATGAGTATATAGTAAGTACTGGAGCACTCATCCTCTACATGAGTATATAGTAAGTACTGGAAACACTCATCCTCTACATGAGTATATAGTAAGTACTGGAGCACTCATCCTCTACATGAGTATATAGTAAGTACTGGAGCACTCATCCTCTACATGAGTATATAGTAAGTACTGGAGCACTCATCCTCTACATGATTATATAGTAAGTACTGGAGCACTCATCCTCCTTACGTGAGTATATAGTAAGTACTGGAGCACTCATCCTCTACATGAGTATATAGTAAGTACTGGAGCACTCATCCTTCTTACATGAGTATATAGTAAGTACTGGAGCACTCATCCTCTACATGAGTATATAGTAAGTACTGGAGCACTCATCCTCCTTACATGAGTATATAGTAAGTACTGGAGCACTCATCCTCTACATGAGTATATAGTAAGTACTGGAGCACTCATCCTCCTTACATGAGTATATAGTAAGTACTGGAGCACTCATCCTCTACATGAGTATATAGTTAGTACTGGAGCACTCATCCTCTACATGAGTATATAGTAAGTACTGGAGCACTCATCCTCTACATGATTATATAGTAAGTACTGGAGCACTCATCCTCCTTACATGAGTATATAGTAAGTACTGGAGCACTCATCCTCTACATGAGTATATAGTAAGTACTGGAGCACTCATCCTCTACATGAGTATATAGTAAGTACAAACTAGTAATAGGACAGCAAGGTTTATTACATGGAGTGATGATTCATTGTCTTACTTGGAGATCTAGTAGAGTTTCTTCTTCCCCCCCCCCTACTTTAGGCTATGAAAAGTATACGTATCAATATATATATTTGATGTCAAAATATCTTTGATAATCTGGCTTGAAAATTTGGCAAATTTATTGTCTGATCACTCAGCAGAATTAACTTATTATCTTGCTTTTTTTTTGAGTACTTTAGATCAAAATTTTACATTCATATTGAAAGAAGTGTGTTCGAAACATGCATTTGTATGTATAATTCTAATTAATAATCCCTCCCCTCACTGCCCCCGGTTTCTTTTTTACAGACTGCTGAGTCTAAATGGAAGGCCGACCAAATGAGTGACGTTCATGGTGGAATAAAATCCACTTAGTCGAAAATTTTAAAACTCGATAGAAATAAATGTGAAGAAAAGGCTCGTGTATCTTTGTGCTTATGGGGGCAAACCAACTATCTGCAGAATACTTGTAGGGGCGTGGGAGATGGTGGCACCAACTATCTGCAGAATACTTGTAGTGGGCGTGGGAGATGGTGGCAGGTATAAGACTCGCATCAAAAAATCATTAGCGCTTTAATAAATCACAAAGGAATTTATTTTTTCTTGAAATGTCAACGAAGAAAAACTTGGACAAAACCCACCCGCCGTCCCTATACCGCCTGTGGACGTGTTCAAGGAAGTGTGTAATTGGCAGGTGACCATAGAGTCGTTCACTGTTGAGCTACCACGGCCCGAGGAACGCTCAATATCAAAGCACATCTCTGCAAGAGCTCGTCACGTCACATTAGGTCCTAGATTTAGATTAGATCCAATTCAATTGTGTTTGGGTTTGGTTTTTTTCCATTTCTGTAACCCTGCTCGACATTCAAACCATCAGTGGATTTCTATTCATGTTCAAAGTAAATGAGTATTTACATATCGATGCTTGCTTTGACTCAAGGGCCATTTCCAACAAACCTAAAGGGAGCTCCATTACCCTTTCATTAGCGTGGTAGACAACAAGCGTTTGTGTTTTTTCTTTGTTTTTTTTTCGTGCTTTTGTTTAGTTTATTTGTTTGTTTGTTGTAGTAAATTACAACATATGTTGTACACCATGCCCTGGAGTCTAGATGTTAGTGAAGAACTCACTTATAAAACAACAGGAAATCCAAATACATGTAGATATGCTCTTGTTTTTATAAAAAACGCAGTGGCGAGGAAAAATCGGTACATGGGGCGAGGCATGAAAACACCACCCCTCCTTAAATAGAAAAATGCCACCCGGGGTGAATCAGTGACAGGACTATTCAGGTCTCATCTAAATTATTTTTATCTCCACCGCCCGCCCCTTTTGTTAGCGTGGGGGGGACTGGCCTTCCACCCCCAGCCCTGATTTCATTATAAAACCTCAATCAATCAATTATATTCACTATCAACGCTGACAACATCTGTGGGAATAGAACATTGGTTGAGATTTTCGTTCAAGAAGCAAATCTTAATTAAAAATTATATTTTTCAAATGAAAAACTAAACATTCAGTTTTGTCCACGGCCGTCCAACGTGCAGACGAACTTCACCGGTCATCATGTCACGCTTGAATCAATCAAATGGACCCAGCGAGGCTGGCCGCCCCCTCCTCCCCCGACCACTAGCCCCAACCCCCCCACACCCCGATATCGTAATGATGATGTTGACCGCCGGGTCACGGCCTGAAGAGGTCCATTAAAGCAACATCTCGCGCTCGGTGGGAATCAACAAGCGGAATTTAAGGATGAGTACTGGACTTGCTGCACACATGCTCCTCCCTCCCTCCCCCCTCGTCCTCATCATGCCGTCATTGCATATCGATCTGAACCAAACCGTTCTAATCCCGCACATTTCTAGATTTACGCTCTTTTAAGTTTTACGCCTTTTACTTTATGCGAATTTATGTCTATCGGATTACCGCGATGCTAATGATATTTTGATAGCACGAACTCTATCCTTGAGTTACGGGAATTTGTGACCTGTGAACTTTAACAAATCCAACAAACATGGCGGAGATTGAAATGAAAAAGGGTGGGGGGGGGGACAAATGATCATTTTGACGCAAAATCAATAAATAGCATTATTGTTTAACTAATTACATGTGTTCTTTTTTAAAGTTAGATAAATTATCGTTCAATTATGTAATCATTACGTCATTTGGCCTTTATGATGTTAAAACTGTGGGAATAAATTGCTTTAAGATACTGGTTGTTTACATTAAAATACAGCTCATGAATATTCTCTAAATATATTGATTAAAGCATACAAAAGGTTAAAGGGAAAAGAATATGAACTAAAAGTCAACTACCTCTTAATCTCTTCATGGCGTACGAACATACTTTCATTCATAAGAGATTAAGAGAGCTCCTTTAGAATTGAGGCGGAGAATCCTTGATTCTCAACACATCCATAGGCTCATTGTGTTGAACTCGATGTTGTTTTCTGGATTGGTTAATGTTTTCATCGAGAGCTGCCCACGTTCTCATTTGAAATAATTAATTGTATGACGTATTTTTAACGACATTATATTTATAAGTAAAGTCGAAATTGTGTGCTGTAGGTGAAAGGATGGCGAAAATCGATGACGTTTTATTTTTTTAAAAACTTTTTTCCAAAAGCCTTTGATGAGGGCACTGGTGAATCTGACGATGCCCAACTTTTTAAATTTTTTTAAATATTTTTTTTTGAGTAGTTAATGACGACATGTGTGTGAATGAAGAATTACTTGATCTGAAGAGACTTAAAGGCCAAACAAGGGTAAAATAGTTATTTGCTTCCATTTGTTCTGCTGTCATGGCATTAAACTACCTTGAAAAAAAATATCTGGAATTATTACAGATATTGCCATGATTGGTGAGCACAGTGGACTAGCAACACTTCAGCGCTTCAGCGCTTCTACGCATTTAAAAAAGACATTTTTTAGATTCATGGAAGATAAGGAACAGCCAGAACTATCTGATTCAGCTTGGCTGGCAGATTTTGCATTTTAATTGATATCACAAGACATCTAAACGCTCTAAACACAAATCTTCAAGTGCGCAATGCTGTGGTCAGCCAATTATATTCACATATCAAGGGCTTTGGAAACAAGCAGAAACTTTTCAATGACAACTGTCTCAAATGTAGTCTAATAACATACATCGCCCTTCACTACAAGAAATCATGAAAAGTTTTCTAGAAAGGAGCTTCAATGAGAAAATGCAGAGGTATGTTGCAGATATCGCATCCCTAGCTGATAAATTTCAAAGACGCTGTTAGGACTTTGCAACTATTGAAAAAGAGATGTTTTTTTCTTCACCTTTCTCGGTTGACCCTGATAATGCTCCAGGCAGTGATGCTGAATGTCTTAACAGACGACAACATCTTTCCCTCATTGACTATTACAGTCTGCTGGATAAAGACAGATTCCATGAGATTCGAAAATTTGCTAAGAAAATGCTCCGCTTGTTTGGCTCGACTTGCTTGTGTAAGCAGACATTTTCAGTAATGAATTTAACAAGAATCGTGTGATGACGAGAATAAGTGACTCTCAGCTGCGTGATATCATACGTATAAAAACCAGTGGCATTGAGTCTGACCTCGCTTATTTACTGCATTCAAGATCTCAGTTTCACCATTCACATTAACATTTTGCAATACAAACTTCTCAACCTGTGTCATTTTTGTTGTTTATTTTAATCCGGCCACCGAATACCTTTTCTTCAAGGAATATAGCCCGCTATGCATGCACAAATTTGGCCGCCCCTGTCTTATATTAACTTCCCCGTCTTGTCATTATCTCTTGGTCCCACCTACGGAAAAAACAAAAGTAAAAAATGACCCACTTCCCGTGATCATATCGAGCTGAAAATTTGCACATAGACTTGGGTCACGTACCAATGCATTGTTTCAAAATTTCAGATCGATCCAATTTACTGTTATTAAATTAATGAATGTTTAGTTTATGTCTATGTATCTTTATGTAGCATGTGTAGCCGTCTGCTATTGTTGACCTCCAAGGGTCACTGGGGATTCACTCCATGAGCCCTCGATGCCACATCGCGCGGCGCGCGGTGCGTATTATATTGAACTAGACGCCCCGCGGCGTAGCATACGCCGCAGACTTGCTCATAGATAGTGCAAGAAAAAAAGGGAGGGGGAGAACGGACACAAACAGTAGCACGAACAAATGGGAACAACGCGGGTGAACGATGGGGGACCACCGAAGCATTTCTGGTAAGTATTTAGGACATCGCCACAATATATAAGCAAATATTACAGCCATGAAGCCAAGTTGGAGAGCAACAACTTCGTCCATGAACGAAATATGCGACCAATAGAAACAGACAGGTACCTGGTGAAGGAATTGATATAACATTGAACAAAGCTTTTTTCCGTGACATGCGAAGCGGTGTTTATGTTTGCTAAGAAAGGGGGGAAAAGAATAGGCATTGACATTTTTAAAAATTAAAAAAAACATATGTTGCCACTTGGGCTTGAACCTAAGACCTTCCGCATGTTAGGCGGATGTAATAACCAATATACTACGAAATACATACACACTATGCAGGAACTTCGAAAGTGAATGTAAAAAACATTGCTGCTCTCAAGACATGCCCCACCCCTCCACTACCTTCGCTTGCCAACCGTTAACTGTGTTTAGTTGACCCGAGCGAGGGTCATTCGTCATGCTCGGTTGCATATATTTTTGCTGCTTACTTGCCTGGCATGGTCCCATGAAGAGAATTATATATATAGATATAAACAATACTTTAAGTTATGTCTCATATAT
Organism: Ampullaceana balthica; assembly: GCA_944989445.1. NCBI lineage: Eukaryota > Metazoa > Mollusca > Gastropoda > Lymnaeidae > Ampullaceana > Ampullaceana balthica. The sequence goes on from CALYLW010000412.1 coordinate 420,736, forward strand.
GAGGGATTTATAGTAAAAAAAATTGTTTTTTAAGGGTTGTTTAATTATGCAAGTTTATTTGGCTTGTATGTTTGTCAACTGTCTTCTTTAGACGAAACTAATTCTTAAGATAACTACCACATAAATATGGCATTGATAAAAAAGTATAATAAATAGGAACTCGAAATTTTAGCTAAGAGGATGGTCTAAATAGAACATATGTGGGGGAGGTTTGGATTTCATTTGAATGAAATATAAGTATGAGTATTTGAATTATATGTACTCACATAAAATGATACAATAAATATATTTTTTTAAATATTAAAAATAGCTTGAAAATGGTAAAACTAAAGCTAAACTGTTGAATTGCTTTTTATAAAATGTAACACTTAATATTGTAATTTCAAATTTACAAATATAATTTTCATTTTCTTATGGTCCTTAAAATATAATTCAGGGGTATGAAAATTGGTTTATATTTTCTTTAAAATATGTATAATAAATTTTTTTTTAAAATTGTTCTTTTCCCTTCCCAAATATAATTTAGGCACCTGTGAAATCTTTATGAGATTGACATATGTATTTTAATGTATAAGTGAGAAAAAAAGTTAAAAGATTCGTTTTGGGTGTATTAGAATTTTGTATCAATTTTTCGATAAAATAGTCTTTGAGTGAAGCAAACTTTGGAACGTGGCCGTGAGTATAGTAGGATATACAATTTTAGTTACATTAATAAATTTATATATATTTTGTATGTTGAAATTTCCGTAAGAGCAGATGGAAACTATCGCAGCATGCCTGTCATTATTAAACCAGTTACACTGCGGCTCATATCACTAAGTTTATGAAAGGAATATGTTCTTATCTTATCTGTTACAGACGCTTTTTATATACAGAAGATTATTGCGCCCTACGTTTATCCATGGTTTGTGTCTAGTCCTGCACTGAGAAAGTTAAAGCAGTTCTAATAACTTAGTCGACCCAGTGGGAATATAAGTTAAATAAATATATTTTTATTTATACATTTTTCGTGATTTCAATTATATCAGTAGCAAATCTTCAAAAGCGTGTCCCCATACTACAAAGTAAACGTAAAACTAAAACAGGTAACCGTAAAATTTCAGAAAGTGACCGACTGAAGGCACCAAATTGACCATCTCATTTTGGGCATCGACTTGACAAGTGTTGAAAAGGAAACAGGTTGATCTTAGCCCTTCACCTGACAAGTGTTGAGTAGGGGAACAGGTCTCTAATGAATCCCAGAGGTGGGAGCTCACTTGACTGTCATTGAATCACAGAGGTGGCAGCTCACGTGACTGTCATGGCTGCTCCTGGAGCAGGTCAACACTTAGCTCCTGCCGTTGACGCCAGACCGGAAATGTCAGAGTTACGCCGTCTGGCGGAAGCCTCTAAAATCAACAGCGTGGACGGATCAACCAGGCGACCGGTCGCTGACGACCCTCAATACGCCATTAAGGATCAATAACTGGAAGGTATAAATCCTTGGTATGGCCATAATTGGCTTGATTGGAGCCTCTGGACGCCAGCCCGTGTATCAAACTAGCAATGACTTGAACGCCGCGATGCTCACCCTAAGAATATTCTCTTCCGCTTCTTACTCGACGTGAGTCACCAAGCCGGGGAAACAGTTTCTTTATTTTTTTCCAACCCCCACTTTTTTTTTGGTCTTTTCCTGAAAAGTATATCCCCCCTTAGTTGTTTTCTCAGCCCGAACTCGAATCGTCTGAATAGATCGATCAGCGGCTTTAGAGCTCAGGGTCTTGTTTTGATTGCCTGATTTGGATGCATTAGGGATATTTACACCGCCCTTAACTTTGGGGCGTGCGTGCTGCTCGCTCATACATTAATGAGAGATATGATATGAACTGTTGAGGAAGATGGGGCCGCGGGAAGTCAATGCGAAAAGAACAAAAAAACTCTTGGCGAAATGAACCGAGCTCGGGACGCCAATACCGCTCTTCCTGAAGGATGAAAAATTGTTTTTTGATGGTGTCAGCAAAGCTGTTACAGCAGTTAATGGAGGTTGGGAAAAGTTGGCTTTCGGTCGGCTCGAAAAATTGATGAGCACCTGTGTTATTCTATTTGTTGTTTACATTTACAGTTAAAATTGTAATGTTATTTTATTAATTGTTGACATTAAATGTTTACATTTTAGCGTTATTCTAGACTATATTCATTGTTGACATTTAACTTTTATGTTTTAATTTTATTCTAGTCATCGTTGATATGAAACGTTTACATTTTAGTGGTATTTTTGCCATTAAGCATTTAAATTTGATAAAAATCGAACACAATCGGGGGAGGGGGGGGGTCATTAGTGGCGTTATTGAAGAATACGATTAAAGATCATCCCATATTGTATGTATTTTGGGTTGTTTTCGGGTAGCTGCGATTGCTGTATTTGTGGAAGACGTTGTGCTTGTATTGAAGATTTGTTGTGGTTGTATCTGAGAATGTATTTATAGTATTTGTTAACGGTGTTACGGAAGTATTTATATGATGTGGGTGTATAATAATTGTACGTGTGCATGGTCTTGAAATTGTATTTCTGGATGGTGTTGTATATATATACAGTAGAAGTCCATTAGTCCGGCATCCAACAGTCCGGAAAGCCCGATAGTCCGGCATCGCTCCGGAAAATTGTAAAAAAAAATTCTCCAAAAGTGTGTCTTGCAAGCAAATAAAAACGCTCGAGAGCTATTCGGAAGTTTTAGGGGTAGTTCGGGATCACCCGGAAGCGCTCTGTAAACCCTCAGCCTACTCAAAATCGTGAAGAAAGTGACTCAGATGCCGAAACGGAAGAAAAGAAGAAATCAGCTGGGCAGAAGCTGCAGAATCACTAAATAAGTGTATCTCTTTTACTGAGGCTAGTACTAGCTACAGTGCTTCAGAAATTATTGATTTCCAAATCATTAGAAATAAATTTTATAATTAACACCCAAAGTCAAGAAAACAAAAAGACTTTCGTGACTTTTTTTTAATATGAGTAAAATATGTTTTATAGTACGTGTACATACATTATATGAAATGTAAAATAAACTTTGTTGTATTTGCAGCAATAATAATTGCATACTGTATTTGTATTTTAATTATTAACCTAATTGTTCTTATATTTACAATTTATGTATGTATGTAGTTAAAAAACCAAAGTACATTTGTTTTACGGCAAAGCCTACACTAAAAAGAAGGGGCACCGCCCCATAGACCGGAATTTTCGATAGTCCGACACCGAGCCGGTCCCGAACGTGCCGGATTATCAGACTTCTACTGTATATATATAAATTATTAATTTTATTTTTTTGTTGAAATTTTTGGGAGGTGTTTTATTTTTGTTCTTGTGGAAAATGCATTTTTAAATTTTAGGATGGTGTTTTTTTATTGGATCTGTTGTGGTTGAAATTTGATGTACTGTTGTTGAATCTGAGTATGTTGTTGAAGCTACATTCATGGAACTTATTGAATTTGTGGAAGGTTTTATTGTATCTGTGGATGGTGTTGTTGTATTTGTGGATGCTTTTGTTGTATTTGTGGATGCTTTTGTTGTATTTGTGGATGGTTTTGTTTTTTGTCAAGGTATGGCTAATTTAACTTTCGGATGGTAGGATGGCTGTATTTTTGGATGTCACGACAGCTTTGTATTAGTGTGGTAGGATTGGTGTATATTTGGGTGGTAGGAAGGTTATGTATATGGATGGTAGGATGATTGCATTTTCGAATGATAGAATGACTGTATATTTCGATATTCTAATGGTTTCGATACTAGGATTGGATTTATACTTCGATAATAGGATGGCTTGTATTTGGATGATAGGGTGTCATTTTTTTTTAGATTGTAGGATGCCTGCATATTTTTTATAATGATAATCAGCTTTATTGATGGGACTTAACATTAGTTACAATTTGGGCTGAAAAAATTAACGATTTATTTGTCGATTAATCGTTAAAAAGGTGTAACGATTAAATTATTTTCAACGATTAATCGACCCTTCACTTAAAAATTATTGGAAGTAAAAAAATTAATAATAATAATAAATAGCGGCCCATAAATAATACATTTCATGACGATTACACGAACATTTTGGTTTTAACTATTGACTGGCGGTAATGTTCAAAATGTTGATAAAGTTTGCCTACCATGGTTCTAAGACTTCGCCTACTTATCAAACCAAATGAAAAGCGTATTAAGCTAATGGCAGTAAATGACAACAGCTCTTCTGAAGAATTACTTCGTTACGAAATGGAGATGAAAGTTGCTGAATCCATTAACCCTCTACAATGGTGGAAACTTAATGAACACCGATATCCGATTATGTCATTCCTTGCTAAGACCGTTTTGTGCATACCACTTGCCTGAGTTCCATGTGAATGATTGTTCAGCTCGGCTGGTTATATTGTCAATTAGACCCGCTCATCACTTGAACCAAATAATGTCAACACACTTGTCTTTTTGCGTAGTTGGTTAAAATATGACATATAAAGGAGACATTCCATTGTTATTTAGATTTTCAACAAGAACGTTTAATAAGTGTTACTTATGATATCATAAATTTTAATTTTTGGCTTTAATCGAAATTAACGATTAATTAATCGTTAATTTTTCAAAAGTTAACGATTAAAATTAAAATAACCGTGAACAGCCCTAGTTAGAAAACTATTATGTGCTGGAAATTATATTGTTTTAATTTGTTTATATTGTTCTCAACTTTCATTAACTGTTTGTAGCTTCTTGCCATTCCCGTTAATCTCCATCTCATTTTGAGATTTTTTTTAATTTACATCCTTGCCTCTGAAAATGCCACGAAAATTACTGCTGACGCCTGTCCACGACCCCAATGATAAGGCGTGTAGGACGATGAATGGAAACCAAAGAATGACATTATGTCCCAAATAAGACACAATACAACAAGTTGATTTAATTTTCTTTTTCGGGCATTCCCGTCATTGAACTAAATTTAGACCTCACATCCAGCAATCGCCCACGAGAAGAAATCTTTAGACCTCTTCATTGTTTACAATCAGAGATGGATATCTCGAGAATTTAAGAAATAATAATAATAAAACAAGGCCTGACAGGAAATGGAATAACAGACACGAAACAAATAATCTAGACCTAAAAGTTTGCGCCAGCTGTATTTACGAATATCGTAGGCACCCTAAAAAAGTGCATTATAGGGGTAAAATAACTCTCCATGAGCAAGTCTGCGGCTACGCCGCGGGGCGTCTAGTTGTTATATATTTTAAAACATAATTTAATAGTGAATCTTGTTCCCCACGCTTTCATCGCGTATTGTGATGCGCTATCATTCGTTGCTCCCAAAGACATGCTTTTGATAACGTACGTCCGAAATACGCACATACGTACATATTTTGTCAAATATGATGGATTGAGTAGTTTAATTTACATAAGCAGGCAGGATTAATTTAAATGAAAATTAAAAGATGGAACGTGCAGTAATTGTTATTCGCACATTTGGTTGCCTTTCACAAACGACTTTTTGTTATTGGTTTGAAATATTCGTGTGGTTGCTCTTTTGATATTTATACTACATTTCAACCATTATTTACTACATTTCAACCATTATTTTATACATTTCAACCATTATTTACTGCATTTCAACCATTATTTACTACATTTCAACCATTATTTACTACAATTCAACCATTATTTTATACATTTCAACCATTATTTACTACATTTCAACCATTATGTACTCCAATCCAACCATTATTGTGTACATTTCAACCATTTTTTACCACATTTCAACCATCCTGCACATTAAAAATTCCACTTAACCAGGTGGGTCTAATTTGATTTCTTCAGGAGTCGCACACTGACACTAACAGAAAGCACTCAATTACAACGCGTTTTCTAGCATCGATATTGACGTTTTCACGTCACTTGTATTGCCGCCATATCACTGGCATTTTAACCTTGTAATGATGGAAAGAACGCTCATATTTCTTCACATTCATAGATAACACAGGTGCTGACTAAAATCTGTGTGTGCTGAATTCCGTTTTGTAAAGCGCTAACTCAAGCTTTAAGGCGAGGCAATGAATAATAACAGAGCAATTATATAATTACTTTATAAAGCGAATTCAACACTTCATAAATAAGTTTCGGTCACTCCCTAACAATCGTAGTGTCTCAAACTTCTTTTCTCTGGAAACTACAGAGTTCTTCCTTTACAAAGCAAATAAAACGAACCATGTCATATTCGCCAGAGCACCCACTCCAAAACGAGACTCCGCCATTCTTCACCCCTGTTTAAAGTCAACACCATAAAGTAATGGTTTAGTCTTGTCTGGTCTGCGTCATCTTATTGGTCAATAACTGGACGTTCGTGACCAGGGAGTGTGGACATTTTTGTTTAATGTTAAGATCACAATTCTATTCTATTTGCTTGGCTGAAGATTTTTTTGGCTCCTTAAGCATCAACCAAACTTGTTTGGCCATGCCTTACTCTATATAAACATATGCCTTTTAACTCATTTTTCTGGGTTTTTAAATGTTAAAAATATATGTGTGTTTAGGCACTAACAAATAAATGCTCAGCTGTTATAATGACACGGATCATGCATCTAATTTTACTATCCCACTAAATGAAATGAAAAAGTTAATCTATATCCTTAATTGTGCTTTCAGGCGTGGGTTAGCTACCACAATGAAACTTTTAATGCAACAAGGAATATTCATTGAATATGGGGACAATTTTTCTCTTGAAATTTTACAAATTATGGATGATTAACTGCAAACATTTCGTTAATGACAATGCAAACCAGTGTAATTTAAGCAAAGATGGGTCAATTTATTTTAAAATGTTTCACTGGACCCTGTATGATTGCTCCTATTCAATCTTAAGGTTATTGACATTCATAGAGTAATCCGGAAACAATGTCCAGGCGGCTGACTCTACGCAAGCGGCGCGCACAAGCACACACACACACACACACATTTTAAACCCATTCCCTTTAAATACATATTGAACAACGTAAATCGTATCTACGTAAAGGAATTATTGCCATTTGAGGTTGCCTTATCAAAACGAGTCTTCTTGACTCTTACTCTTAGAATGAGAGTGAACTTCTTATCTGTAACATAAGGTTGGGTAATTTGATTTGCAGCCACACGTCCGCATCAATTACCACCTAAATATGATTATCTCCACTTTAGTGTACTTAGTGACCCCATCGTTATCAGTTGGCCTTTCAATGAAATAAATCAGACCAGGGCGAAAAATCTTCAAATCTATTTTGACATCTTAGAAATCACGAAACGATTCTTGTTGACATATATTTGTCGCATTTTCAAATTAATTTTTTTTGTAAAGTTTAAAAATATATTGATCTTAAAGGATTTCTTAGTTAAAAAAGAAAGCAACATAAAAACAAAAACCATCTTTGACTGTGGGATAATGCCACTTAACCAGTGTCTTACCACGCCCACTCACGTAGAACTTTCCGTTTGATTGGCCACCACAAGTGGGTTGCACGGCTCTCCTCAACTAATCTGTTTACAGCTGCCGTAGCGGGTAGTGGCGCGGGCCCTTTTTTCCGTTTGTCGTGTGTGAGCCGAGAAATACTCGCTTCTCTATTTATTGTAAGCAAGGAGAACTCAATGGACTAAAGGTGATACTAAGCCCATGTTAAGCTTGTTGTGTGCAGAAGATGGATTTTTAATTAAAAATATTTTTTTTCCATGTGATTTTCGTTTGAGTCCGGAGAGAAAGTTCCGGAGAAGTTATTCAGGTCGTAGGCTGGGATTGTTTTTATTTTAAAAAACTGGATACAACTGCGCTTTTTGGTAATGACGAAACAAAACTTCCAATCGGTAAAGCAAATTAAAAATTATGCCACATGTTACAGAAAATGTTCCCAAATTTTTACCTTTATAGATTTTTTTTTAAATTGTGCTATACCCGAAGGCATACACAGAGGATGCAAACAACGTAACAGTGACAGTTTAATTTTCATTGGTTGCTGATTATCTGTGCGTAGTAACTTTGAAAATTATTTCCCAGAATATGTGTTGTTTTTAGTGCTTGGTGGCAGTGAGGATCACTTACCCGGTTAGTTGTCTAAAGTACACTGACCAAACCAGTCACTCAATTAGTCTTTGCGCAATTATATTTTAATACTTTTTTGAAAGATAATTTGCTTTTGAGAAATTCCATCGACAATTGCTCTAAATGAACTAAATCAATTTTTATTTATAAAATTAAAAAAATTACAAGTCATTTTGTAACAGTTTCCGTCCATTCTATTTATGTTTCTGTTATGGATCCGCGTAAATTACAGAGAACTAATTTTTTTTCTTGAATGTGTATTAACGGTAAGTTTTTTGTGTAGAGAATTTCTCGTGGCATCCTGCATCTATTTCTCAAACCCTTGACGTCTGGGCGCAGATTGTGGGCCACTGTATCTAACCCATCTGATAGATGACCTTAAATGGGCTGGAAGGCGCGCTGATTGGCCGGAGATACCAGCGGTTTTAACATTTTAATAGAGTTTGATGAACACGGCAAACGGTCTTAAAAAATTTCTATGCAAATGTGATGCAAGTCTAAGACCGACGGCCGAAATGTGTTTTCTCTCAATTTTTTAATTGCAGGAAATGTCAAACGTACGAGATCGAAAAAAAATATTTTAAAAAATAAAATAAAACAGCTGCCACTTTGACGTTAAATACACTTTAAAATATCGTGCATATGAATTTAATTTAAATGAATATATTATAGTAAAAAATTAATAATAAGAATTTTCAAAGTACATTTTTCTTAACAGGTTTTGCAAAAATGTTTTAAATTAAAAAAATTCACATTTAGAGTAAAATAGTTACTAAATCCATTGTTCCAAGCGCCAGTCTTTTCGTTATTTGGCAAACTTATAATCTTGAAAATTGCGTTACGGGTTATTCTCATGATGCTGGGTGAGGATTATTGGATTAGTTATGTAAGGCTGTTTCATTGTCACTGCATATCAGATCTAAAGATTAGGCGGCCTCGCTGAAACCGTTCGCTGCGGCGATAAATTTACAAGACATTATACTGTAAATAATAGTAATAATGTGCTTACAAGAGAGCAGTGATGAGTAGTGAAATTAGCGTTGAAAGGAGTGAAGTGGTGAGCATTGAAATTAACGTAAACAAGAGAGCAGTGATGAGCAGTGAAATTAACGTAGACAAGAGAGCAGTGATGAGCAGTGATGAGCAGTGAAATTAACGTGGCTTTGATTAGTTGACAATGCGAATATCTTGAGAAAGGACTAGGGTTTTTACCACAGGCAAAAATAAACGGACGAATCGTTGTTTTAAATAGGCTAATTCTAGAAACATTCCTTTTAAAATTGTTATTTATTTTTTGAATACTTCGTACAATTTTGGCTCGCGTCTTTACTTCAGAAATGCCATCTTCACTTGATTTCTATTCCGGAGTCTGTAAATGTTGAGACCTATATATAAACATGAGCGTCATGTTAATTGTATATATAATGAATGCAACACGCTATAAGTTTTTATAAGCATTCAACACCTTCTTAAAAGATATAGGATGAATGTTTCTCGCCAAAGTTAATCTACAGTATTAGTCACCAGCGCAGGAGACAATTATTTCATGACTTATGTTTCCTAAACATTTTTTTATCTCCTTTGTTAGATTTAAATGGCGTATAAAAAAATCAAATCATTTTTATTCTTGGTGTTGTTTTAATATCGTGTTATTTGATTGACTAGGTAGGGCCTGAACATTTGTAAAAAATATGTACATGAATAACCCGCAATTTCAAAGTTTTGCTATTTTTAAAATAAGTATTCCATTACTTAAAAAATTATTTGGATATTTCAGGGCTGTGGAAATTACCGAATAATTGATTAATCGTTAATCATTTTAATTGATTAAAATTCGGGGAAAATTTAAGAAAATATTTCTTTTTTTTTCTCCAATTTATTAATAATTTAAATTTTTTGTTAATTACATACTTTTCCCTCGTATTATTATTATTTATTTTGACGTGCATACGTTAACAAATAGATTTTTCTTCCTTATTTCTTGCATAACAGAACGAATAAGCTGTGTTACGTCACAACATTTGGGAGCCATGGAATTACCGCGACTTAACCAATTTCGCGAAATAATGAATCACAACTTAACGGGATCTATATATGCGTTATAAAAATATAATTAATATAATGTATTAATATAATTAATCGATTAACTTTTTCCCCGATTAATCGACCAATTTTTTTAATCAGTACCAGCCCTAATATATATATATATATATATATATATATATATATATATATATATATATATATATATATATATATATATCATATCATATCAACATACATAATTCCCGTAATGGATGTAATGCTTCTTGGATGTAATGCTGATTTGTTCAATAGTGCGCACCAAAAATTACTGCACCAAATATAACTCTTTTCGAACGTTCCGCATAAAATTGTTCACTATGATAATCAATGAATCAAATAAAAATTTAAGAAATAAATGAAAGTTCTGTAGGCTATTACTTTATTTTTTAATCTGATGTGTATTTATTTTGAAAACTTCCGTCATTTTTGACGGGTGATACGCTAGTATATACATAAAGACTAGGCATCTTTATTTAAAATAAGTTACCTTCTTAAATAACTTAGTAAATTGACATGATTGAGCGTACATTTTCTTGTTGTATATTAAATAAAGTTATATTCACCGTGCTAGTAAACACGTTAGAAACTAATCTTAGATTATAGAGACAATTCAGGGGTAAAAACCTGTAACTATAAAAATCTAGTGCCTATTCATTTCAACAGTGACAGTGCTAATCATGTAAAACTACTCGTGGTGCTCTATGCTTTACGCTTTTGTGTTCAAGTTATAAGGAAATGATTGTGTTGTCTAACCCAGTGTGAGTTTATATTAAGACATTCCTCGCGCAGTTGCAATATTGTGTCATGTTTCTAGAAGTTCATCTTCTCTGAGCCTCAGCCGTATTTACCCAAGTCGAGGTCAATACATGACCTTTTAGATCAGGATCGTTGCTGACACTGCCAGGATTTTCGGACGGTTTGTGTTGAACATGACAAACTATTATCATGAGGCAGTCTGAGACTACGAGAATGTTGAACCTACTCGCCCCATTGCTGGCTTTCTTCACCACACAAAGTAAGTGAAATAGATCCAAAAAAATTTCTTTATATAACACCACACAAATGAAACCAAGCTTTCCATTTATATTACAGCACATAAATTAAATCAAATAGAACAAAACAATCCTTTCATATTACAGTAAACTTAGTCAGTCACAAAGAACCAAACATTCCTAAAACTTTATTTTACAAAAAGTTGATCAAATAGAACCATAACATTTTTTATTGAACCACACACACTATAACATGTTTTTGGTTGTTCACATCTTTCTTTAATTTTAAGACCATGCATAATTTTTGTTAAAAGAACATTTTCATATATTAGTGATTAAAAAAAAGTTATACCATATGCCATTATTTATTCTCAACCTTACCATAAATAGATACTACAAGCTTAATTAAATCACTCAACTACGGGAAAGTTTCTAACTAATATTCATTACTCTCCTGATTGCTGAGCTTAGGGAAATTAGTGGTCAGTGTTCCGTGAAGTTTGTATTGGAATTGTTTGTGTTATCAATTTTATAAAACAGTTATAAATATAAATAAGTAATAAAATAAAAATTTATATAAATAATTTTATATAAATAAATATATAAATAAGAACGCGAGGCCATAAGTGAACGCCATTTGTATGGCAGAGGGGTGTAACTGTCCCGTAAAGAATCTATCATGGGGCCTCTTTAGACCAGGGCCCATGTAGACTCGGGGTCTAGAGTGGTTTCCCTACTCGCAACGCTTAAAGACGCGTCTAATATAGTGGGGAAGCAAATCTTATGAAGTTCAACATAAATAAAGGTGACTAAAATATGTGTTAGGATAGCGCCTCTTCATATTAGTGCACTACATACTACACATACGCAACTACATCAGCTTGGTTAGACGGAAATAGATAAGGGAGGCCACTATGAGGAACGGGAAGAAAGACATGAAAGAGTCGTTAATCTCCTATATAATAAAAAGGCAAGGTTCTGTCCGTTCTGTCCTTTCTGTCCCGTCACCTATAGCGATTGGTCCCTCAAACACATATGACTCCTACAACCAATCACTAGCGGAGAAAAATTGACATATTACGCGGATGTTCAAAACGAGTTATTTTTGGTGCAGTTTTTTTGTCATAATTCATTATGTTGTTCCCATCTTGAAGTGTTGCCTGCCGCTTATTCCAATGACAATTCTGTTAAATGCTTTTTCCTTGATGGTCCTGGGGGGTAGTGGCAAGAGTTGTAAGTGTTGTTTGTGGGTTTTTTTTGCTGTTATTGTTGTTGTTTTTTGTTGTTGTTTTGTTGTTGTTTTGTGGTTGTTGTTATTGTTGTTGTTTTGTTGTTGTTGCTTTGTTGTTGTTGCTGTTGTTGTTTTGTTGTTGTTGTTGCTGTTGTTTTTTTTTGTGTGCTGTTTTTGTTGTTGTTGTTGTCCACATCCCTTGCCCTGCGACGACAATGTCCTGCAAACGCTTCCGCATAACAACTACCAAAACATAGCGTCCATGAACTTCACAGGTCACCCTACACTTATTCCCGTCCTTGGGCGGGCTTTGTTACTAGTTCAAAATAATAGAGAAACAATATTTGGTTGAAAGACAAAAGCCCTCAAACATGTCGAGAATGTTACCGAAATCTACAAAAATTCAGATATCTAAGTTCATGTCATTCCTATAGTTTAATCATGCGCCCTGTTTTTAACGCAATTTCCCATGGGAAATATTGCGTTTATATATTTTAAATGTCTGTGCTGTCTGTTCGAGCTTGATCATGCAACTCCTCCTGAACCATATCAGATTGTCGGTTCGGATCTTTTGCAAATATCTTAAGGAGATCCCAAGGATGCGCACGGGCCAAAAAAATACCGAAAAGGTTTACTGGACTCCTGACAATTAAAAAAAATCAGTATTTTGTTAATTTCTCACCAACCATAACATCTATCCAGTTGAAACAAACGCCAAAGAATATCTAAAAATATTCAGAACAATGTTGGAAATTGAATTTTTGAAAAATCACTTTTCGTTCGACTCCCGTAATTTTAGCAGCAATTTGTAGATAGCAATTTTTTGTTTAGTTTCATAATTATTGATTTGAAAAGACTTTCCCTTAAATTAAAAAAATCGGAAATTCTTTGTTGGAAATTGCGTTTAAATATTCTTTCGAGTTTTCAATACGTGTTTGTTGTTAGTTCTGTTTTTTTTTATCTACAATAATTTTGTAAGCATTCGATGAGCTGCAATTCATCAGCCTCTACATGATGAACTGACACGTTATTAATTTAATCTTCCAATTCATCAAAGAATGACAAATTCTGAGTTTATTTAATGAAATCTTTTTTTTAAAGAGATATAAATGTGACGTTGTTAATGTTAACCATATCAGTGGGGAAGCCTAGAGAAAAGATTAATTCATGTCTGACACACATGCAAATTGACATAATGGCAAATGATCTAACTCTGTTGTTCTCTGAGGGCGCCCAGCGGCTCCTGCACACAGAGACAATGCGAAATCGCAAACAATTTTCATAATTTCATTGCCATTTTCAATTCAGGGTGACAGAGCGGAACATCTTGTGGAAATAATTTAAAATAAAAACAGTAACTCATGAATACATCTTTGCTGAGACATATACATTATTGGCACTGGGTGGCGCTTTGCAGTCTTCCGTCAAGTTTACATACAAGCTTTGTTCAAATCATATGATAAGATATTGTTGCAATGGGAAAGTGCCTCTGCTCATGTTAAAATAACTTAAATTGTAAACAAAGTTTGAACTCATATTTAAGTGGGTAAAATTATTTATTTCATTTTATGCTCCAGCAACACAAGCCGTTCTAAAGGATTCTGTAACCCAATATTAGAATTTTTACTAATAAACTTTTACAAGCAACTTCATTAGCATCATATTCATTGCAAGTTATTGCTGGTGATGTGGCGTCACGAGAGAGCGCTAAGGGTTCGTATTGCACCAGGCGACACCCCCACATGTTGGGCTACAAAAAAGCAAAAAAGCTAATTTGGTTGAGGTCGCTACAATTCGGTTTTATAATAAAATTTAGTAAATAAAAGAGCGAGCTGCAAGAAAAGGTTGCCATAAGATCGGGGATCACCAGAGCTAATTGCCCCTAGAGCGGGTTGTTACAAGATCACACAGCCCCCAGAGCGGGTTGGCCCCAGAGCGGGTTGCCACCATAGTTGGTTGCTACAAGAGGACGTAGCCTCCATAGCGGGTTGCCATCTTTTCAGATGTTATGGGGTATGGGGATGTTACTGTTGACAATCATAGTACATGTGAGAGGATAGTGATTGAAGTTTACAGTGGGACTTTGTTGGTGGAATAGAATTATAGCAAAATAAGTGGCGGAAAAAAGGGGGAAGAAGGAGCTTTTGTCTTTACATAGAGTAATGACCCTAACGGCCATCTGCAGTTTCTCAGTCCGACCATGCGAGCACTAACCTTGGCTACGCCACTGCATACCAGATAAATATTACAATACCTAACGCCCACATTTATCATTGATTATATCTTTCAAATATTTCAATCCGTGTATACCATCCAACACATCCATCTTTGTATTATTATCCTTTGCTTGTCTTGTCCTTCAGGCCCGCAATATGCATCGTGGTATCATGGACTAGTATTGTCAATGCATTTCTATAACGTTACAATAATACCAGCTACTCCTATTGTGAAATTTAAAACCCACAGACAAATCGACCTTTTTTTTTAATGCAGGCACATGATGAAATAATTTATCTAAGAGCTAGCTCTAGATTGCTTCATAGAAAATAAACCAGTGGAACAAGATATATTTAGACTTTAGCGTATAAAACGTCAAGGATAATTAAAATGACATGTAGATTTACCAACGTTTTAATTCCGGTTTCATGCCAATCATTTCACTAATAAACAGGCGTCAGTAACAATCCAGATATGGGTTATTATACATAGTTGGGGTGGGTGTCAAAGAAATTAATATCCCATAATATATTTGTTTTACTTGAACAAGTGTTAGTCATTTTCCCCTTCATTTTTAATATACATTAAATGCCTAGACATGAAACCAATTTACAATTAATTACAACACATCTTCAAAAAAAAATGTGCCTATTAAATATTCATTTCAAGATTCAAATTTATAGAAATTATTAGATTGCAATCAACAATATTAAAATTATAGAAATGATGAGATTGTAATCAACAATATTAAAATTATAGAAATGATGAGATTGTAATCAACAATATTAAAATTATAGAAATGATGAGATTGTAATCAAAAATATTAAAATTATAGAAATGATGAGATTGTAATCAACAATATTAAAATTATAGAAATGATGAGATTGTAATCAAAAATATTAAAATTATAGAAATGATGAGATTGTAATCAACAATATTAAAATTATAGAAATGATGAGATTGTAATAAACAATATTAAAATTATAGAAATGATGAAATTGTAATCAAAAATATTAAAATTAGTATTTTCTTGCATGTAAATAAATGTTAGGGGGCGAACAAACACGAACTAAAAAAAAACAAAAAAAACTTTTGAGGGATAGTGAGCTATTTTTCAGTTGTTTCTTTTCCACTTAAACTGTTAAATAATAAATTAGGCCGATATTTTAAAAAAATATTCTTTTTAACGACCGGACGTGTATGTCGTTGGAATGCGGTGCCTAAATTGGACAACATCGTCACTTGAGCATATGGCGCCGTGTCTCGTTTTATCACCTCGGCATGTCGGGCCCCAAACAACCGTTTAACTGAGGCTGGGAATATTTGTACAACCAAGCCACCCCCCCAACCTCAACCGCCAGATGGTGACATCACAACCGATGGGTTTCGATTACAACTCCTCAATCCTTGATGTTGCCTAAATTTTCTGGCCCGGGGGAGGTGGGATTTGATCAATATTTTGCAAATAGGATAAATTGAGTTTCGATGAAAAGGCAGGGGCACTAATGGCCGCAGCGATATCTCGTGCGTTGCAGGACCAGCGCATGGACCCTGAGAGCTGGCGCTGTGTTCATGAAAAGGCATACCTCCCCTTACTGGTCTTAATTTATACTTGTAGATGCTGGGGAATATTCATTTAGCTTTTAAAGTGATTAAATCAAATATTTTTATGTAATATGTGTAAAAAGCGTAAAATTAAAGTCTTCTTGTCCCGTTTATTTTTACTTGACTGCAACATAAGAACAACAAACAAACATAATAACCAAACGAATATCAACAGCAGTTTTTAAAAAAAAACTGTTTTTAATGCATGCAATTTGGAATGGAATTTGACTATGTATGTCTTTTGTTACACGAGATGATTTTTATAGTGTTTGTCATGTCTTATCTTGAACAATGACTTTACCTCTGCTTTCTCGCTCTTTATTCTTGTTGGAAAAATAATGTCATTTTAAACTCATCAAATAGAGCAAACACTTGGGTTACGAAGACCATCGTCTTTTTAAATATACAAAATAGGCATCCTTGAATATGACGTAGAACGAATACAATATTTATCTCAATATGTAGTGTATACATAAAAAATATGGGATAGAAGAAAAACATTTTTAAGACACGTGAAAAGGGCAAAAGGTAAATGCGGAAGAGTAATGAGGCATTTCGTAAAGTCAACACGCTCCAATTAAATGTATTTTCAATGAAATATTTTAATAAACTAGTTACCACACTTTCAGAAACGCTGTAATGGTTCATATTAATTAAGGTAAGATGTTTATTGGGTCAGGGATGCTTGTTGTCTCTTAAATGTTCTCGTTTATATTGCCACAGAATGGCTGTTATAAGTAATATCAGGATTTTTCTTACACTAATTTTCCTTAATAAGAATGTCTTTGAGACTTTGCTAAATCATAAAAGCATTTTTGTCAACAAACTGTAACTTTAGACGAAGATACTTCAAGTTACGTTGGAGTAAGATTTTTTTGCCCCCCCTCCGCCCATATAATGTTCAATGCTAGAAGTCCTAGTTTATTTGTTTTTTGTTGTTGTTTTTTTTCAACGCTTCCTTCAGCATGTTTTTCAACTAAAATAAACCGCTTTTGTTTGTCAGTGTCCTGATTATATCTTTAATACACCGCGCAATCCCTTTATTTGTTCACTGCGCCATCCGTCAAAGGTTTGTTTGTTCTCTGAACTTTTTATCATTAGTTAATCTCTTGATGAGATTCGTTGGAAGTTTTTCCGCGTCGTATTTCTAGGAATTATTTTTTGGCCAGTTTTCAATTTTTTTCGGCCATGGATATTTGACCCTATTTTATTTTAAAATCTAATTAATAATGTTTAATATTTTAGGGCGTTGGTTGCGATTCTCAAATCCTAGCCTCATTCTCGCTCTTGACCATAATTTTTAAATCCCTTATATTAACTTCGCGGCCGTCTCATCATCTCATCATCTCATCATCTCATGGGCTGGGCGGGCGGAAAAAGAAAAGTCGAAAATGACCCACTTCCCGTGATTCGATCGAGCTGAAATTTGGCATACTGACCCGTCTGACCTAACAATGCATCGTATCAAAATTTCAGATCGATCGAACGTACCGTAATTAAATTAATGAATTTTTAGTTTATCCTTATATGAGGTATGTAATTTAAATTCACGGTTTGTTATTGTTTTTTTTTGCCACGTGAAAGTTTGAGCTGACGCATTGAGGCGACCCAACGAAGCGACGGGGGTGCTTTTGTTTACATTTTACGTGTCACTCTGAGCTCGGTCAAGCGAATCGGTGACCAGACTTTTCCCCTCTCCTTTAATATGACTAAAAACGTGGGGTGGGTGTTTGGTATAAAAATTAAAGATTTCTAATTTAGAAGGTAAAAGAGAGATCTATAAGTGAGAGAAGGAGTGAACCGCATATGTTAAACCTCATAAGCGCCCGCCCCACGTTTTTAGTCATATTAAATCGAAGTACTTGAATTAATAAGTTTTAAATTATTTTCTTCTTTTTAGTCCGCTTCTAAAAACGTGGTTAATAAAAATCTTTTTTTTTACTTCTATTTATTTACCACGTTTTTATTAACTCACTTTCGTTCCTGTTTGTTGGTTTGTCTGTCCACAATTTTTCA
This sequence comes from Ampullaceana balthica, assembly GCA_944989445.1. Lineage (NCBI taxonomy): Eukaryota > Metazoa > Mollusca > Gastropoda > Lymnaeidae > Ampullaceana > Ampullaceana balthica. The sequence goes on from CALYLW010000412.1 coordinate 438,948, forward strand.
AATCTGCCAACGTGGAAATTAAATCCCCTTCTGATGGTCCTAGAGATCTCAAAATTTTAACACAGATAGATCTTTGATGACAATGCATTGTATCAAAATTTCAGATCGATGGAAAGTACCGTTATTAAATTATTGAACTTTTTAATCTATCTATATATAAGCCTATGTATTATCCGTCTGCCCTTGTTTACATTACATTCACGTGCCTAGTTTACATTACTTTCACGTTCCTAGTTCACACCAACCCCGACCAAAAAAAAACATGTTTAACATCAAGGGGAGATCAGTCATTTCCAGTCTGTAAATGTTTGTCGGGCAATGCGTATTATATTTGAACATAATCAATACTTCAAAACTCACCATAGCATACACTTAGACTAAAAAGAATAAAATAAATAGAAGTTTAAAAAAATATTTTTAAAAACCATGTTTTTATAAGTGGACTAAAAAGAAGAAAATTATTTAACACTTATAAGTTCAAGTACTGTATGTTAGTATGACTAAAACGTGGGGCTGGTGTTTGGTATAATATTTGAAAATTTATAATTTAGAAGGCAAAAGAGAGATCTATAAGTGAGAGAATGAATAAACTGCATATGTTAAACCTCATAACCGCCCGCCCCACTTTTTAGTGTTATTAAATGAAAGTACTGAACTTATAAGTTTTAAATTATTTTCTTCTTTTTAGTCCACTTATAAAAAACGTGGTTTTTAAAAATCTTTTTTTTACTTCTTTTTATGTTTAAATTACGTGACGTTGTTAGTGGATCTAGTTTGTTTTAAAACAAAACCATGATATGTTACGTCTGACATAGGACAGAAATATGTTGATGATGATATAGTGTAGCCTTATTTGTCCATTTTAGTCCAGCATGCTCACTGGGCTCTGATTTTCCCAACTCTGTTTAAATTTTTTTAAAATAAATATTTAGAAAAGTCTTTTTTTTTAAAAGGACACGCTTTTAACATAATCACTACTTTTTCGTTATGTCTCATTTATAAGAGTTTTATAGTCAAAAACTTTGTTTTTACAGCTATTTTTTAAAACTTATAATAAAAACTCTTTACAATTCACGTCTGACGCCCACACATCTTTTTTTACCTCTGTTTTTTTTTAAATACCAAACACCTCATAAGCGCCCGCCCAACGTTTTATACCACGGTGATGTGTTCACGGGGTGAACTCATGGATGTCAACAAAGCAGACGGGTACCGATGCTTATATAAAGATAAACTAAAAATGCAATAATTTAAAAACGGTACATTCGATCGATCTGAAACTTTTGGTACACTGCATTGTCAGCCAAGATCTATATGTGGTAAAATTGTGAGATCTCTAGGACCATCATAAGTGGTTTAATTTTACGTTTCAACAGTGTGACTTAAATAAAAGCGTGTAAAATGGTCTTTATGTGTGTTTAAATGTTTCTTTGTAATGACATTCACTCATTGACTTTGGTTGACTTTTCCATAACTTGGTTGCAGTTGCTTCAGAAGAGAGCCTGTGACTTCCTTCTGTGTTTTGTTTCACACAGGATGTTTACATGGACATTTATTTAATAATACACAGTACTCGTATAATACACAGTACTCGTATAATGTTTAATTTATATTTATATTTACTTATGTAAAAAAATAAATTTAAAAAATAATTAAATTAATGATATAATTATTATAATGGGAACTATCTTGGCCTCTAGGGTTGTTTTTTTTGTTGGTTATTAATTGACTTTTGCAATACGACTCACTCCACCACTAGAATTTCTGTAGTCAACTTGTACTACTCCACAGAACCATGACCTCCTACTAATCACTAGGGCGATGTCTTAAACTCCTTTGTCAAAATTGTACCTATTCCATAAGGTCATGACTTGTGACCTTATAAGGCCCCAGCGGTCGAAACGTAGATGACAATTGGTGGTTTCACTGGGTACAACATGACCAACCCGTGGTCCCACTCCATAGTTGGGTTGCCATGCCAGGCAGTTTGACAGGGCGTGTGAACACAAACACTCTAGCCGTTGACATGTTCACAGCTCAAGGGCATGTACTCTTTCCATGAACTCGTTCAGATACTCTGCTCCGTGAACCAAGTTGCCCGGCAACAGCGTCCTACACAGATCAGGGTCGAGGCCATCTTTGTCATAGCTCTCAAACGCCCTTGACCTACATGCTCGCCCTTTAACAAGCGCGCTCTAGCTCGCGCTCATATCCCCATGTACGACAATACACATGTTCACACGGAGCTATTGGCACCCACACAAACCGACCCAGACACGCTCAACTTTTCAAAACCGAAAGAATGTAACTACAATGATATTTTTAAATCATCAAAAACTGGCCAAGCTGCTAATGCCGTTGTTCACAGTTGTTGTTTAGACAGTTCAAGGGGAAGCACAAACATGCCCACATGGAAGATGACGTTGTATGTCATGTGACTTGAAGCTGGCGCCACGCCGGTGTCGCGTTAATCTTCCCACCGTGTTAATTAAACCCATTCCATTGATTTATAAGCCACAAGCCGATTCGTCGCCCGGTGTTGCTAGAATAAATATGGCATTGAATATTTATTTCCCAGACACCCACTCCTTTCTCAGCAATAACAAAAAGACACTGTCAAGAAATATCAATATTTTGGGACATATTATATAAAAATAATATTACAATGTTAAATTTTAAAGAAAAATTCAATTGATGACATAAATTTCAGTAAATTTACGTCTAGAAAATAATGTTCTTGCTGTTGGTACAAATACAATAAACATGCAAGTATTTACAGCAGTCAAATTCAGACTTTTAACGAAGTCAAATAAATACAAACTAGATACGACCCGCGGCATAGCATACGCCACATACTTGCTCATCATATATAGTGCAAAGAAAAAAAAAGGGGGGGGGTGAGAGAACGGACACAAACTGCAGCACGAAGTAATGAAAAAAAAGCGAGTAAACGTGAAAGTGGAGTCATGTGCACTGCGGTTGTTAATACCTGCCCCCCCACCCTTTACTACATCCCTTGCCAACCATAAACTTTGATTGGCCGACCCTAGCGAAGGTTAGTCATTTTCGCAACAAAAAAAAAGGTGGGGGGGGGACGGGACGGACAGAAACACAAACAACTGTTTAAAATTTTTATATGTTCCCGCTGTGGATTGAACCCAGGACTTTCCGCATGCAGTGCGGACGTGATAACCACTACAACACGTTAATTTCGATTAAAACCAAAAATTAAACATTATGATGTCATTCATATGTAACACTTATTAAACGTTCTTGTTGAAAATCTAAATAACACTGGAACGTCTCCTTTATATGTCATCTTTTAACCAACTACGCAAAAAGACAAGTGTGTTGACATTATTTGGTTCAAGTGATGAGCGGGTCTAATTGATAATATAACCAGCCGAGCTGAACAATCATTCACATGGGAACTGAGGTAACTGGTATGCACAAAACGGTCTTGGCAAGGAATGACATTATCGGATATCGGTGTTCATTAAGTTTGCACCATTGTAGAGGGTTAATGGATTCAGGAACTTTCATCGCCATTTTGTAACGCAGTAATTCATCAGAAGAGCTGTCATCATTTTCTGTCTCCGAGTCAGACTCCATTACTGCCATTAGCTTAATACGCTTTTCATTTGGCTTGATAAGTAGGCGAAGTGTTAGAACCATTGTAGGCAAACGATTTCTCACAATAGATACAATAAACTGTGTCAACATTTTGAACATTCACGTCAGTCAATAGTTTAAAACGATAATGTTCGTGTAATCGTCAGGAAATTTGTTACTATTTATCGGCCGCTATTTATTTCATTTTTTTGGGTACTGTTTGACTTCCAATAATTTGTAAGTGGTGGGTCAATTAATCGTAAAAAATAATTTAATCATTAAAAAAATTTAATGATTAATCGAGCAATTAATCGTTAATTTCCACAGCCCTAATTTTTAAAAAAATTAAATAAAGAAAGCTGTCAATATTCATGTTCAATCCATTAGTTATTGCCTTCAAAGTGTGGATTAGTATTATGAGTAGACGTAATACATAGTAGATGGTCAGGTAGTTAGAAGTATTATAGAATCAAAGATATAATGGCTAGAAGTACTTTATACTATTTATTATCAGAAAGCTGTAAGTGCTATAGGATGGATGGTATAATCGTAACATAAAAATATAGATACCAAACTGACACCTAATTTCGTCCATCAGTATTCACTGACTAAATTTTAATCATATTGGAGTAAAGAGACTGAGTGGTAAGAATTGTTTTCAGTGTTCGCGTATTTCCATAGTTGATAAAATTGATTGCTTGAAAACAAAAGGAACAGTGGTACATGTACGACCGAGATGTAACATCGCTCACCAACACTTTGGTCACCGCTGGCAGACGGGCAGCGCATAAAATAAATTGGCCATCAAGTCACGTTGACCAGCCCACAGTATTATGATGGCGTTAACCCAAGCGCCCTAATGGTATTGTTGTAATTGCCGCTCCCGGTACCTCAGCTTTGAACACCCGGCGTCACGGGACTAAACACGCACAAGCCCCCAGGACTAGATGTTACCTTGGGGCCGACACGTGAAAGGCGCGAGGGGGAAACCCTACAATTGTTCGATGGCGTTGTTTCATCTGCATCACTCAGACACTGACTGATAAACAGAAGCTTTAGATCAGATGGGTCTTTTGAACTCTTTGATCGCGGCCTGTCTAGGTCTCAACAAACATTAACTCACTGATAAATCATGATCAATTCGGATGTGGAATATAACGGAAGTCTTAAACATATAAATTATAGTATCTAAATCCAGATGATTTAAATGTTCGTAACAAAATATTGGTCTAATGCGATTTTCTATGCACAGAGACCAGTTGCACGGGAAAACGACAAACAGAGCGATAGAGTCATGTGTTTAAAAAACAAACACAAAATTTAATCAATAAAACAAACCCGTAAAAACAAAGTTTTTGACTATAAATCCCTTATATATGAGACATAACTAACAGTATTGATTATTTTCAAACATTTACAGACTGAATCTGTCTTAACTCAACTTTGCATCATAACCCTAGTGGGGGGGGTGGGTGGAGGGGGGAGAGGGGAAAAGTCTGGTCACCGATTCGCTTGACCGAGCTCAGAGTGACACGTAAAATGTAAACAAAAGCGCCCGTCGCTTCGTTGGGTCGCCTCAATGCGTCAGCTCAAAATTTCACGTGGCAAAAAACAATAACAAACCGTGAATTTAAATTACATACCTCATATAAGGATAAACTAAAAATGCATTAATTTAATTACGGTACGTTCGATCGATCTGAAAATTTGATACGATGCATTGTTAGGTTAGACGGGTCCGTGTGCCAAATTTCAGTTCGATCGGATCATGGGAAGTGGGTCATTTTTTACTTCTGTTTTTCCGCCCGCCCAAGACAGAGAGAGAGAGAGAGACGCCGGTGAAGTTAATATAAGGGATTTAAAAAACAAACCCGTAAAAACAAAGTTTTTGACTATAAATCCCTTATATATGAGACATAACTAACAGTATTGATTATTTTCAAACATTTACAGACTGACACCGAGTGATGTCCCTTGTCTTTAATAAATGGGGGTGGGATGTGAGGGGGTGTCGGCACGACGGTCGGCGTCAACACGACGGTCGGCGTCAACTCAAACTCACGTGAAACTGGCAGAAAAAAAACAATAACAAACAGTGAATTTTGAATTACATACCTCATATAAGGATAAACTAAAAATGCATTAATTTAATTACGGTACGTTCGATCGATCTGAAATTTTGATACGATGCATTGTTAGGTCAGACGGGTCCGTGTGCCAAATTTCAGTTCGATCGGATCATGGGAAGTGGGTCATTTTTAAATCCCTTATATTAACTTCGCGGCCGTCTCTGTCTTGGGCTCGGCGGGCGGGCGGGCGGAAAAACAGAAGTCAAAAATGACCCACTTCCCATGATCCGATCGAACTGAAATTTGGCACACGGACCCGTCTGACCTAACAATGCATCGTATCAAAATTTCAGATCGATCGAACGTACCGTAATTAAATTAATGCATTTTTAGTTTATCCTTATATGAGGTATGTAATTCAAAATTCACTGTTTGTTATTGTTTTTTTTCTGCCAGTTTCACGTGAGTTTGAGTTGACGCCGACCGTCGTGTTGACGCTGACCGTCGTGCCGACACCCCCTCACATCCCACCCCCATTTATTAAAGACAAGGGACATCACTCGGTGTCAGTCTGTAAATGTTTGAAAATAATCAATACTGTTAATTATGTCTCATATATAAGGGATTTATAGTCAAAAACTTTGTTTTTACGGGTTTGTTTTTTGACTTCTGTTTTTCCGCCCGCCCGCCCGCCGAGCCCAAGACAGAGACGGCTGCGAAGTTAATATAAGGGATTTAAAAAGAAAGTCTTTAATAATATTTATAAGAAAATTGTATCTCAGTTTCATTAGTTAGTCTCCGGGATTTCCGGGAAAGGGTCAAAGTTCATAGAATCATAACAATCTCATTTATATACCAATTAGTTAATTAGTGGTACAAAAATTTGTTTGTATATTTTTATGCGGGCCTGTGGATGGTGTCATCAATATAAATTGTTTCTTGATTCAATCCTATAAAATAACTTAATTTTTAATTTTCTGGTTAACAGTTGGTTTGAAAAAAGTGTATGTGTGTGGACGGTGATGGTAGGTGGTTAGGGTTGACATAACTAACTCATGTTTCAAGTAGAGAATTTATATTTATCAACTTTGAACTCGGATCCTTTCAAGCTTTGTAGATAAATCTTAGTAGAAGAATCCATCACCAAACCAGGACATCTGTCTGTTCCATCCAGTACTTACAGCAGGATGTGACGTAAAGGGCCTCGGACTTCAAGAGTAAATTCATGGACTTTCTTTAAATATCAAACTTTTTAAATGTGTGTGTTTTAAACCTTACTTTGATGGATGATTAGGTCGCGAGACTCAATCGTTGAATTCCCAACCAACCTATTGGTAGAGATCCTGAAGATAGTTTAAAGTTTATCCTAAACATTAATCGTATCCAAGCAAAATTGTTTGACATAATATAAAGCACATTTATGATTCACAGCTTTGTACAGACCTACAGCTGGTTTACTGCAAAGGGTTAATCTCCCCATCTTAGCATGTCCACCAACATTTACCTCCCTTGTATGCACTGGGTCAGGGCGAGTGCTGCCACCACAAGATATTATAATTGATGAGAAATTTGACAGAGTCATCAATAACTTGATGACGTGGCGACGTTACAACACCGCCCTCTATCGTCAGATCTTGCACAAACACTAGGCGTTGTGTACACGGGGATTTAAGGCAACTTGGGACGGAATGGGATTGTTGTTCAGCTTTGGTTTGAAGAGCTTCTTCATCATTGAATTACTGTAAGGTTTGGCTTCACAGACACATACCTCATATAGTCAGAATCAATATTATTGGCGTCTAATCGATGCGGTCATTAATTTAAAATCTACGAAATATCCCCTGAAGGAATCAACTTCAAATAAATGATTTAATTTAGCTTGATTAACAACGGGGATTTGATAAACTAAATTTTTAACAACGCCATTTGGCCATGATGACCTCTTGAGCGATCAATTTTTAAAAATAAAATAATTAAACACATGAAAAGGTTTACAGTATTTTAATGAGGTTAGAAATTAAATACTATCTTACATCTGACAGTATATATTCCTCAACTCAATAAGAATGCGCACGAAGGACCTCAGCCCAAGTAGTAAATGTAATAGAACAAATTTATCCACCTATCAGCTACTGTGATAATGAAAGCAAAATGAATTTTATAGTAAGTATTGAACATGGAAATGACTGATAAAATCACAGGCAAAGTTGAAGGCAGAACAACACTCAGAGACCTCATTACCTGGATTCATCCGTATTAAGGTGCATGGTCGAACAGTCTTCTCTGATCGAATGTCAGGATTGTGGGCATTGTTCCTTTTAAGCTTCGCGGCTGGGCGGGTGCGCAGATATCTGACCCACGCCGCGCAGCCGTTCAGAATTACCGCGCAACAAACTTGGTAAAATATTGCACAACGAATGAATACTGTGAAACTTTGCACACGAGTTTTTTTCTCTTTGCACAAGGACAAACGAACCTTAGAGGGAACGTTGAATTGTGGGTTGGTGGTCAAGCCCAAGCTTAAGCCAAGGTGAGCACACATCACCAGCACCTTTGTTGGATAAGACTGTTGACGACTTTTGATGACAACTTTTGATAACAACTTTTCATGACAACTTTTCATGACAACTTTTCATGACAACTTTTCATGACAACTTTTCATTACAACTCATCAAGTCAAGGAAAATCTTGGGCTTTAAACACGGAGACGGGGTCCAGCAGACGGTTAGGATATTAACACAATGAAAAGTCCAGCTACTCATGAGACGCTACTGTGATATAAATGTTGCCCTTTATTTATCGAGATAACGCGGAGGATGTGCAAAGAGAGGTGATTAGCTTTTATAAACTTAAGAAAATTCGACACGTCTCACAACAGGCAGTGATAAACAAATACTGCACACATTAAAAAAATGAGCATCACAAGAAGTGTGTAGCAGGTCGTCTAATAATTTAGGGACAACCACCTCCCTTCCCCCTCCCTTTGTTCCAAGAGTCACAGACAAATATTGATTATATAGCATTAAGAAGTGAGAAGAGCCGTAATATTGCGATAAACAGTTCAAAAAGATATCCTCGAATCCAGAGGGTATCTTAGGATTAATCAAAGTTGACAGGAAATTATGCAATGCTCGTTGATTTAGTGGCACCCTGACGTCAGCATATAACCAATTCAGCGTGTTACGAGTTACGACACATTCTTGAATAGTGAATTTGAAAAAGTAAGACAATGAAAAGTTGAGTTGAGCTAAGTTTTACTGATGCGGTCTATTATGATCATTCTAGCCCCCATTGCCCGACAAGGAAGTTTTAAAGACAACCTTTCTTGTTGACTTCAGTTTTCGTTCTCGCCCTTTACCAGGCACGTTACATTAATGCTGTCTCGACCAATAGTTCTGGTCACATCAATGCTGTCTCGACCAGTAGTTCTGGTCACATCAATGCTGTCTCGGCCAATAGTTCTGGTCACATCAATGCTGTCTCGACCAATAGTTCTGGTCACATCAATGCTGTCTCGACCAATAGTTCTGGTCACATCAATGCTGTCTCGACCAGTAGTTCTGGTCACATCAATGCTGTCTCGGCCAATAGTTCTGGTCACATCAATGCTGTCTCGACCAATAGTTCTGGTCACATCAATGCTGTCTCGACCAATAGTTCTGGTCACATCAATGCTGTCTCGGTCAATAGATCTGGCTACATCAATGCTGTCTCGACCAATAGTTCTGGTCACATCAATGCTGTCTCGACCAATAGTTCTGATTCGCATCAATGCTGTCTCGACCAATTGTTCTGGTCGCATCAATGCTGTCTCGACCAATATTTCTGGTCACATCAATGCTGTCTCAACCAATAGTTCAAATAAGCTGAAATTTTAAATTTTCATAACTAAATTATTAGCGATATTTGAATGTTCTTGCTAAGAAATAGACGGTGCAGGTCCGGATTTTGGGGTGGGGGGTTAATATGTTATTTGGGGAGGGGGGGGGGTAAAAGGAAAAATAGTGCCTTTTGAATGTACTAACAGGGCAATAGCCTACAGTGAAGCCTATGTGAGAGCAGTAACTACAGTGTAGGTTTTCATGTAAGAAAAAACCAGTAAACATTAAATTGAAATAATATGACAACACATCTCAATCTAATCATACATCTTTAAAGTTATCAAAATGACCTCGGCACCATCAATTTTAAATGAAAGATAGTTGCACAACATGCAGTTCTTCAGCTTCAAGAAAATATCGATTGCATTCATCCCCCCCCCCTTTTTTCACGGCCATGATATTTAATCCATCACATGGTGTTGGCATGGTTCAACCGGAAACAGGTAGCCCCGCATCTGCGTGTATCCGTCTCACAGAGTCAGCTAAGTGACCAAGGGCTGAGAGTTTTATTTTAAAAGAGACCAAACAAACAAAACAAAACAAAGCAAAAATGATATTTCAATCGAGTTAAGGTAACTAATCCTTGCAATGGCGGTCTGGTGTGAGATGTGAGTTGGAAGTGTGCGTGTGTTAATGTGTGTGAGTGTGTTTGTGTGAGTGTGTGTGTGTGTGTGTGTGAGTGTGTATGTGTGTTTTGAGTGACTTCCTCTACGTAGGTTTGTGTTTATCTTTTATTTTGCATTGTGGGTGACTGTGATTTCAAGTAAAAAAGGGAAGCAATACGTCAGTACATACGACATCAGTTCTTTTAGCCAATCGCTTTAACTTGGCGGTGAGGTCGAATTTTATAGCAGTCTCTTCAGACATAATTTTTTAACAAATACCGCGTGATGAAGCGTTAAACTTATTGCATAATTTGTGCTACACCTTGATATTTACACGGGAAGCCTATTTTTAAATCCTTTATATTAACTCGTGGTGTCTGTTTGTTTGAACCCTTGATTGCTTGCTTGATTGTCGGTCGCCAAAAATTTGGATCGATTTTTAACCCACTTCCTCATAAGCTAGAGAGCTGAAATTTAGCATGCAGTTTGGTGGCGATGATAAAAACTATGTATCAAAATTTCAGATCGATCGCATGTATTGTAATTAAAATATTGAATTTTTAGATTATTTTATTTATTCCTATGTATCATGTTATTTTTTGAGAAAGGGTGTCGCGATGCGTATTATATTGAACAACCTTTCTGTCGCGCAATAAGGTGCGTATTGTATTGACAACACTTTTTATAAGCATATTCCTGATCGGTGCGCATTATATTAAACATGTTTTACGACACAACTACAATTGTGTATTTTTGGATGGTCTTTCGCTGCGTATTATAATGAACATTCTTTTAGTTACTTCTCGTACCTAAAGGATTTATAGTCAAAAACTTGGTTTTTTACTGTTTTTTTAATTAATTCCTTTATATTAACTCGTGGTGTCTGTTTGTTTGAACCCTTGATTGCTTGCTTGATTGTCGGTCGCCAAAACTTTGGATCGATTTGTATCCCACTTCCTCGTAAGCTAGAGAGCTGAAATTTAGCAAGCAGTTTTGTGGCAACGATAAAAACTATATATCAAAATTTCAGATCGATCGCATGTACTGTAATTAAATTATTAAATTTTTAGATTATTTTATTTATTCCTATGTATCATGTTACTTTTTGAGATAGAGTGTCGCGGTGCGTATTATATTGAACAACCTTTCTGTCGCGCAATAAGGTGCGTATTTTATTGACAACACTTTTTATAAGCATATTCCTGATCGGTGCGCATTATATTAAACATGTTTTACGACACAACTACAATTTTGTATTTTTGGATGGTCTTTCGCTGCGTATTATAATGAACATTCTTTAGTTACTTCTCGTACATAAAGGATTTATAGTCAAAAACTTGTTTTTTTTTACGTTTTTGTAAATTAAATCCTTTATATTAAAATCGTGGTGGGTGTTTGTTTGAACCCTTGATTGCTTGCTTGATTGTCAGTTTGCCAAAACTTTGAATCGATTTTATCCCACTTTCTCGTAAGCTGGTGAGCTGAAATTTAGCAAAAAGTTTTGTGGCAATGATAAAAACTATGTATCAAAATTTCAGATCGATCGCATGTACTGTAATTAAACTATTTAATTTTTAGATTATTTTATTAATTCCTATGTATCATGTTATTTTTTGAGATAGAGTGTCGCGGTGTGTATTATATTGAACAACCATTCTGTCGCGCAATAAGGTGCGTATTTTATTGACAACACTTTTTATAAACATATTCCTGATCGGTGCGCATTATGTTAAACATGTTTTACGATACAACTGCAATTTTGTATTTTGGGATGGTCTTGCGCTGCGTATTATAATGAACATTCTTTTAGTTACGTCTAGTACATAAAGGATTTATAGTCAAAAACATGGTTTTTTACGTTTTTTTAAAAATGAAACTCCTATTTTGGGACACACGACACATTGATATTATTTGTAAGCCACGCCCATTCAAGCATCTTGATTTTGAAGAGAAAATGCTATTATTTGACGTGCACTTACATCACTGATTGTCTCAAGATGTTAGATGTGATACAAATGTTCAAGAGAAACATTGCCCAAACACCAGGTGTCCTTAAACTTTCCCTACTCGCCCTAATCGAACCTTTACATAAAACTTTATTCATCTGATTTTTAAAAAGTATCTTCTTATTAGGAAGATATTTCGATTTTCGATTTCACATAGAGATTGAGGGGTAAATAAATGAACTGTTTCTAAGTTACAAGAAATCGGTCATATTGCCTGTCGGGTCTATCAATAAACAAGAACAAATACAAACAAAGTTTCGTTCTTCCCGTCTAGAAATCTGGCGTTGAGTGGTTTGCCCGCTTGGACCAGGAAAGACATTTTAAACTATGATTAAAAATTCAAGACTAGTCATAAACCATGGATAAGCGTAGGACGCAATAATGTTCAGATCTGAAGGAGCATCTGCTACAGATAAGATAAGATAACATAAGGTCTATGTCAGTACATCAGATATCATAAAATAAATTGAACACTCAGTTGTCATTCTGTTAATTTGTGAACAACGTAACAGAGCCGAATTATTCCGGGTAGGTTAACCTTGATTAATTCAGTCATCGGCGGGCATGAGGCCTGAGGGCTCAAGACGTTAGGTAACACTATCCAGGCGCTAACACCTCAGCCACAGTATCAGTCACAGTTGGTTAGATGGCCCAACCAAAGACTGAAAGCTTATTGACCAGTGGTCAGCTGTGAATAGAATCCTGGTAATTAGTGTCCCGAGAACGGGTCGAAATTGAAGAATCCCCACTTATTCCGGGCTGCTGGACACAAGGACACATAAGGGCAGATGAACGCAGACAGCTAGATGGACACACACAGCCAAATGGACATATACGGACAGATGGACACATACATCCAGATGGACACACACAGCCAAATGGACACACACACACACACATCGACACATACACAGCCAGATTGACACAAACGGACAGATGGACACACACGGACATATGGACACACAGAGACAGATAGACACACGCGAACAGATGGAAATTTACATGGACTGATGGACACATACATCCAGATGGACACATACCTCCAGATGGACCAATGGACAGATGGACACACACAGACAGATGGACGCACACACACAGACAGATTGACACAAACGGACAGATTGACACACACGGACAGATGGACAAAATGCTGTTATGTGTTTGCGGGGTCACCAGTAATAAGTTCTATGGTGGTGGTCAACTAAGAGACTAAGTTTGATGGTGGTATACATGTTGTTTGAAGTGATAGCTGAAACAGGGTTCTCAAACATATTCTACGACCCTTCCTTTTCTGTTCTTAATTTGAGAATAATCATTCTTTTTAAAAAAGTTCAATTATGTGAGACATTTTTGTCTAGGCCCACAATATTTTTTATTATTATTATTTTTATTATTTTTTTTAAAAAGAAAGTCAGTCTCAAATTATCTCTATTTAATGTTCAAAATATCGAATTTTGTTATCTTAGAGTAATCTTCAAAGTTTATCAAAGGTGTCTTCTATGTATGTCAAGAAAAACAACCGATGATTCTCATCCTTTACATTTTCGGGATATCAATGGCATTAAATGTGTGTATGTAGAATAAATCAACATGTGCGGAATCTAAAAATTCCCTTGCTTCCTGTAACATCTAAAATCTTTCAGCCACATCCCAACCCGCCACTCATTATTAAAGTACTGGACCTGGGGAGTCGATGTAAGCAGTTTAGTGTGGAGCTCCGCATACAGTGTGCCGCAGGACGATGCCAGTCGCGGAGTGGAGCAAAGACATGGAGCCTATTATAATATTAGTGCGTTGACGTAATCAGTCCCCAACACTGGTGGTAATACATACCGTCAAATCCAAAGATATAAAGGTAATTGGGCGTATAGAGTTATATGGGTATGTACCACTGGTGGTAATACATACCGTCAAATCCAAAGATATACAGGTAATTGGGCGTATAGAGTTATTATATGGGGATGTACAGATTAGCCACATAGTTTTTTCACATGAAACTCATTGAAACCAAAGTCGACAATACAATAATAATAATATTTTAAAATGTTTTAACTACGGCGTGTTTCGGAATTCTTAGGGAATTTGTGTGGATTTTAAGAAAAGACCCGGATGTTGACGCGCAAGAATAAAAATGGTTGCAAGGCTCTGGTTGCCTTGGCTGGTATTAATATGGTATAAATAATTTGTAAGGATGACTGCGGGGAAAATAAACGGTATGGTTTTATTGATGCTGCTGATAGAAAGGAATATATATGGAGTTGAAGCTATGGCGGATTAAGGGGGGGGGGCTGAACGGGATAAAGCCAGGTGCCCCCGATGATTAGGGGCCCCCAAATTTAGTATATTTTATAAGAAAGATGGACAAATGTTTGCATGAATTCCTGAAAATATCATAAATTAAATAAATGAATTTTTTTTAAAACTGATTTTGTAGGCCCACTAAGAGAAAATATTAAAAATTATTGTTTATATGTTTAAACTTCACCTTTTTCATTTTTCGTGTGGTCTTGAGGTAGAAAGTTGCCCTGCTGTGCAAGCGGTCACGCGATCGATTCCCGGCGAGGGCACAAATTTTTTTTTAATTGTATTTTTACACTCAATATTAGGATACCGGCAAACAGTTATCTCTTCATATTCCATTTTGTCATGAATAATCTTTGGCTGGGAAGGCCGATCCCGTAGTACAGACAAAGTATGTTAAAGTAACCGATGAACTATTTAGTTACAAGTTACAGTCTTATATTATTAGCTGCTAGCAATCATTTTATTTAAAGGGACGCTGGCTGGATAGGGCCCCAGTTTGAATTGCAGCCAGGGGCCGGCCCCGTGCAGTCTTAATCCGCCCCTGAGTTGAAGGGTTCTAGAAAAGAATCGACGAAGTTTTGATTCAAACGGTTTTAACTGGTGGAAGTGGTCACAGTATTTATTTGTTACCATTGATCTTCATGGTCTGCGGAAAATCGGTCTGAGTGGGAATCTTTGGGAAATAAATTCAATGAAAATTTACGATTGTACTCTATTTCACTCTTCTAAGATATTTTAATTCTAATTTCCTTTAAATATTAATTTGTACAGATTAGTGTATAATGTATAAGAACTGAGATCTGTATCCAATTATCATATGTTAAATCCTAGGCAGGCTTTTTATAACTGGAGGAGGTCATGTTGTTCACCATACACTGTATTTTATTCAACATGTTCATGCTATAATAATTTTGGTTTGGTTTGTTATTCCAAAAAGATTTCATCAGCTTTAAACTGTGGGGTTTTGTTGTTGTTGTTGTTGTTGTTGTTAATATAGATGCTTTTCAAATTAAATTTGATTTTGACCTAAATAAGAAAATTTGAAAACACATTTTTTAAAAAAATATTTGATTATCAAGTTGTTTTGTTTTTTACATATGCTATAATGTTACAATCACATGCGAGGGTAATATCAACCGAAGAGATTCCCATTTTCGAGTTAGTGGCGGGGTGGGGTGACTGTGGTGGTCGTTTCTTTCTCATTTCAGTTCAATTTCTCATTAAGTAAATGAATACTCTTGTCCCTCCACCCCCCCCCCTTTTTACACCACACACAAATGAACGTGTCTAGGTCTGATACCACAAAGTAAATTAATGACTAGATTATCTCACCATGAATTTCAATCCTGCCCCACGGCGGTGTAATGAGATAAAGCCAAACGTCACTTCCGTCCAGTTGAGGTGCGCGCGAGGCCGTCACTGGGCCAATGACAGAAATCTTCTTCTTTTTTTTTCTGGGGGACCCGATCGAGACGTTGAGAGTGGAGACTCCTTGTCAGGACCGCCTGATGGTTTCCCGTGCATTTAGGGATCTTTTTTCCCCCAACCATTATTTCCTTTGCGTCCAGTGTGACGCTGTTAATCACCACGAAACAAT
Source organism: Ampullaceana balthica (assembly GCA_944989445.1). Lineage (NCBI taxonomy): Eukaryota > Metazoa > Mollusca > Gastropoda > Lymnaeidae > Ampullaceana > Ampullaceana balthica. The sequence continues at coordinate 455,022 of CALYLW010000412.1, forward strand.
CTCAAAAGACAAGAAGGATGGCTGACATGCGAGAAAGACAATCTGTTGACTTAATGAGCACCCCCCCACACACACACACACTCCCCAAACCATAACACGTTTTCTTTATTTCTTCCCCCCCCCCAAACCCCTATTCCAAAAATCAAAGTAACTGTGTGTTGCTTGAAGCATTTAAAAAAAAATATTCAACTAAGACAGTTGGTACCGGAGCATGTGGTATTGTTTTTTCTGCCCGATTGGTAAATAGAACCAAAAGCATACAAGTGATTAGAGAATGTCACAACTAGGTCATGCATGTCACAATTAGGCATGCCACAATATAAGGACAGGCACGTCACAACTAGGGCAGACACGTCGCAACGAGGCCAGGGGTGTCACAATGAGGGATGTTACAGTAGGGCCAGAAATGTCACATCGAAGCCAGACATGTCACGTCGAAGCCAGGCGTATCGGAACAAGGCCAGGTATGTCACAACGAAACCAAACATATCACATCAAAGCTAGGCTTGTAAAATCATTTGTTAATTTGAAAAAGAACATTGTCCACGAGGCCCCCGATGTCTCCCGAACCGCGTGTTTTTGTTATTGTTGTGCTGGAAGATCCACGGCTATGACACGCGCTGTCCCAGCCCACGGTCGTTGTTATCGTTATGTCACAGGACGGCTCAGACCCCCCGCCCCGGCCCCACTCCCTATCCGTACAGTTATTGCGGTGTTATTGTTGTGGCGAGCTCTGGGAAGGAAGACTGACAACTATCGTCTCGGCCCACGTGCTAACGGTATCGCCTCTGCATTTAGCCACCGTGCCCCCGAAACGTTTATGTCATCACGGGAGTTACCGAAGCCATGGAGTAATCGTATTCCTGGCCTCGTACGCTCATGGGTTCTGCGCCCAATTGGCCCTGTGTTGTACATCTCTATCAGGCGTCCAAATGTCAGAGACCACTTAAGTCTCCTGCTGGTCGCGTAATGGACGGATCGATACCGCCCTTGGCTTGGTAACTGCGACACAATGAAATATTAAAGGCATAGATGAACTCGGGGAAGACAAGCACGATATTGTTTCACCGGCCCCCCCGCGATATCCGTCTAAGGAAGATTTACTCGACTTGGCTGTTTCTCTCGAGGATCACACGAGGGCCGATGAGGTTACAGAAGATGCATTTTTTTCTTTCCCGGACGGTAGGACCGTCGTTGGTTTGGCTTACAGCCACCCGTATTGTTTATCGATCAACATCCTATATTTTAATGAAATTCCAGATTTTTAATGTCTAACCGAAGCCACGGGAGAACCCCTGGGAGCTTAATGCCCTAATGTATTGAGGACACTTGGCGAGGTCGGACGATAATGTTTCAGTCAAGATTGGACTTTTTTTTAAACACGTTTTGAGCGGATATCATTCTGTTAGTCTCGGAATGTTGAAGTGTCGAGTATGTTTTTTTCATTCATCCCCCCCCCCATTTTTATATAATGTGCACCTAAGTCATATTATTTACTGTGCAGATTACTGTGAATAATTAGGTGTTTATTTTGCATTGCTGGTTTTCAATTTTCATTTTTCCCAGTATTGTTCCACCAAACGTTGAAGATCTATAAACGAGCTAAATGTGTTAAACATTTTAGCTCTATGTAACATTTTGAAGATCGCGAATATTGAACTCAATTTGTTTAAGCTGAAGAAATAGGCATGTTTTTGTTTTTCTTTTCATAACTTAAAAAAATTACAGTATTTTTCTTTTTTAGTTAAACGGTTTGGATATAAATTGCTGTAATTTTGTTTCAAATGTCATAACCATGTGACAATCTGGGAAGTAAAACGCTGAAAAGTGTCAACCCATCACACAGCAGAGATTAGGTTTTGATGGGTTCGTGGGACTATTTCAAACGCCATCTATTTCACAATTTGAGACGAGCGTGACAATAAAACCACCAAATCCTTTTGTCTGTGTTGTAATTTTGAAAGTCCAGACGTTCAAATGTTTAAACTTTTGTTGCTTTCCTTTAAGAACTTTTTCACAGACGATTAAAACAAGAATAATTTGAAAACTTACTACGCGCTTCACCTTATGTCCCACAGTTTCACATTTCGTAAATTTTAATTTCCTGTGTTTAATAAAGATTAACATTTAGTCGGTCTTTTTGTGCGTGTAAGGAGTCAAAATTAACCACCCCCTCCCCCACACACACACACCACAATTCCTCAAATTAACCGCCGATCCCATTAAAAGCATTACTTGATAACGATCTCTGCCTGGGCCGCGAAGCAGCTCGCAAGTGAAACTATTTCCCCCATAAGCCCACATTGAAAGCTTCCTGGGCGTTCCTAGGCTGTCAAGCACCAACAAAACAGCCTCACATTTTGATGGGACTCTGCTCGTGTTATAGGAAACTATACAAAGTTCTGGGTAGAATGTTTGTTTCGTAAACAATAGAGTTTTATGAACATCCATCAGTGTTTTTAGAAAGTGATGACGTCATCGTCACGACGTATACATGGCTATATAAGGATTTTTAGTCCTTGCTTATATTTAGTAGTGACTTGCTGAAAAGGCAGTTTTATAAACGTCTTCTTTTTAACATTGTTTTAATGAAAATGTTTACTTATAGGAGAGGATTACAACCTCCACAGTATCTTGGCGTAGCTAGTGGGCGTTGAGGGGGCTGTCCGCCGATACGCGCCATTTGATGGAAATGGATAGAAATGGAGCGCTGGTATTTCTTAGAGTTGCCGAGTTGAACTTTCATGGAACATGGAGACATCAGGGGTGTGGAATTAAACTTAATGGTCCTCCCGGGCAGAATAAACCCTAGCTACGCAGCTTCTACCGGCAGCATGAATCCAAGTTATGCCCCTATCGCGAGCAGCGTTTACCTTATAGCTACGCCACTGCTACCGGGTAGTATTTACCCTAGATACGTCCCTCTCCCAATCAGCATTTAGCCCATATGCCACTGTTACGAGCAGCATTTAGCCTATAGCCACGCAACTGGTTCCACTCACCGAGGTCCGTCATCCTTGCTGCTGACATCGTGTCAGAGATTGTTGACCACCAGGAAGCGGGCGACACAACGTCGATGTTACGTGACCAATCTTTTGTAAGTTAAGCTGCCGTATGTTCGTTCGTCCGTCGATACGACGAGGACCACTCTAGTCATCCGAGGGTTTTCTGTGCGTGCGCAGATGGCTGATTAGGCCGATCCTTGCACGAAAGGTTCGGGAACAGAAGGGACAGGGGGCGAGTGCGACATCTCCTGGAGGGTTGACAGCATGGGCCTTTCGGGCTTGCCTCTTCTTTTCTGCGGCGGTAATCCGGTTTGCCTCGCATGACCTGGCACCTTCGTGGATGGAAGAGCGCCAGGTGGATCGGTCCATTGCAGCTCGTTCCCACGTGTCTGGATTTATGGCAAACGCTTTCATTGAGGCTTTCAGTGTGTCTTTGAAGCGTTTCTTTTGCCCACCGTGGGACCGCTGGCCATACTGGAGCTCACCATAGAAGATTCTCTTTGGCAGTCTCTCGTCTGGCATTCGGACAACGTGCCCTGCCCAGCGAAGCTGGGACTGCATCAGGAGGGTGAAGATGCTGGGGAGACCTGCCTTGGTCAGTACCACTGTGTCTGGAATTTTGTTCTGCCACTTTATGCCGAGAATCTTCCTGAGGCTTGTTATATGAAAGTGGTTCAGCTTTCTTGCATGGCGCTGATAAACAGTCCAAGTTTCACAAGCATAAAGCAGTGTGGGGAGCACCACTGCCCTGTACACTTTCAGCTTGGTCTGGATGGTAATGCCTCTTCTGTTCCAGACATTAGGGTACAACCTGCCAAAAGTGGAGCTGGCTCTGGCAATTCTGACGTTCACTTCGTCATCGATGGTGACATTTTGAGACAGTGTGCTGCCTAGGTATGTGAACCGGTGCACTGTATTGAGTCTCTGGCCGTTGACAGTGATGTTGGGCTCTACGTAGGGTCTTCCAGGCGCAGGCTGATGGAGGACCTCAGTCTTCTTGGTGTTGATTGACAGACCAAAGTTTGTGCAGGCACTGGAGAACAGGTTTACACTGCGTTGCATGTCGGCTTCTGAGACAGCGTTGAGGGCACAGTCATCAGCGAACAGCAGGTCTCTGATGATGTCTGTCATAACCTTGGTTTTTGCCTGGAGCCTCCGAAGGTTGAACAGCTTGCCATCTGTGCGGTATTTCAGGTTGACACCAACATCCTCGTCTCTGAAGGCCTCTGTCAGCATGGCGGAAAACATGAGGCTAAACAGTGTTGGTGCCAGGACGCAGCCCTGCTTGACTCCGTTTGTGACTGGGAAAGGATCAGAAAACTCCCCGCTGTCCTGGACTCTGGCCTGCATGCCTTCATGGAATTGTTGCACCAAGACGATGAATTTCCTTGGGCAACCGTACTTGGCCATGATCTTCCACAGACCCTCTCTACCAACAGTTTCAAAGGCCTTGGTCAGGTCGACATAGGTGGAGAACAGATCAGAGTTCTGCTCCTGACATTTCTCCAGCAGCTGCCTGGCAGCGAACACCATGTCGATGGTTCCTCGCTCTTTTCGGAATCCACACTGACTTTCAGGCAGGAGTCCTTGGTCAAGGTGCACTGTGAGGCGGTTGAGCAGGATTCTGGCAAGGATCTTTCCTGCAATAGAAAGCAGGGATATGCCTCTGTGGTTGTCACAAGCCTGTCTACTTCCTTTTCGCTTATATAGATGTATGATGGTGGCATCTTTGAAGTCCTGCGGGATCGTCTCTTGCTGCCATATTAAGAGAAACAGCTCATGGAGCCTTTCAGTCAGGGCTGTTCCCCCCTCCTTGTAGACCTCAGCTGGTATGGCGTCAGATGAATTGCCATATAATTAAAGCTGCCGTATAATGAATTGTTGAAACACGGTGTTTGCTCAAGTTTTGAAACCAACACAAAATAACAACAACATCAACAACAACAAAATTTTGGCAGAATTTGACATTTGCTTTGTGTTCGACAAAATTCAGCGTATCGTTGCTAAGACTAAAAAAATTTCAGTAAAGTGTTTTTACTCGTAATTTATTGATTTAACCCCGACCGCAAAAATCAGCTTGAAACAAAACATTAATCAATCAATAGTGTGTGCAACCTGAGTGTGTGGTCTTTAGTTATGTCATATGTGTACTTCAATATATTTTCTTAGGATCACAATTTGTTAATTATTTAACAAATCATTGCTGTTGTTTTTTCCGTTTTGAAGGAAATCGTCAAATATTTTGTATTTGTAAAAACTTAGGTTAAATGATATTGTCTAAGTTTTCCTATACTGCATGAATTAAAATTGAATCAAATTATATGGCAATTGACACAGTGAAACGCTTTGTCTCTTTTACTTTGCAGTCAATGTTGATCAGTTTGTTAAAACCAACTTTAAATTTGTTGGTTTATGACAGGTTAGGCCATCTTTCCCATGACTTGTCTGGGGTGAGGTAAACATTCTGACTTTAGGTTTATCTGTCAAATGCCTTAGTCTCTAAACACATTGGTGTTGATACCATTCGATATATCTTTAATAATTAAATAACTAAATTCCATTCCAACTTTATTCAGATTTTCTTTACACTTTTCATGAATAAGTTTATTGTGTAAAACACGCATTATTATTAATTGAGGAAATGGTTTAAAACACCAACATAAACGAAGGGAAACTTGCAAGATGGAAATATGTTGATGATGGTTTGGGTTATGCCTAGGGGTCATAATTTTATGCTACACAGTCCCATTTCACCAGTCGTACATATTTTGTCCGCATATTAAATACATATTTTATCGAGAAAAAAAAATTACAACTGTTGTACTCACAGCTTAAGAATACTTATATTTTTTTAGAAAAATAATTCTGTCATGTTTATGTAATAAAAAAAAAGGTCACGACTTGTTGAGTGGAAATAGTCAATTTTCCCCATGGCGATGAACAGAGCAGGAGATAAACAAAATATTAACCTAACTATGGAACGAGAAGAAGTAGCTACCGCGAGAGTATGTGAGAAATAACTGCTGGAATCGATTACCCAGAAATGGAAGTTTGCTCTATTGTTAACCAACTGGTATCGATTTCATCTGTGCTACCCACTATCTCCCCGGTTGAAGGCAACAATGAATCTATTTTATCTTCGCGCCATAAAAGATAACAATTTTTGTCAAAACTTTGAAAAACAATGTTTAAAAAAGACATTTTCGCATTAGAATGAGCTATCAAAAAGTCGATTTTCTTTTCCTGATAAAAGTATATAAAAACATATTTAGATTACCATGACAATCAGACGTGTTGAAACCCCTCACGTGACCTCATTTCGTCATTACTCCAACAAAAGGACCCCTAGCGGCCAAAAACGCGGCTCAGGGGGCTGACATTTGTTACTTATGCCCCCTTCTGGTGGCGCGTGCCGTGTCGCGGTGATTAGCTCAATTTTACCTGGTACTCCTCTTTCTCTGGCTATTGATCCGGACACCACGTCTGCAGACGCGGCCAGCAGATCGGCGTCTGGTCAGCCAAAATCAAATATCATCTTAATTAACGCTGGACATTTCCATGTAAGGCCAACTACAACAGATGGAAGGGAAGGAGGTCATTGACTCATGGAGGTAGTTATTGGACCCACAAAGTTCAGTAACTCTGTGTATCATACATTTTTTTTTGTTAGCTTTTTAGCTTCATTGGGTAGAATAGAACCTGTGTATTAAAAAGATTTTAATATTCATTACAAAAGATGCATTGATTTTTTAGTTATAGGGCTGTAAAAACTGTTCAATGATTTCATGAGAAATCGTTTAAGTAGCTCTAGTAGTAATATGGCAACAATAACTATACTTTCCAAGTGCTTTTTCGAATACCCGTAGCCTATTTAAATAATTATGTTGAAACATTCGTAAATAAATCGTATTCACTATTTAGTCTTGGAAGATGTTACAAGAGATCAGGAAATGAATATTGTTGAAGGTCGAAGGTCACTCTAAGATCTTAAAAGATTCTATTTTTTATCGTGTTGGGCAAGCGCACAAAGCGTCAACTCAGTCGGACATTCTGAAGCCGTCTAAAAGCTGTCATTTAAATTTTTTTGTTCCTGATAAAAGTCGTTTCGAAAATATTTTAGATAAATTTATCAAGTAACAGCTGCACTTACAATTCGTGAACAGTTCATAACTCCACGTTTGTCTTGTACAAGTGTTTGTTTCCATTGGCTCAACTGACATAAAGTATAGAAAGTATTGTGTCTGTGTTACTGGCTCATTGTTTCCAGGCGTTGGTGGCTATGGGATCAGACGAGACTTTGGGGAATTAAAGTGTTATAATCCGAAAGGGTTTGTTGTTGACATTGGACTGATGATTAATGATATTGTGGACCTAATGGTTGAATAATGATATTGACCTAATGGTTAATGATGATATTGGCCTAATGGTTGAATGATGATATTGGCCTAATGGTTAATGATATTGTGGACCTAATTGTTGAATAATGATATTGACCTAATGGTTAATCCAATAATGGAACTAATGGTTAAATGATGATATTGACCTAATGGTTGAATGGAGATATTGGCCTAATGGTTAAAGATATTATAGACCTAATGGTTGAATAATGATATTGACCTAATGGTTAATCAAATTATGGATCTAATGGTTAAATGATGATATTGACCTAATGGTTGAATGGAGGCATTGGCCTAATGGTTATATGATGTTAATTGGCCTACCTAATAATTATATGATGTAATTGACCTAATGGTTAAATAATATTATTGACTAAATGGTTAAATGACGATATTGACTTAATGGTTGAATGTTGATATTGATGTAAGTATTGAATTATGAGAATGACCTATTGGTTAAAAGATATTAATGACCAAATGGTGGGGTGATGTTATTGAAATAATGATGGAAATTTCGTACAAACCAAATTGTGAGAGAATTTACTCATGCGTCGGGTAGTGAATTATTTTATCCAAACTGCCTTAAATAATGTTAATTTTTTTTTCCACAGTCTGATTCTTTCTCTTGGGTTTTTCTAGCCGTCAGAACACATTTTAAGAAAGTGCTACATATAAGGTGTTAATCTTCACATGTTTCAACAGGTACAAAATATATATATATAACTCGCTATCAACCAGGACTGTGACGTTCTTCCACAAAGAGGCATGTCTTGCTTGGTGACTGGTCCGTAATTCGGTGCTTGCCGTGGGCGGTACAGTCCCTTAGCTCCCTAAAAGGTTTTGCCAATATCTAAAGTAGAGCATCACAATATTTTATTTCATGGTTTTTATTTTCCCTACAAAACTGAAACAAGTCTTAACAGTGGTTTCTTAATATTCTTTTGGAATGTATTTTATCAGGAACCAACCTCAAAATATGTGTATAAACTATACAAATATGTCTGAATATATCAGTGCTGTTAACTCAAGGTGCCAAATTTTCCCAGGCAGAAGTCAAAAAATTTCCAAATTAGACTAAAAATTCCCACATGCATTAAAATCTGTTGACGAAGCAATCTCAAATATTCCCATATTTAAGGCAAAATCCTCATAAATTCCCATTTCTTTAAATTTGCCTAATTTGCCCCCCCCCCAAAAAAAAATTCCCACAATTTCCCAGGAGTTAACAGCACTGGAATATATACGAAAATAAAATATATTTTATACAAGATTTAATTAAGTAATCAATGGAATAATAGTTATTAAAATACTACATTTTTATTCAGATATTAATCGAATTCTTAAGTTTCCGATTTTGGAAATCTCTACCAATGAAAGTTGCTTTGGTATAATTGACCACTGGAATACTGATGGCTGGAGTTTGGGAAGTTTTGTTTCTCGAATGTTGTTGAACATTTCTTTCACATATATATACACATCACATTCTCGTCAACATTCATTCGACATTCACATCACATTCACATCACTTTCGACCCCCCCCCCTTTTCCAATCCCCAATTAACTACGCCGATAAACCTATTCATAAGAACAACCCTTGAAGAATTACACAGATTCATTGTTGGATATAAAGTCAAATGTTTCATTACCTACAATAAATGAAATGCTGCGACCTTTAGATTACATTGAAATAAGTATTCATCTGTTATATTTAAAGCATATAGGGAAAAACAAAGAGCAGATGTTAAGAAAAACAAAAACAACAAAATCTCAGTAAATATTCCAAGTGGCACGGACTCTATCGTCCAGCAAAAAGTGACTCCAGGAACTCCCATGCCACCACCAAACTGACCTCCGATGCATGTAGATCACCCAAAATTGCGACAGGACCGAGCGGCTCTAAAGTGGACAATATTGGCCTACGTGAATGCGCTCGGAGCATTTTCCCTCGCTTGGCAGAAGGACGGGAGCGAGCAGTTACGACCTCGCCAATAGAATGTCGCGCTGTGAAAAAGGGGCTCAATGAAATTGGCACTTCTCATGTCCGGTGATAATTGAAATTTCTCTGCCCAGACCGCGATCTGAGGAGCTGCGTATGAGGGAGCGTTTGTTTCTATTTTTCTCACCCTTGTTGTTTTTTTCCCTCTCTTTTTTCTTGTTCTCCTAGAAATGGCGTATTTGTGTGTAAAAACCAGCAGCGTTCCTTGTCCATTCCCTCACTGAAGGGTCTCGAGGGAGGAAAAGATCAATGTAAATAAATCGAGGAGAAGAGCACCAAGAGAGCCACGGCCGATAATCGGTTTCTGATTCTAATTGTCACCAAGGCTTGTCCGTTGGTTCTTTTCACAAGGGGTTGAGCGACCCCCCCCCCATCCCTCCTCCTGAGTGTGATCCCATCTGTTGGGCCTACCACCCTCTACCCACATTCAGCTCTTCGCGATATTGGAGTTATAGATTTAGAAACACTGGGGTCTAAGCGTTTCGATAAATGCTTCGTAAAAATGGGCAAAATCCAGAATCGATCGCTCAAAAACATTTTAAGAGGTAAAAATGGCCGCTTATTGTCAGTTTATGAGATGAAATATCGAAGTTGGAAGTAAACCATTATTCTCTCAGGGCACCGGCTGTTTAATGTACTCGGGTGAGATGTGAGGTTGAAAACAACCTGAGCATCTTGCATGGCACTAAGACCACCTGCTGTTTAATGTACTTAAGTGAAATGTGAGGTTGCAAAAACCCATTGTTTTCACAGGGCACCGGCTGTTTAATGCAAATAAAACAAATTGGACGATGAAAAACAAATGTTTACATTGAGTACTGAAGGGCTTGGTATTAATTGTACTTTAATGGAATGAAATGTTTGAAACTATCTCCATATTCTCACAGGGCTCTTGCTGTTTGAAGAAAATACCTTATTGTTAAAGGGGCGTTATGGCAGTAGATGGTGAAAATACCTTTTTTAGAGGGGCGTTATGGCAGATGGTGAAAATACCTTATTTTTAGAGGGGCGTTAGGGAAGATGGTGAAAATGACTTATTTTTAGAGGAGCGTTATAGCAGATGGTGAAAATCCTTATTTTTAGAGGGGCGTTATGCAGATGGTGAAAATGCCTATTTTTAGAGGGCGTTATAGCAGATGGTGAAAATACCTTATTTTTAGAGGGGCGTTATGGCAGATGGTGAAAATACCTTATTTTTAGAGGGGCGTTATGGCAGATGGTGAAAATACCTTATTTTTAGAGGGTGCGTTAGGGAAGATGGTGAAAATACCTTATTTTTAGAGGGGCGTTAGGGAAGATGGTGAAAATAACTTATTTTTAGAGGAGCGTTATGGCAGATGGTGAAAATATCTTATTTTTAAGTGGGGCGTTATGGCAGATGGTGAAAATACCTTATTTTTAGAGGGGCGTTAGGGAAGATGGTGAAAATACCTTATTTTTAGAGGTACGTTATAGCAGATGGTGAAAATACCTTTTTTGTTAAAGGGGCGTTATGGCAGTAGATGGTGAAAGCAACTTAATATTCTCATCGAGTTCTTATTGTGTGTACTTCACATGATCTTGGATAACGCACTTAATATTTAATCATTTCTTATACTTATTAACAAAGTTTTACAGTGCCTCTGTATATATACGCAATAAATTTTGGTGGAAATTTCCTGGTGGTTCCCTTCTGTACAAAGTTCGTCGTGGTTCCCCCTATCACAGCTTCACTGTGTACCAAGTACATTGTGGGCATCTCTTTATTGTAATGCCATTTTCTTAAAAAACTACGACGAGGTTGATGTCCTACATAACCACTGTCCACTAACTACACTTCCATAATGTGTACTATTCTAGTAACTTCAGTAGATGGATGACATGCAAACAGGGTATGTTTCAGCCGGACAAGACGTCACAAAACAACGAACGAATTTCGGCAAAGAGCCGAAACGTTGTGACGCCCTGTCAGGCTCATACATGCCCTGTTTGCAAGTTATCCATCTACGTATCTATAAGCCTGATTTCAGTCTCGCCCACATTTTGTTCTAGTGCCCACATTTTGTTCTAGTGCCCACATTATTTGGAAATGTCTATAAACACCGGTGTCATTTCCTCTATAACGTCGTGTGGACACCACTATAGATAATGTGTAATCGCACCGCTACTGTTTCATTTTGATCGCACTCTCAGTTCAGTGAAAAAAACTCATTTTGAATGGTAAATTTCAAATAATCTGAGAGAACCATTAACTGGGCCATAGATTTTATTTTAGAGTATAGAGCTAATGGATTTCACTTTGTAATATTAAAATCTATCTCTGGCATGTGGGTCTGAATGTGGATCGATGCCTGGGCTTTGCCGGCATTTCAGTTTTAATCTGATGTATGACATAGTTCCTACACAAGCTGACCGACCACTTGGAAAACTCGAGGATGTGTTTGGAGATGAAGGAAAGAACAAATCTTTCATTTACTGGAACGTCTGCGGTTTCCCCCCCCCTTCTTTGTGCAAAAGTGTCGATTAATAAATTCGACATTAACACTGAGATACATTAAAATATTTAATAAAAGAAGATATGTGTATAAGCAGCAGACAAAACCGTCTCTTATTCCCGTTTGATTTTTCTTCATGAATATTTCCAATTGGCGAATAATGGACGCTTTCCAACCTTTCGTAGACAAACGTTGTTGTTTGTTGTTGTTTTTTTAATTTTAAATTTAATAATGTAATTAATAATGGGGATTTTTCTTTGTTTCCTTTTTAATTTTTGTTCCCAATTCCATTCCTTGTCTAAGTACCGCAGACATGAAATCAACGCATGATTCCGTTGTTCGCGCATCAAACAAACACGTTATATCCACAGTTCATTATAGGGGGTTGAACCCCAACATTCAGTGACAGAACTCATGATGTAGCTAGCACTACACGCGATTCGATCATTCTTCTGAAATTACATCCACATTTCTTCTCCAGTTTTTTCCCCCTCTCTCCCTCTCTGGTCTCTTCACTCTCTCTCGCCCTCTCTCTCTCTCTCCTCTCTCTCTCTCTCTCTCTCTCTCTCTCTCTCTGTCTGTCTCTCTCTCTCCCGACTCGGGATAACACGACAAACACTTTGTCACAGCTATGTCAAGCCCGGGAATGTAGCCCCATAAATTTGGCCCTGGTAGACATCCATGATAATATTCTGGTAACTGGAACAAATCCCCAAAGCCCTACCATCTTACCACCACCATCCCACCGCCATCATCTGCTGTGTTAGCATCCCTCCCTGTAATCTAAAAAATGAATAAACAAAATACGGATATTTCCCCCCTCTCCTGGCCTGGTAAACGAGGTGCGTACTGGTGGTGCGTCTCTGACGACAACTCGATGAGTGTATGGGGTAACACTCGCGGCTTTGGGAATATGACCAGACGCGCTTCCATCGCTGTGTCTCTGAGGCAATGGGTAACTTGGAATCGTCCTAAACATAATATCAATATAATAATAATAATAAATATTGTAGCGCTCATTTCATTTGAGAGATGACATCTATTCATAACTAGTGATCATGGGGTTTAAAACCAAAACGATGAGAAGGAAAAGATAGAGAAATAAAGAGAGAAAGAATGTGAGAGCAAAAGAGTAAAAGAATAGAGTAAGGCTTGAACAACAGTCGATACTAATAATTATATAAAATAATAATTTATTCATAATAACACAAAATTAACGATACAATTTATTCAGTAATTCAGTAAGTAATTTATTTACACAAGTGAGCCAGTATTGGCCGGTATGCAGTAGGAACACTTTAAGTCCTCAAAATTGAAAGCAAAGCAGCATCGATGGAACAAATAGTTAAACTTCAGGTATGTTGTTGTTTTTAATTCATAACTCGTAAACAGCAATAACATGGGAATTATGAGGCTTTTTTTTCCTCTTCAAATTTGAAATAAAGTTGAAAGGCCTAAGGAACATTGCTAAGGCCGACAGGCGTTTTAAGTACACCCTTGTAAGTAGCCTCTTGTAAGTACCTCATTGTAAGTACCATCTTGTAAGTACACCCTTGTAAGTACACCCTTGTAAGTACCTCATTGTAAGTACCATCTTGTAAGTACACCCTTGTAAGTACCTCATTTTAAGTACCATCTTGTAAGTACACCCTTGCAAGTACCCTCTTGTAAGTACACCCTTGTAAGTACCCCATTAAAAGTATCCTCTTGTAAGTACACCTTTGTAAGTACCCCATTGTAAGTACCATCTTGTAAGTACACCCTTGTAAGTACCCCATTGTAAGTACACCCTTGTAAGTACACCCTTGCAAGTACCCTCTTGTGAGTACACCCTTGTAAGTACCCCATTGTAAGTACCCTCTTGTAAGTACACCCTTGTAAGTACCCCATTGTAAGTACCCTCTTGTAAGTACACCCTTGTAAGTACCCTCTTGTAAGTACACCCATGTAATTACACCGCCTAAGTACACCCCTTGAACGTTTCTGTTAAAAGGCAAACAGATCAGTATGTATATGTGTGTGCACGCTGGGGCGTGTGCGTGTATGTCTGGGGTGTAAATCATGCCGAGTTGAAAAGGAAGCAGGTCGAGACACTGCCTAAGCAAACTTCCCTGGTCCGTAGACATAACTTCTGAGAGTCCGCCCGATAATGCGGACCACAGGTCCACATCGGCGACTGGCCATTTCAGATAGCTAACTGCCCAAACCTATTGACGTGATAAATCGGCTTATCCCCAGGGCCCCAACAGCTCGTGGTGTCTCGAATACCCCAAAGACCCCTTATTTGTTCTCCTTTTACTCAATGAACCGGAATGTCTCTATGATATTACACTCGGAGGGAGGATAAACTTGCCACGGTGCATAGGAAAATAGGAGCAAATCTTACTTTAAAACTCTTCCACTCTTCACAGCTTGGGGCTCACACGTCACACGCCAGCTATCTTGAAAAGACAATGGCAGCCATTTGTTGGTAATGTTGTGCAAGGTTTTTAAACAAATTATCATGCGGCTGGGCCTGAAAAAGGAACAGCGGTTTGTTTCAAGGGATTTTAATGATCTTTAGTAGAGACGCTAATACGAGAGAGAAGCTAGTGTGATCTGTTGAGAGAGGCTAAAGTGATCTGTTGAGAGAGGCTAATGTGATCTGTTGAGAGAGGCTAATGTAATATGTTGAGAGAGGCTAATGTGATCTGTTGAGAGAGGCTAATGTGATCTGTTGAGAGAGGCTAATGTGATCTGTTGAGAGAGGCTAATGTGATCTGTTGAGAGAGGCTAATGTGATCTGTTGAGAGAGGCTAATGTGACATGTTGAGAGAGGCTAATGTGACATGTTGAGAGAGGCTAATGTGATATGTTGAGAGAGGCTAATGTGATCTGTTGAGAGAGGCTAATGTGACATGTTGAGAGAGGCTAATGTGATATGTTGAGAGAGGCTAATGTGATACGTTGAGAGAGGCTAATGTGATATGTTGATAGAGGCTCATGTGATCTGTTGAGAGAAGCTAATGTGATCTGCTGACAGGGGCTAATGTAATCTGAGAGAGGCTGATGTGATCTGTTGAGAGAGGCTAATGTGATCTGTTGAGAGAAGCTAATGTGATCTGTTGAGAGAGGCTAAGGTGATCTGTTGAGAGAGGCTAAGGTGATCTGTTGAGAGAGGCTAAGGTGATCTGTTGAGAGAGGCTAAGGTGATCTGTTGAGAGAAGCTAATGTGATCTGTTGAGAGAAGCTAATGTGATCTGTTGAGAGAGGGCCTATTTAGGAGTTTTTGATAAATACATGAATTTATAATTGGACGTGCTAAAAATCACTTTATGTGAGTGCAATGCCGTAACAATTTAAAGACAAATTCTATCAATAGTTTTGTAGTGTTTACATTACCCTAAAGGACACCAACTGGATCTAAACCTTATTAAATAAATACAGCGGTGGCAGTTTAATTTTGTGTGTGATGTATGAGTGATATGTGGGTGATATGTAAGTGATGTGTGGGTGATGAGAGATGATGTGTTGGTGATATGTAAGTGATGTGTGGATGGTGTGTGAAAATATTATTTTATTCATCCGATCGCCATGAAACTTGGGGAGGTTGTTGAGTAAACTCCGGAGAATGTTTCTTGCATATAATGTTTTTATAATTTACCACTCATTTGGGCCTGGGGGTCCAAAATGTCTATTTTTCGTATATTAGCTTTATAAAACATATTTTAAACACTAGCGTATCACCCGTCAAAAATGACAAAAGTTTTCAGCTGAAATTTATTTATTTTGAAAAAATTCACTTTTTTTAGGGCGCCTACGGCGCCCACCTTTTTCAAAAGCCCAACTAACTTGTTCTTGTTTGATCCATACGAAATATTAAACTTTTTGAAATGCACACAATGTATTTTATAATAGGGGTTGTAGGGCGCCTATGGCGCCCCCTTTGTTTTTTTATTTTATAATTAACAATCATCAAATCCTCTTTTTACATTGTTCCCTTTTCCAAAATTAAACTATGAGCTAAAACAATGTCGTCATATAATATTTTTTACAGCGCATCGTTAATTTGCACACCTTTTGATGCATTGCTGCAGTAATTTGGTGCGCTGCTTTCTAAAATTAGTAGCGTCACGGACAGACAGACATGCATGACAGACAGACGTGACAGAGATTGCAAATTATGTATATTGATTGACTACTGGGTAAATTTATAGATCTTGGCCAAACTTGTATTGTAAAAACTTGACGGGCCATATTAAAATACTTATGATATCCGTTACTTCGAGGTTGGGAGCCCCAAATGTTTTATTTAGTAAACTTGTAAGTCTTTATTTCCCATTCGATTTTACAAGATCTTTACAAATATTAATATCTATATCTATTATAGTCCATATTAATATCTACAGAGGTTTGTAACTTTACAGCAAGCACTGATTGGGCCCAGAGGCACTTAATGTCGCTTTTTATTCTTATATTAGCTATATAAATATTATTATATTCTTTCGATCGTCTTTAAAGCGACTTTGGATTAGTGATTTTTTGATACGTTATTTTGAAAATTTAAAACATTCAAATGTTGATATTTTCTAGTGGATTCTAATACATCATTAACTATTTCTTACAGTACATTTGCTTTGTGGCTGTATAGCAAACATTTGTTTTTGTTGTTTTTTTTTCCTCGTTGGACGATGTTTTCTTACATAAGGGGATATTAAATGTGTATTCGTCACACTAGAGCTACACTCCGAATGAAGACTTTTTTATTGAATTTTTGCTCACAGTTTTTTGTCTTTTGCCCTGTCTAACGTCCTAATGATAAAAAATTGTTGTCCCCCAAAAAAACTGTGTTGAAAATATCAATTTTTTAAAACACAACTCCACGCCGAATGTACATCATGTTTTTATGTATTTTTTTAACGATCAGTCAGAAGTCCGGGCCTAGCGCCCAGGCCTGCTTATTAAATACCGTCTCCGTGATGAGTCAAGATTTGAGTGGTTTCCCCACTCTGTGAGTAAATGTCTACAAAGCGACAATTCTCTTTGATGGAAACGTACCTAATGCTCATGGGATATAAAGGGGGAAAATCGGAGAGCCAAAAAGATGGACATAATGAGAATGGCGCAGTGAAAAATACGTGACAAACTTAAACACGTTTTTATCTCTATTGATCCTGCCACCCCCACCCCCAATGATCCCCCACACACACCCTAATAACCCCACCCCCAATATCTCGTATACATTTCTAAATTGAAGTTTGGACTCCGCCAGATAAGTGATGGTATTACTATGTGTGTGCCGATAGCGCCAGGGATCTTTAAAGCTACAGCTATCTACGATAATGGTATGACTTGTCTGAATACAGCTATCTAATACTTAACTGGTAAGATTATAACTATCGAAACTAAAATTGACCACTCTATGATGTCTCAGACTTGACCTGCACGACGGTTATCTAAAACTTCAATGGTAAGATGTTAATTACCGAAACCTAAACTGACCAGACCATAATATACAAGTCTCAAATATTAAGACGACCATTATATAAAACGTAGCATTTGTTGACATCGAAGATAAACATTTGTTTCGAGAGTTCTAATGCTGAATCTTGACTTGCGATTAGATCATTTTTGGGGACGCAACAGCTTAAAAGCTAACCCATCCCCCTTTTTTTCGGCAATAGGACCAAACAGTTTAGTGTGGCCTATAATATATATATATATATATACAGTTTCGGCAATAGGACCAAACAGTTTAGTGTGGCCTATAATATATATATATATATATAGTTTCGGCAATAGGACCAAACAGTTTAGTGTGGCCTATAATATATATATATACATAGTTTCGGCAATAGGACCAAACAGTTTAGTGTGGCCTATAATATATATATATAGTTTAGGCAATAGGACCAAACAGTTTAGTGTGGCCTTGTTTCAGGACCTAACAGTTAAGTATGGCCTAGTTTCAGGACCTAACAATTTAGTGTGGCCTACTTTCAAGATAAACTGGAGTTTCCTTAACCAGTGTTGCGCCTTGGTGGTGACAGGGGAGGAGGTGCGAACTTCTAACTTCCCTAATCGTCCTATTTGTGGGACGTCATTTTTCATGCAAAAAACGGTTGTTAGTATCCATTACTTTGTGGGGAAAGGAGCGACTAATTTTACGATTCGTCCCAGGTGGAGTATTTTTTCTCACATGAGTCCGTCGATTATGCGCGGAATCCAATGTCTCCATCAAAAACTCTTGCCTCCACGTCTCTCTCTATCAAAAACTATAGACTCCGTTTATCTAACAAAATATTTAAACTCCATTTCTCTGTCATAAACTCCATGCCTCTGTCACAAACTCCATGCCTCTGTCAAAAAACTCTTAGCCCCGTGTCTTAACGAAAACTCAAAACTCCATGCATCAGTCTTAACATTGGACAAATATCATCTATCTACACACTAATATCTGTCAAATCTCTATGTTTCTGCCAATAGTATAAGCTACATGAATATATAATCTATATAAACACCAATATTTGTCTCATCTCAAACTACTTGCATCTGCCAATAGTTTAAACTGCATGAAACTTTCCTAAAGTCTAAACTACACGCAGCTGTCCCAAAGGACTGACATGTTTCATGTCGCAAACAGATAAGCATCTTTACTGTTCATGTAACGAGGTAACGTTTCATGCAATATGTTCTTACATCACAAGACCACCACGACTTACCATCGCACTGACGCGTCGGCCCCCAAAAACTAAGTGAGTCATGCATGTCATGGTTTCTAATAACGTGTTTATGGTTGGCTGAATATATTGGGGGTCTATGCTACCCCGGGGGGAAATAAAGAGTTGGCCCCTGTACCGCACACATTCCATCGTTGCTATAACAAAAAGAAAAGACAAAAGCGATGCAAAGTTGAGTCACAAAGTACGGCGATTCCCATTGGTGGTAAATAGCTCAATTAAATTACAGCCGTCTCCCATAGCAACGAGCCCGGGGTAACCATGTTAAAGGCAATATCATTTGGCTTTTCGGTCAGACATCGAAACTACTTTTTGCGAAGCATTTTATAATCACGATTTTACTACATCCGTACCTTTTATATTTAAAAACTTTAACTTAGTAACTGAAACAATGGTCATCAACCATCTGTGTTTTTAGGATAACCATTGGGTTAAGAAAGCATAGGCATACTATTGTTATGGTGTTGACATGCCGGGGGAGTATTCTTCACTCAATGACAAAAACCGGAGCAAAAACATCAGCGTACTTAATAAATGTATTATTGCTGTAATGTAGGCAATTGCAGAATGAGATGTCGATTCTATTTGTTTTCCTTTGAGGACATCAGTTATTTTTATTGAGACAAACTCGATTACTGTGTACCCACTTACTGCATACTGTGTACCCACTTACCCGCATACTGTGTACCCACTTACTGCATACTGTGTACCCACTTACCCACATACTGTGTACCCACTTACCCGCATACTGTGTACCCACTTACCCGCATACTGTGTACCCACTTACCCGCATACTGTGTACCCACTTACCCGCATACTGTGTACCCACTTACTGCATACTGTGTACCCACTTACTGCATACTGTGTACCCACTTACCCGCATACTGTGTACCCACTTACCCGAATACTGTGTGTACTGGTATCGAGATCGTAACTGCAAAGGTTTGGTTAAGCTAAGGCCAATGACTTTTTTGGGTCGTCTAAAGTTTTGAGCACAAACAATGCATTTGCATAACGTTTCAAAATAATGTCCACGTTATAGATATACTAAAAGTCGATATTGTCATCAATTCTATTATTCTATCTTAAACATCATATCATCATCAAGTCTCAATATAAATAATTCCCGTCGTCTGTATGTATTTATGTATGTATGTGTGGATGTAACACGCTACTGGCTACTAATTTTAGAAAGCAGCGCACCAAATTACTGCACCATAAATAACTCTTTTCGAACGTTCCGCATAAAATTGTTCAATATGATAATAAATGAATCAAATAAAAATAAATTTTAAAAAATGCTATTTCTGTATTACGTTATTTTTTAATCTGATGTGTATTTATTTTGAAAACTTCCGTCATTTTTGACGGGTGATACGCTAGTTATTATAATAAAACGGTATGGTTATCTCAAGTCAGAATAATTAAAATGACAAACTCAATAAATTTTTCAATTTTGTCGTAGCCTTTATTAGGGTCCATTCCTATTTCAAATCTATTTCATACTCCAGCCCTGAATGCCTATCTGACCTAGACACAGTGGCAAAGGTGCAATGTTGGATAAGATGACTTGGTTGGTCCTATGGGTTTAATGTTGGATAAGATGACTTGGTTGGTCCTATGGGTTTAATGTTGGATAAGATGACTTGGTTGGTCCTATGGGTTTAATGTTGGATAAGATGACTTGGTTGGTCCTTGTAACTATATATAACTTTATATTTCTCTTTCTATGTAGGCGTTCTCACAGTAATTAATCTTGTGCACAATAATTCACTGAAGACTAAGAATTCGTTTATCCAAAACAACTTTAATATACATATATATTGTACACATAAGAATCATTTGAGGTAATATAACGTGGAAATCTTGAGCTATTCACTATCATGCTTCCCTGTCGGAAGTCTACACACAACTGTTCGCCCAACACTTTCAACCAATAGAAATGCTCCTTTCTTCCCGCGTCCACCATACATGTGACCTTATGTCACAAAATTATGTTAATCAGATGTGACAGTCCTATGGGTTTAATGTTGGTTTGAACCGGACAAAGCACCGTGTTGCTTTAATTCTCTTTTTCTTTAACGAGAGTTTACCTCAATGTTACCTCTTTTGTGATATCCGAGCGTTCTGCGTGTTAAAAAAAAAGATTGTTTAAACGTGGTATAAAAACATCATAAACGTATGATTTAAAAGGAAAAAACGCAAAGAAAATGACAACCTTAGAGCGTTATCTATATTGATTTATCTTACATTTATATCTGCATGTAGCTGTTTATACGATTATTTGTTGATCTTATTACTTTTCTATTCATCTACTTATAAATTTATTTCTGTACTTATAATATCTGTTTAAATTTTGCATTTTTGTTTTAATTTACGCATTTATTGTGGGGGGGGGGAGGGAGGGAGGACAAGCCTGGCTACACCCTCCATTCTGACAATAACTGTACCACGGAACAATCCTCCGAGCTCTTACACTGGTCCCCTTGACCCAGAGCGGCGCAAGTACATCGGTGAGCGCCCATCTTGATCTGTACTCATCTCCAGACCCGAGTTAGTCATGTGATTGGCCTGCGTGCGGCCATGTGAGTGACCAGACACCTTACAGAGACCTTTACCGGACAAACCCGTGTCTACCATCACGCGTCCCGGCCACGGACACCAATACCACCAGCATTGGGGGGGTGAGAGGGGAGGGGAAGAGGGTTGTTTAATTCTAGTTTAGCCGGGCCCACTAATAAATCAGCGAGAACGGACTGTCAGCGAACTCTAAGCTAGTTTATGTAGCCCCAGCGGGCGGGCGGACCTAGTCGTAATTATATATCATATCTTTGAAATTGATTGGGGCTTCATTATTGATCTCCCCCCCCCCAACGCTGGTAGCAGAGTTCCGGTTAGACAAGTGGAAATTTTAGGAAAGTTTTGGAGGAATTTCTGAGACCGGGCCGGCGATTAGCTGTAACTGTACGCGGGATGGGTTAAAGGTCTTATGTTTTTTTCTCCCCGGCCAGGCGAGTAAAGCGTCCCCGCCCCACCTCCCCCGTCTGCTGAAAACCAACCTCATTTTTTAGTGAAGTGTATATAATAGTTTCTTGGGGTGTGGGTAGGGAGGAAGGGCTTTTTAATTTAATCAATGTATGCCGGAAGCTAAGCTAAGAAATGACTTCTCTCCAAGAGGATATCACAGCTTGAAGATTTCGTGTTTTATAATAAGACCGTTGGCCAAAAAACACTGTCTGAACATGAATCGGTCCTAACTAACAACAAACAATAATACATGCCCCCATTCAAGCGTTAAGGAAATGAGTCGTGTGTGTAACGCCAGACACTTTAGGCATATTTGGAGTCTCAGTGGAAGAATTTTCTACGATACGACAAAAAAATTCTCTCTCTGATTATATTGAAAATAGTGTGACCATTTGTAAATCCCTTATATTAACTTCGAAATCTTGTCTCTGTCTCTCTGTCTTGGGCTGGCGGAAAAACAAAAGCAAAAAATGAGCCACTTCCCGTGAAGGCATCGAGATGAAATTTGGCACACGGACCCGTGTCACCTAACAATGCATCGTATCAAAATTTCAGATCGATCGAACGTACCGTAATTAAGTTAATGCATTTTTAGTTTATATAAACTATATGTAGCGGTCGCTATTGTTTACATTTTACGGGTCACTTGACTCACGCCAGCCATCGGTGAACACATCTCGTGTTTTAACCAGGTGAAATTCATTCAGTTTCAGGCTGTACATGTTTAATACGGTAAGTCATAACCAATACATTCAGTTTTGTCTCATATATAAAGGATTTATAGTCAAAAACTTTGTTTTTACGTGGTTGTTTATTTTAAATATTGTTAGGTTCCTTTAACATATTGCAATCCCATTCATGTCGTACCGTTCCATGATTAGTGCCCTTAATGTATTTTATACCAGCACTACACGTGAATTTTTGTCTTGCTTACATGATGAGAAACCATGTATTATTGAAGAAGTTAATCTGAAACATGTCGAGAGGGCAAAAAATAGGGAAGGACATAACAAAGATGAAAACTTTATACGCTTCTTCATATAAAAATCATGGGATCGAAACTTAAGTGCTTTTAACCGATGATTCATCCACAATATTCGGGCGGCTTGGGACCCATTATTATTCAACGCCCGGCAACTGGGGATGTCTGGAGCTTGTAAGATCCAACCCACAACTCCCAGCACGAAAACTCTCTCCACAAGATTGACCTCCAGGGAAGACTTAGTTATTTCCGGGGCGATCTTCTTTCAAATCCTGGCTTCGGCCAATTAGAGGCGCTAAGCGAGGACTTTATAATAACCCAGGTTTCGGTTTCGCTTTTAACCAGGGTTAATTTGTGTTTCACTTTTCAAACTGGCATTTGGAGGTTTGGTAGATGTTCACAAATTGGTTCATTAATTATTCCTTTTAACTCGAGATTTTCTCGTGGTCTATCTTGACTTTCAAATGTTTTTGTTGCTTTTCTCCAACAGTTATTTTAGTCTATGCTAAGCGAAAAAAAAATATATTATTTGTCGGTAAAAAGTTTGAATTTACGAATTATAAACAGGAAACTCCATTGTCGACCTAGAAGTTTTAAAAAATAAATTCTTTGCATATTAATTGTTTAATTAGTTCTTGAAAGCGAACTAAGCAACTCGCTAATCATGGGTTTGAATTATTTTTTTTACTGCTGCGACCATTGGTCAACGAAGTAATGGCTCATTGGTCTCAAGGGGAGATTTTACTTACAGCCTTACAGTTGCCGACCAGCAGACGGCATTCCATTAACGTCACCAACATCGGACGTCTGGTTATCGTCTCTGATGACTTCCCTTGAACTTCGGGGCTGATGTCCCTTTGCTGGAGGTGGTGGGTAGGTCAGATGCTATGGATGCCCCTAAAGCCCACCAACAGTGGCGCCTTGGCCCGGTCCTTGTAAAAGTATTTGATGAAAGATTTACAGCAACTCAACCTATAGTGAATACTAGTTTGTGCTGCGGCGACGTGGCGCCTGCGGCGCCCAACTTTTTCAAAGCCCAACTAACTTGTCCTTGTATGATAAATACGTAATATTAAACTTTCTTAAATGTACACAAAGTACTTTATAATATATTTTTTTAAAATTATTTTTTATGTCAAAAGCCCAAGTAACTTATCCTTGTATGATAAATACGAAATATTCCTGAAATGTACACAAAGTATGTATATAATATAGGTTGTGCTGCGGCGCCTACTTTTATTTAGGCCGCCTACGGCGCCCACTTTTTTCAAAAGCCAAACAAAATTGTCCTTGTATGATAGATACGTAATATTAAACTACCTAAAACGTACACAAAGGCATTTAAAATAGAGGTTGTAGGGCGCCTAAGGCGCCAACTTTTTTTTTGTGGTCTAAATAGTCAAAAGCCCAAGTAAATTATCCTTGTATGATAAATACGAAATATTCCTGAAAATTAAGCAAAGTATTTTTATAATAATTTTTACAGTGCTAATCACCACACGATTTTTTAACTAATTTTAGAAAGCAGCGCACCAAATTACTGCACCAACAAATAACTATTTGAGTCATTCAGCACTGCTTCCAACACAAAATTTTTAAAAAGGCAGAGTGATGTCCCTTAGCGTTAGGCCACATAATTGAGCGTAAATATATATATGATGAAAGCATAATATTCACTGGAGACCATTGAATACTAAACAAATTGACAATTACAAATCGCTTTTTTTTTAAAATACTCTTTATGTTCTTCTTAAAATCAACCGACCAGAGTATTCTGTCAGCTAAAGAGATAATAATAAAATGTCTGAACTGGTTATTTCGATGAAAAATATATGTACATCACAGAGATTTTCAAATAAGTTTCCCCAACATAATAGCTATAAGGTATTTGATAATTCATTAATGGTTTAGTTACCTGTTGGAATTTGGTTCATATTTCATTACAGGTCTAGTTACCCACTAGAGCATAATTCAATACAAGTTTAGTTATCCGCTTGATATGTTCATTATTAATTACAGGTTTATTTACTTGTTTAGAATTTGGTTCACAATTTACTATAGGTTTTTTACCCGATAGACTTTGGTTCATATTTCATTACAGGTTTATTTACCCCCGTTAGAATTCGGCTCATATTTCATACAGGTTTTGTTTCCCGATAGACATTCATTGATTGGAAGATTACATTTAATGCTAGAACAACCTCGGGCATCAAGTGAAGCTACCCCAAACCCCATCCCCACCCCCACCCCATTCCAATCCCCACTCCCAGCCCTTTCCCCACCCCAGTTTAGTGCTAGATTAAGCCCAAAAATGTGTCCGTCGTGTTAGCTCCATGTTGCAAGTGACGGCCTATTCGTTGTTGTTGGCTGACGAAGTAAGAAAGATCCGGCTCCCAATTCAACCTGACGTTTCTCCTGTGATGAGGTCAGGTGATGAATGCGTTACATCAAGGTATATGGAAAGGTATAACGAAATATTTCATCTAGTTTTATTTGACGGTGCACAAGGTGGACATTCTGGCTCTAGAAGACCTGCCTATAGAGATCTTAACAATATTTTAGCTCAAGAGTCACAACATTTTTAACAAATGTGTGTTTTTTTTCTAATTGGGGGGGGAGGGAGATATTTTTTAATTATCACTGCCTTGAGTCAGTCTGTTTTTAAAGGCATGGGATAATTTGAATCCAGACGTTAAAACACGTGAAACGATGCGTTCATTTTCATAAAAGATCAATGTCTTCGCAGAAAAGAGAAGCAATACCGAGATTATGTCCATCAACTAGCAGATGTCTGTTTTACAATAACAAAGTTAAAAATTACGCTTTTAAGCATCATAAAAGAGATTGTTGATGTTTTTAAAATAATTAATTTTGGTACGATTACTAAAAGAAAAACCAAAATAGTGTCGCTAATAAGAAGTTGGCTTTTTTAAAAAGTGATTTTCTTTTTTTTTAAAACTGTATCGCCAACTCGCCATGAGCGCTTATCAATAATATTTTGGAGGTCGCAGTTAAACACTTTATAAACAGAAAGGCTTAACGTTAATCCCCGCCATGTTCCGATAGAAGCTCAGATCTCATCATTAAATATGGACGCTGTAAACATAGCCTTGGCACTAGGGCTTCTATATTTAAAAAATAAAATGAGGGAGGGGGTGTCCACCAAAGGTCACTGGTCATTCGATATTGATGGGAGATTCGTAGTTGGGATTAAACGTAATGGAGTCCTGCCACGGGTCAGGAATTAAGAGATAGCCGCTGTCACAAATTGAGACCAAAAACTCCTACAAGCTGAGTTGACGGCATACAGCGTGGCCAGGGTTTCACGTGTGTAGCACTAAACTAGTCCCATAATGAAATCGCGTGCCTTTTGTGGAGTCGATTTGGAGGAGTCGTTTAAAGTGGCCAAGTACGGAGAACAGACATATGTAGAACCTGTAAATTGAATGAATGTTTCTATTTGTATTAAAGAGCCAACAAATCTAAGTTGAATTCAACACCGTCAAAGTTCAAGCCTCAACGAGCCGTTTATATGAAAGAAAACCTTCGTTACTGGAAGATTAATAAGATGCTACTGTCCACTAAAGGGAGTGTTAAATCGGTGTCTGGCCATTGAACAATGTTTGGTTTTCAGTTGGAGAAAAATATCGTTATCTTATTTTTATTTATTTTCACAAGCCCCATGTTGACTCACTTAAATTGTGACATGGTATTCAATGTGTTTTTTTTCTTACGGAACTACATCAATCTGGAAAAAAAAATTAAATAATTCTTAGAAACTTTATCTCTACACTGAATTGAGCCGTACATCGAAATGTGTATTTCCCTTTTTTTTTCTCTTGGAAAGATGTCTCTTTAACAAAATGTTACATTCAATGTTTTTTGTTACTAGAGGTTAATTAATCGACTTTTATAATGTTATTGTTTCATTTTTTTTAAATATCAAAGGGAAAAAAACCCAGCTCATACATGTCCGATTGGACTAGTCACTGTGTGCGAGCCAAAGAAAAACTTCAGGCTATCAATTCCAATGATGCGCCACAACCACATAACTCTATGGAACAGCAGCGGGATTCAACAATCCCTCGCTCACATGCTCGATAAATGCTCTTTATTTAGCGCTGCCCGTTTCGCGCACAATCTTTTTTCTCTGCCATGGCCCCCACGACTCTCTCACTATCGCGAGCAATAACTCCTAAGAAATATGATGCTTATTGCCCCCGATTGTTCCATAAAACTCGAGCCGTTTACCCGCGAGTGTAATTCAATAGGAGATGGGGACACGAATGTGGACCGGATTCTGCTGGCGAAGTTAAATAAAGTTGACTAGAAGGTTCGATGTTTTCATCCAAACCCGCGACGTCATATAAAGCTGTATCGGCAAGTGACAAAAATGTGTAGTGGGGCTGCATGTTTTAAAATATTCATTCAAAATCCTCTACCAGCCAAGAAAAAAAAATAACATGTACTCAAATTATTGAAACATTTCAAAGATATTCATTCAAAACGTGCAGGATTTTTAAAATATAAACTCAGAAATAATAAATATCAAGAGATTCATTCGTGTATGGCTGTAATACAACATCTCAAGACTGATGGCTGTAACACTTTGTTAAATAGGCGTACAACTACAACATCTCAAGACTGATGGCTGTAACACTTTGTTAAATAGGCGTACAACTACAACATCTCAAGACTGATGGCTGTAACACTTTGTTAAATAGGCGTACAACTACAACATCTCAAGACTGATGGCTGTAACACTTTGTTAAATAGCCGTACAACTACAACATCTCAAGACTGATGGCTGTAACACTTTGTTAAATAGCCGTACAACTACAACATCTCAAGACTGATCATTAATTCGGAGTCGTATAAATGACGTTACTTGAATGAGTGATTTATCATATTACTTTAGCATAACAAACTAGCAAGGCAAACCATTAACAAATAACACAAAAAACACCACAATCAATACAACTTTATCTGTTGAAGTTTTACATCCATTCCAAACACACACTCTCAGTCTCAAACACACACTCTCAGTCTCAAACACACACTCTCAGTCTCAAACACACACTCTCAGTCTCAAACACACACTCTCAGTCTCAAACACACACTCTCAGTCTCAAACACACACTCTCAGTCTCAAACACACACTCTCAGTCTCAAACACACGCTCTCAGTCTCAAACACACACTCTCAGTCTCAAACACACACTCTCAGTCTCAAACACACACTCTCAGTCTCAAACACACACTCTCAGTCTCAAACACACACTCTCAGTCTCAAACACACACTCTCAGTCTCAAACACACACTCTCAGTCTCAAACACACACTCTCAGTCTCAAACACACACTCTCAGTCTCAAACACACACTCTCAGTCTCAAACACACACTCTCAGTCTCAAACACACACTCTCAGTCTCAAACACACACTCTCAGTCTCAAACACACACTCTCAGTCTCAAACACACACTCTCAGTCTCAAACACACACTCTCAGTCTCAAACACACACTCTCAGTCTCAAACACACACTCTCAGTCTCAAACACACACTCTCAGTCTCAAACACACACTCTCAGTCTCAAACACACACTCTCAGTCTCAAACACACACTCTCAGTCTCAAACGCCACTCCTATCCCCTCAAATTCTAACCTCCCATATGTTCCTTGTCCAACTAACCTATACTTGTACTAGCGAATTATTCAAACTTCAGGATGAAAGTTGTACATTTATAATGGAATAAGCCAATAGTGTAATATTAATTGCCGGGAAATCACAATCCAGACCAACCATCGCAATAAACTTTATGAAGTGTTGGATGTATCTCAAACTGAATTAGGCTCGCGCTTACCACGGACCCTGAGAAAGGGAATTTGTGCTCTTCTAACATTTGTCCTTATGTGATGGTTTTCATCATTGTTTTTAGCGAATTTCATCGTCTTATTATTTAATATACGACATAACAGGTGGGTGGGGAGAAGAAGGTTACAAGATTAAATCAAGAAAATAAGACAACAAAAGATTCATTGAACTCTTCCACGATTGTAAAAAGACTATCAATGTTATAACTCATACTTCAAACTCATAATTTATAATTCAAATGTTTCTTTTTATCTAAAACCCAACTTCACCTTCGGCTATCGATTCCGCTCCGTCTTATGGATTCACTCAAGGCGGAACATTTACTAGCATGGCCATCCTCTGTAACAACAGTTTTTTTTTGTTTGTGTGTGTTTTTTTGACGCAAGATACCGATGAGCGCTTGCGTATGATTGAAATTTGTGAGGAGCAGTCAAATACAGGGAAACACTTTAATTGTATGGGACAGCATCTCTATGCGGAAGTCGAGATGTTTCCGTTGATTGTAGGTGGCAAAGAAAAGGAAGCCCTCCCCGGCGAGAACGACTCTTGCTATGTCCCTCCTGGTACAGCATTGAGATACATCGTTTCCAGGGCACCTTGGGCCTTCATCCCAATCTACCTTCAAGTGACTCTTTTAGAATCCGATTTGGTTCACATTTTATTTGACGCCCGTTACTCATGCATCAGTGGTGAAGACGTTAGTACATTACTCCCATGGATCTGGGGAATTTCATGTCGTAATCTTCGTGTAGCAGTGTCATCACAGATATCACGGTGGTCGTAATTATGGAATAATCTCATCTTCCACTACTTTACTCCACTGTTACCTCTCTGGCGGTGCGACTGTCAGCGAGCCGTACAGGTGAGGTGTGATCCTCCATATAATCAGACCCACCCCCTAACTTGCTCGCTAGTACTACCACCGTGACGCGATAAATCTACTCAGCAGACGACAAGGCCGCCTTGCCGCCTGGAATGAGCTCATTTTCCGGCCGCGGCCACATCCACAATGACGTCCAATCTAGTTTGTTGCTCAGAACCAAGGGGCCGCAATTTAATAGTAGGGTTGGTATGAATAACCGGCAAATGAACTGCAGTCAGACCATGCGTGTGTTTGGAGTGACTGCACCGACAGAAACAGATATACGGGGACAAGGCGAGGACGATAATCTTATTTGGCGGGGCGAAGTAGTTACAGTAGTAGCCCCTGAGTGAAGGAAGTCGCACGTAATGACGGAAGTAAAACATTTCTTTTTTAAACTAGACTGCAGAAGGACATAGAGATGGGATTCTAAGTGAAATGTAGACCAGTGGCGTAGCGAGGGGGGCGACCGCCCCGGGCGGCACTTTGCCAGGGGCGGCAAATTTCGAATAGTTTATATATAGAATTTCTAACAGTGATTTTTTTTTAAAGTGGAACTTTTAATCGAAATAAAATAACAGCCAAATAAGAAATTAATAAAAGAAATAAAGGAAATATCATCAAGCATGTGAACGTATCAACTGCCAGAACTTCTTAAATTCTTCTGATACTAATGCTACTGTTCTGAAAAAGAGAGTGGTATCAACTTAATTGGTTCTTAAAATTTGACAGCTTTTCTTGTTATAAACGCAAATCTTACTGTACGCGGCACATTGTTGAGGGATTTGGGGGGGGGGCGGCAAATTCATCGTTGTTAACTAGCTTCTAAAAATAAATAACGTTAAAATAAAGTTTAAAAAAATAAAATAAAAAACAAGATACTTAATTTTTTAAGGAAAGAATCTATATTAAAATAAGTGGACTTTTCTAATGCCAAAATTTCAAACTCCTATTATTTTATTAATCTAAGGACATATAAAACCAATGCTGCTGAGCTGAAAAACATTGGGGCTGAAGTAGTGTACCAACATGACAATTTTGTGCTGGTACATTTAATAGATTTTAACGATGGTAAACTACTGGAACAAAGTTGTTGGCGTAGTTATATGGTCTTTTCTTTCAAAGCAAAATTATTTTAATGTTAATGTCTATTTTTGTGTGGAATAAATAAAAATGATGAATAAAATTGCTTATCTAATGCAATTAAAACTTGACACACACAAACACAAAAGTAGCCACTCTTGAACAAGTGCTCAAACATTACCACTTTTTTTTTGCAATTGGAAAGAATCATAGATTGGATAAAAAGAATAAACAATTAATAAAGAACAAAACAAAGTTGCAAGAGGTTCTTACGACATTTCTAAAAAGATTTTAAATAATTTGATGATCTTAAAATAATGGACTGCAGAGGCCCAACGTGTGTTAATATTTCTTCATGGCTGAAAAGTATGCAGGAGTTAAAGAAAAACGAAAAAAATTAATTTCAATGTCAAATCTCGCACAAAAAGTTCATTTAACCAATTTTGTTTACATGATACTCCTACTGAAACGAACTCTCTAAGTCTCACTGTTTTAGTACACTAGAACGTTGTTACGCATTCTTTTCCGTGTCCATACTTCGTTGGAATATCAAATTGCTTCTACATGCAATGCATTAAACAGAATTCAGGATACGAAATAGTGAATATACCATGGTATACATTTTGAGGTTATTTTTAAAGCTATAGAAGAATTGATAGATGCAGACAAAAAGCTCAACACACGAACAGACGCAGGAACTTTGATAGTCACAAATGAAATCTTTTTATTTTCTAATTTATAATTTATATCAAAGATGCCCGAAATTATTTACAAACTTATAGTTTTCAACAGAGGGCTTCTCACAGAAATTAATAGAATACTAAGGGATGCTTTGATATTTAATAAATTTTTATGTGGAAAGTTTTATTCTTCATAATAATAACATGAGATTACTGTAGAAATTCATGTGGGGTTTTTGGCAGTTATATCGAATTTAGAAAACAGATAAGATTTTCATACACCAGCTAATATTCTGGAATTTGAAATTTTGCCTTCAAATTAGAGTATACAAAATATCTCACGTGTCATTGTCAAACAAGGAATATTTGAACCCCACGGGTAAAAAAGAATAAATGAATTCAAGACCAGTTAATTTATTCACATTTTTTAAAAGTATTTAGGCTACATTTAACCTGCCTAAAATAATATCATTAATTCGAAACAATGTCTTAAATAATGCAATGTGTTAAAATAGATTCTCTAAAATTAAGTTAATAAAAAATTAATTAAGATCAATAATGAATACACCAAGATTATCTAATCAATAGTTATTTTTGGCTATTGAGCATGGTATGGCTGAAAACAATTGTGCAATGAGGAAAAAACATAAAACTTCAATTTTATTCAAGAAATGAAGCTTTTCTCTTGATTTATAACACAAAAATGTATTGTGTCCTTATTTTTATTTTCTAATAAAGACTACCTGGTATCTTACTCTAGGGGTCCGTCCATAAATGACGTCACGCGATTTTGGTCGATTTTAACAAACCTCGTCACACTTCGTCACAAAAACTTAGACTCCCCTCCAATATGACATCACAAGCTGTGACTCCTCCCCCTAAAAGCATCTATTTTCTATTTGAAAATGAGCATGTTTCAAATCAATTTATTGTCATTTTAGTATGTATTTAGTGCATGGTTTCTCAATTATTTTCTCTCATACCCCCCTAGGAAGAAAGAAAACATTTCGCTGCCCCCCCCCTGCGCGACTTTAAATAGTATCATTTGTCTATAAAATTGTTATAAGTACACCTCTGCATAACGGTCAAACGAGCCCCCCTTTACGGAGCCTCACTATTTGAGAAACACTGATTTAGTGTAAGACTGCGCTGTAATCGTAACACGCGTGAATCCATGTAAAACGTCATAAAAAATAGTAAGAAATCGAATATTTAAGTGGAACTTTGATTTAAAGATTCTTATCCCCCTCCCCTCCCCCTCGTCACACATCGTCACAAATATAGGTGCGTGACGTCATTTATGGAAGTATCATATAGCATTAACATATTTTTCGGGAGGGGGGGGCGGCGACAAATATGGGTTCTGCCCCGGGTGGCATATACCCACGCTACGCCGCTGATGTAGACATGAGCGGCTCATTAGCCTTCAGCAAAATGGTGCAACTCAAATTACTTTGGTACTGCCATTTGAAAAGTCGTTAATTTCTATTCTTGCAGCAGATTTATGATTTTAAACCAATTTTAAATCTCACGCGTGGATGGATTTTCGTGCGACCTTGGTGATAAGGTTGAGCGTGTCATTTAATGAAGGGTTTTCAAAGCATAAATATCCTTCATTGGTTGGGGAATCTATTTCGCTTTAACTTTTTCAGAAACATATGAAAACTTCATAACAAATCGATTTCAACATCAAATGGCCGGCACTCACTATTGCAAATCAGACATTTTAATGGATTTCAAGAGCATTGTAATGTGAAGGATTAATTTTGCGTTCATCTATTCCTCATTCCTCTCATTGTTTGTATGTTTATTTATATATATGGCACTGTCATTGGTGTAGAAAGATGTTTGTAGTATTTCTTTCGTTGTATATCTACAAACTAATGTAATTGTTTAAAGGAGATGTTAACCCACTCTGGGTATAGCATGTACAAATGATTGGTCTTTGCATTGTTCAATATGGGAGAATAAATATAAATTCTTTTCCGAATCTCTAAGTCACTAATGAGCTTTTGGTATAGATGAACGGGGAAGGCATTTAGACGTCAGATGCCCTTCCCCCTTGGGCTAGGGCTCTGTTTTCTTTTTGAAGCTTACACCAATGACCTGCTAGAGAAGATGACCTCCCAATCATGACTGTTTGCAGACGACACGGTTATGTACCGTTAACGGCACTACAACATCAAGAAAACATATATAGGAACTGATCATTTCTGCAAAAGACAATTAGGGATCGGAGGAATTTTCCAACAGGAAAATTTGAGGGGACAACATTTGTGTCTTTCGTCTCCTGTCGTCCATCTTTCAGCTCCTGATACCTTTGAACAGCATCCCGCTCACCCATGTAGTATCCTCTTTCACCACACTGAAAAATCGCGACCCTTACATCGCTTCTCCCCTGCTAACATGTATTGGACCCAGAATAATCATTACATTGATCCTCTGCCCTCGAGATAAAGAAGGTGTAGAGGAGACTGAAATGATTTAGTAACTTCACTAGTTACGCTCCTAAATGAACATTCAATTAAAAAACGAGAAATAAATAAAAACTCATTTATTTTTCATGATCTCAAGATTCTGCTAATGGATTTTATGAGCTTCAAAGTTAAAGAGACGTTACGAAGCTTTGAATTTTATTCTTAACTATATAAGAATTGCTCCAGAATGAAAAAATCTCCCTGGATGGTATGACGTTGCCTTACTAGTCTCTCTATCACCGGAGAAACAATGCGCCTTTTGATTGGGAGATTTGTGTGCTCTTTGGTTGGGAATTCAAGGAAGTAGGCCACTGAACAGCGTACAAACGTCTAAGAAATTAATTTAGACACATGGGGGTTTTTACGAAACATGACGACATACCAATATTGAAAGACTTAGATAAGCTGGTATTTGTAAGTAGTTTGTTTTGGACTTTTTTTTTGGTCGGGGTGGAAAAGGGGGGGGGGTGAATGTATTGAATATCAGTAGATAACTTCATATCCGCAATGACTTAAAACGCCCAATCTGTTTTGGGGGCTTACACAGCGCATATCGATACAGATAGAAGCTGTTAGACGCAGATGGGCCGCATTCTGGGAACATGAGCTAAAAGCTGGCTGGGTGTAGTGCATTCTGAGCGTCACGCAGCGGAGATAGGAAGAGTATTCCTAGAAACTTGCAACACAGTTAGGTCATTCATTCCTGGATCCATGCAATACAGTTAGTTCATTCATTGCTGGATCCATGCAATACAGTTAGGTCATTCATTCCTGGATCCATGCAATACAGTTAGGTAATTCATTCCTGGATCCATGCAATACAGTTAGGTCATTCATTCCTGGATCCATGCAATACAGTTAGGTCATTCATTCCTGGATCCATGCAATACAGTTAGGTCATTCATTCCTGGATCCATGCAATACAGTTAGGTCATTCATTGCTGGATACATACATGCAATACAGTTAGGTCATTCATTGCTGAATCCTTGCAACATATTTAGGTCATTGATTCTTCTATATATAAAATATTGTATTGTATTGTATGGCATCCATCCGTCCTCAAAGGGGCAATGGCGTTGATTCCTGTTCCTCTTTCCCCCAGCTTTCAAAAAGGAGGCTACAATAGCCTAGCCAATGCTTTGAAGAAAGCCAGCTGTTGCCCAGGCAGCAGGCCCTCTCTCTCCACGCAGATGGTGATTCCAGGGGAACAGCTTAGCTGATACAACAAGGTGCCATCTGCATCGCAGGAGTTGCCAGAGATATAGCGCATTCACAATAAAATTGCCTAAGGGACTCCGTCTCCTGATTTTCTGTTAGTGTTTGCTCCTTTAGTCTCTCCATGAACAGGTGTAGCCGCGAGACAGTGGAGGTTTGAAATTGGAGTTTCCATCTCGTAGATGAGCTACCTATCAAGGTTTATGAGCCCCGTTTGCTTGGAGCTGTTGGTCGTTGGTCGTTGAGGACGTCACGTTGGCTGTGACCGTTCCCAAGGCGGTTGCTATCCGGTTGTAGATGTTCGTGACAAAGATGTTGACGTCCACCGACGACGCGCTGATGGTCAACCTGTCGACATTGACTGGGACGTTCACTCCGAAGAGACCTTCTCGAATGACTAGAAACCATGTCTGGCTCCCTACGACTGAGTTTAATCCATTCTAGAATTTACCATAAACCATTCTCTCTAGTCTTGAGCATAAACCATTATCTCCAGACTTGTCCATGATCTATCTCCTTAGCCTTGTTACCATGCAGCTCCAGAAGGACGTCAACAAAACTGGACTCACAATCAGCGGCGTAGCGTGGGTATGTGCCGCCCGGGGCAGAACCCAAATTTGCCACGAAAAATATGTTAAGGCTATAAGATCCGTCCATAAATGACGTCACGCACCTATATTTGTGACGATGTGTGACGAGGGGGAGGGGGGTTTGAATTGTGACGTCACGTGAAAAAACGCTACTTTAAATCAAAGTTCCACTTAAATATTCGATTTCTTACTATTTATTATGACGTTTTACATGGATTCACGCGTGTTACGATATTACAGTGAAGTCTTACACTAAATCAGTGTTTCTCAAATAGTGGGGCGCGCCCTCAAGGGTGGGGGCGTGAGGCTCAGTAAAGGGGGGCTCGTTTGACCGTCATGCAGAGGTGTACTTATAACAATTTTATAGACAAATGATACTATTTAAAGTCACGCTGGGGGGGGGGAGGCGCGAAATGTTTTCTTTCTTCCTGGGGGCGGGGGCATGACAGAAAATAATTGAGAAACACTGCAATAAATACATACTAAAATGACAATAAATTGATTTGAAACATGCTCATTTTCAAATAGAAAATACTGCTTTTAGGGGGAGGGTTCACAGCTTTGTGATGTCATATTGGAGGGAAGGTCCACGTTTTTGTGACGAAGTGGGACGAGGGGGTGTGGGGTTAAAAATCGACCAAAATCGAGTGACGTCATTTATTGACGGCCCCTAAAGTATCAGGTAGTCTTTATTATAAAATAAAAATAAGGCCACAATACATTTTTGTGTTATAAATCAAGAGAAAAGCTT
This sequence comes from Ampullaceana balthica, assembly GCA_944989445.1. Classification (NCBI taxonomy): domain Eukaryota; kingdom Metazoa; phylum Mollusca; class Gastropoda; family Lymnaeidae; genus Ampullaceana; species Ampullaceana balthica. Next base: position 491,152 of record CALYLW010000412.1, read on the forward strand.
CATTTCTTAAATAAAATTGAAGTTTTATGTTTTTCCTAATTGCACAATTGTTTTCAGCCACACCATGCTCAATAGCCAAAATAACTATTGATTAGATAATCTTGGTGTATTCATTATTGATCTTAATTAATTTTTATTAACTTAATTTTAGAGAATCTATTTTAACACATTGCATTATTTAAGACATTGTTCGAATTAATGATATTATTTTAGGCAGGTTAAATGTAGCTTAAATATTAAAAAAAAATGTGAATAAATTAACTGGTCTTGAATTCATGTATTCTTTTTTACCCGCGGGGTTCAAATATTCCTTGTTTGACAATGACACGTGAGATATTTTGTATACTCTAATTTGAAGGCAAAATTTCAAAGTCCAGTATATTAGCTGGTGTATTAAAATCTTATCTGTTTTCTAAATTCGATATAACTGCAAAAACCCCACATGAATTTCTACAGTAATCTCATGCTATTATTATGAAGAATAAAACTTGCCACATAAAATTTTATTAAATGTCAAAGCATCCCTTAGTATTCCATTAATTTCTCTGTGAGAAGCCTGTGCTGAACACTATAAGTTTGTAAATAATTTCGGCCATCTTTGATATAAATTAGAAAATAAAAAGATTTCATTGTGACTATCAAAGTTCCTGCGTCTGTTCGTGTGTTGAGCTTTTTGTATGCATCTATCAATTCTTCTATAGCTTTAAAAATAACCTGAAAATGTATACCATGGTATACTCACTATTTTGTATCCTGAATTCTGTTTAATGCATAATTTGATATTCCAAACGAAGTATGGACATGGAAAAGAATGCGTAACAATGTTCTAGTGTACTAAAATAGTTAGAGTTCGAGAGTTCTTTTCAGTAGGAGTATCATGTAATGTAAACAAAATTGGTTAAATAAACTTTTTGTTCGAGATTTGAAATTGTCATTTAACTTTTTTCGTTTTTCTTTAACTCCTGCATACTTTTGAGCCATGAAGAAATATTAACACACGCTGAGCCTCTGCAGTCCATTATTTTAAGATCATCAATTATTTAAAATCTTTTTAGAAATGTCGTAAGAACCTATTGCAACTTTGTTTTGTTCTTTATTAATAGTTTATTCTTTTTATCCAATCTATGATTATTTCCAATTGCAAAAAAAAAGTGGTAATGTTGAGCACTTGTTCAAAGTGGCTACTTTTGTGTTTGTGTGTGTCAAGTTTTAATTCCATTCGATAAGGGGCCGTCCATAAAGTATGTCACGCTCCGAGGGGGGAGGGGGTCTAAGAAAGTGTGACACTTTGTGACAGGGGGGAGGGGGAGGGTCAGGCCATGTGTGATGTCACACATTTATTATTTTTTGTATTTTTTTCTAATTTATTTATATTTTTAGTGGAATTTAAATAGCTTTAAAGATAATTTTCAAAAATTTTGTGAAACATTAGAATTAGTTTTATGTCAAAATAGCATTGAAATGCGTATCTCCTGAATGTGTTGTTCATAAATCTGAATTGGATACAGAGACTGATATTGAAGGATCAGGAATGGTTTGACAATCATGTTCGCACCAGCCAATATTTAGCTCAAATTGTTATTAAATATCAGGACATGAAATGTTGCGACAAAGCACGAAGCTCATATTTTAACGTTTTACCTTAAAGATTCTTCCCTCCTCCAATCCCAATAAACCAAAGAAATCATGGACTCAACGCTTAAGAAAGAGCAGATGCAGATTCTCATAAATTTCCTTCCATGTTTGTAGCACAAACTCTCGAATTTGATGAAATTATGCCAAGATCAACAGGAGCTTTCAAAGTACAACCATATGATTACCAGCTTATTTGATCGACTTTGCAAAGTTTGTCACTCATATTTTGCCTCACAAACAATGTTGAAGAAACATACAGGACAACACAGAGCTCGGGCTCAGGAGAATGAGCCCACCCAAACTGTTCAAGAATCAACTAAGATAAAACGCATCCGCCCTTTGAGAATCACCTCTAGAAGTCAAAGAGAACCCATGGCAGTTATTGCCAGAGGAGAAAATGCACATACAGAGGCTGTTGAGTGGCTAGATGAGGACGAGTTGATCTGTCTGCAATTATCCTTCCAGGAAACGATGATTGTGAAAGATTGATGTCAGTCGTAACTATGGATGAACACAGATGATGTCCAGTGAACATTTTTGAATTAAATATAATTTCATAGGACCATAATAAACAGATTAAATATAGCACAAGAGTTGGTCACATAATTTGTCAATCTAGTCTTTTTTTAGTCAAATTGTTTTGTTTCCTTTTTATTATGTAATTTTAAAAATCCGGCTCCGGCTTCGGCTCCGGCAGGATTTCACTGCATAAATCCGGCTGGCCGGTAGATCCCTAATTTATATATATATTCATAATCATAATGGCCCCGTATAATCCGGAATCCGGCCATTTTAACAAATCTGATTCCGGCTCCTACCGGATTTTACTTCATAAATCCGGCCCACTTCAGCTCCAGCCAGATTTCAAAATTTTGAATCCGGTACATCCCTACTTTTAAGTGGAAATTTTATATCTTAATACAATTAAATAGTTACGTGTATTTTAAGTATTAAATTAAATATTTTAATTAGGTGTTAATTTTAAAAAATTTGGAAAGTGTGACGTACTTTAGGGGGGGGGGTCCCGAGATTTGTGACAGTTTGTGACAGGGGGAGGGGGGGTCAAAAATAGCGTGACGTACTTTATGGACGGTCCCTAAGCAATTTTATTCATCATTTTATTTATTCCACACAAAAAAGACATTAACATTAAAATAATTTTGCTTTGAAAGAAAAGACCATATAACTACGCCAACAACTTTGTTCCAGTAGTTTTCCTACGTTAAAATCTATTAAATGTACCAGCACATAATTGTCATGTTGGTACACTACTTCAGCCCCAATATTTTTCAGCTCAGTAGCATTAGTTTTATAAGTCTTTAGATTAATAAAAGAATAGGAGTTTGAAATTTTGGCATTAGAAAAGCCTACGTATTTTAATATAGTTTCTGCCTTTAAAAAATAGAAGTGTCTTGTTTTTTATTAAATTTTGTTAAAATTTATTTTAACGTTATTTATTTTTAGAAGCTAATTAACAACGAGGAATTTGCCGCCCCCCCCCCTAAACAATGTGCCGCTCGGAACATTCGATTCGCTCATGTTTCAAATTGATAGGGTACAGTAAGATTTGCTTTTACAACGGGAAAAGCTGTCACATTTTAAGAACCAATTAATTGGATACCACATCAGGCTCTGGTTTTTCAGAACAGTAGCATTAGTATCAGAAGAATTTAAGAAGTTCTGGCAGTTGAAACGTTCACATGCTTGATGATATTTCCTTTATTTATTTTATTAATTTCTTATTTGGCTGTTATTTTATTTCAATTAAAAGCTCCACTTTCTTATAAAATTTTCATTGTTAGAAATTCTATATAAAAACTACTAGGAATTTGCCGCCCCTGGCAAAGTGCCGCACGTGGCAGTCGCCCCCCCTTCCCCCCCCCTCGCTACGCCACAGCTCACAATCTCCGACATGAGAAATACTCTAATCAGATATAATATATATATTATGTTTAAATGCGATAAATTATTCTTAACTAGGGGCAAGTACCCGGCTCCCGCCAGGGTTTAACAACAACAGCAACAAAACAAAAACAACAAAAACAACAACAAAACAACAAAAACAAAACAACAACAAAAACAACAAAAACAACAAAACAACAAAAACAAAACAACAACAAAAACAATAACAAAACAACAAAAACAAAACAACAACAAAAACAACAACAAAACAAAAACAAAACAACAACAAAACAACAACTACAACAACAACAACAAAACAACAACTACAACAACAACAGCAACAACAACAAAGCAACAACAACAAAACAACAAATACAACAGCAACAACAACATGAAGGACATTGTCGTCGCAGGGCAAGGGATGTGGACAACAACAACAACAGCAAAAACAACACAAAAGCAACAACAGCAACAACAACAGCAACAACAACAAAAACAACAACAGCAACAACAACAAAAACAAAACAACAACAAAAACATCAACAACAAAACAACAACAAAACAACAACTACAACAACAACAGCAACAACAACAAAGCAACAACAACAAAACAACAACTACAACAACAAAAGCAACAACAACAAAGCAACAACAACAAAAAAAATTATTTTATGGCGATAATCGCCTTCTTGTTAATCTCGACACCAAAATGTTTATTAATTTGCGTCATTATTTTACGTCTTAATTTTCAATAATTTTTATTTTATATAGCTCATATAAGGAAAAACTACATTTTGGGCCCCCGGGCCCCAGTATCTTACATATATGGAACGAAACCTGTTTAATAACCTTTCCGGTATAATTTTGTGTACGTGTACCAAATTTCACGTTATTTGGTTGTCTGGATCTTGAGTTATTAGGGAACAGACAGACAACAAATGCGGCTTATATATATAGAGATTACACTCTCTTTTGTATGGAGATTAATTATGTAATTCGAGAAGTTTCACAAGTAATCCCTAATGTTCTAAATAAATTGTGGAAGTTCTTTATATAGTTCTTTGTAGATGCATATTCTCATTGAAATCTCTTGTATTATGTTATGAATGTTTAAGGAGTCTAGTGTAATTCTAGTATCATGTTTACTTGTTGACTTGTTGGCAAATAGACCTGCTTGTGACACACTTGTATTTTCAAGTTCACGTATGGATTGCTTTCAAACTTCAACCCATGGCTTGAGTTCAAGTGAACCTTAACACTGGACATACAACGACTCCTATAGCCATGCGACTCAAGTATGTCATGGTTTAATGCTACATAGTTATATCAACCTCACGTCATGTATACGTCACATCATCTCGCCTTCTAAAGATCACCAAGATCAAGACCTCCTGAATGACAAAAATCAACGTTTTCGGGCTTCAGCGCTCCGTCTGTATCCCAGTGTCGGCTCCCAGTCCATGTATTTAATGTATAGACTCGGGTAACGAAGGCAATCTTTTACTCTTCACGTTACTTGGGACGGTAGAGAGGACAAATCTTAGCACGGCGCAAAACGTGTCTGACGTAGAGGGGGTCAAAGATTATCCGCACGTCACACTCGGCAGACGTACCCACGGCTCATTAGCACGTTCAAATGTGGCACAGTTCGGGTCGGTGGAACCATCTCATTTTTTTTGTTGCGAGATTTTTTTTATATTTTGTTTGTAGGGTGGGGAAAGGGGGAGAGGGGGTTGCTTTTTGTTCTGAGAGGACGCAATGTAAAACTGCAATTATTGTTTCATTCACTGGTGGTCTCGTTATGTGGAGCGTTAACATCAGGAAACTGATCAGGTCAACTAAATTATCGTTCTTAATCTAATTTAGTGACGTTTAGCTCCCTTTTGAGTCATGATGCGTTTATAGCAAGGAGGTTTGATTAACTGGAGGCGGCGTGACGTCACTAGGCTGAAGCCAGACCCCCACCCGCAGCAGCCATCTTTAGCGACTCAAAACATTGGAAGCTGTGTAGTGTGTATGTTATATTATTGTAATATTTTGAACGGGAGCCTTGGTAACTGGGACAGGCTCAGTGTTGGCTTTCATTTTCAACTTCTTTGTCATTGACTAGTAGGTTGCCAGTAGTCAATCATTCAATACTTTCAATTCAGTATTTAGATTTAAACATTTTAAATATATGATATAAGTTATTTCATTTTAATAATTTTATATTCGTTGTTTGTTTTTTCCATTGAATTTTAAATGGGCAGTTGCAGTTGTGAGTTGATTTGCGAACTTAAAAATAAAAATGTTGCTTGTCTCACGTGTTATATTTATATCTTATTTATTCTTATAATTTTAAAACTTGCTATTGTGAAATTATAATTATACTATAAAATAAGTTAAGTTACAAATTAAGTAATACATTAAAATATTAATATAGAACAAAATAAACAAATTAATAAGCGTTGATCATGAAATCGTTCAAATCCATGCAAAATATAGTAAAACAATTTCAATACCCGAAGAAAATATTTAGTTCAAAAGTTATAAGTATAGATATAACTTAACTACATAAGATAAAGCGGCTGGATAGCGAAGCCTGTAGTGCGCTCGCCTCACAAAGTTGAGGGTCGTGGGATCGAGCCCACCCAAAGCCACAATATAAATGATACATTAAGAAAGTCCTCCGCTGACCCCTGTAATGTTAATAAATGTGTTGACCTGTTTGTACGTTCTTTATAATTATGTATAGCAGTAGAACTTCATTTCGATATAGTTAGCGTATTATTAATATAAGACCAGGCTCTGTAGCCCTCGATCATCTGACCGAATAAATAACCTTACATACATTACAGCTCTTTGTAATTGACCTTAATAGAATATCTAGACCACCAGAAATGAACTTTTTTCTTAGCAGACTATAGAAAAAACGAGATGACAAAATACGAAGCTCATTGGAGTCGTTACCAGAATGATAAAACTGGTATGGTAATGAAAGTTGGTGGAATGTTTTGAGTCCAACAATATGGCGATAGGCTCCCCCACTCTCCGCCCACTGGCTTCACCCGCTAGCGACCATCTGATAGCAGACGCCACCTCCAGTTTATCAAACCTCCTTGGTTTATAGCTTTCTGGACTTACCAGCTCAAGTAGCCATTTGACAAATGAATTCTGGGATGTAAACACGGGTTAAATGTTTTCTTCAATTCGTCTTAGCCTCTCTCCGGGTGGAGATTAGGGATGTCTTAACATAGGGTTTATTAATTACATTATTATTATTATTATACTATCGACAATAACATTGAACTTATTCTGAAAGCCCAATGATGTCATATGAGCTAATATTTCTTGTAATTAACTTTAAGAGCTTTGGCGAAGGGATATATTTGAAGTATTCCATGATGAAATGCTTCAATACTTTAATATAATGCTTGTATGTCTTTTTTTTTCCTTTGAAAATTATGTAATTTAAACGTAAAAGCTAACGGCAGCCTTCAAAGCTGCATCTATTGCGTTTTAAAATGCATCTTAGTTTTGAATATAATCTCTAACCTCCTTGCATCAATGGAATCGATTGCGCAAAGTTCGCCTCCGAGCACAACATGGAATCCAATGGCCTTTAACGAGACATTTAATTCCGGCCCAAACATCGGGGGTTTTTTTCTGTGGATCTAGGTCACGGGACTGGGCCATGAGCGACAGTGTGGTCATCTCTGCACACATTTGGTGTGGTCCCAACAGTCATTATTGAAGGAACTGGCCCGTTGACAAGACCGTGTTTGCCAGCCGCTCAGAGGTGCCGTCAGTACCGATCAGCAGACGATCAGCTTAGTCCCACGCATCCTTTATAGTCATCAGCGGTTCTCAACCCTGCGGACATTCGGATACCCCAAAAAATTGAGAATTGGTCGAGTTTGAGATAGATCAAGTAGAGCATTGTGTCCATCGCTGCAACATTAGAGTTTGGTTTTTCTTCACGTGTTTTGGCAAGACTTGCATTACTATGATATCCGGAATGAGGTCACCTAAATGTATTTTTCTCATTGACCTTTCAGTAACCAATGGCAACGCGGCATTAGCTAATAGCAAATATTAGTCATCGCTTAGTACAAGGATCTCAAGATTATATGCAGGGGTACCATTTTATATTGAAATACCATCAACATTTTTCATATTACCAAGTTTCAGACAAAGTGGTCAGATAGAGATTTGTAGTGCAACTTAATCTTAGTCCGACCTGCGAAAAAAAGGAATGTGTAAAGTAAATGAATTACATCATAAGAAATAAATGGATTTCAACGTTTAAAATAAATTAAATTATTAAGACGGCTGTAATTAATTAAACGTTAAAAAATTAATTAAAATATTAGCTTTTCAAAATCTGTACCCACGTTAGTATACACACAAAATTAAATACACACAAATATACATACCTACGTCAACACAGCTGTACGCACACCTTACACATATGTACACACAGCTAAAAACACATCTGTACATACACCAGCACACACAGTATATACATATGTACACACAGCTAAAAATACATGTGTATACGCTCATATAAATCTTGTTTCAATGAAATATTTAACCATCCCTCAAATTGCAAGTCTTTTATCTCCTGTCTCAGCATTGTAACATTACCTCTGTGCCTCTGTGTCATCTTACTCCTATCAATGTATTGTAGCATTAACTCTGTGTCATCTTACTCCTATCAATATATTGTAGCATTAACTCTGTGTCATCTTACTCCTATCAATGTATTGTAGCATTAACTCTGTGTCATCTTACTCCTATCAATGTATTGTAGCATTAACTCTGTGTCATCTTACTCCTATCGATGTATTGTAGCATTAACTCTGTGTCATCTTACTCCTATCAATGTATTGTAGCATTAACTCTATGTCTTCTTACTCCTATCAATGTATTGTAGCATTAACTCTGTGTCATCTTACTCCTATCAATGTATTGTAGCATTAACTCTATGTCATCTTTCTCCTATCAATGTATTGTAGCATTAACTCTGTGTCATCTTTCTCCTATCAATGTATTGTAGCATTAACTCTATGTCATCTTACTCCTATCAATGTATTGTAGCATTAACTCTGTGTCATCTTACTCCTATCAATGTATTGTAGCATTAACTCTGTGTCATCTTACTCCTATCAATGTATTGTAGCATTAACTCTATGTCATCTTACTCCTATCAATGTATTGTAGCATTAACTCTGTGTCATCTTACTCCCATCAATGTATTGTAGCATTAACTCTGTGTCATCTTACTCCTATCAATGTATTGTAGCATTAACTCTGTGTCATCTTTCTCCTATCAATGTATTGTAGCATTAACTCTATGTCATCTTACTCCTATCAATGTATTGTAGCATTAACTCTGTGTCATCTTACTCCTATCAATGTATTGTAGCATTAACTCTGTGTCATCTATCTTCTGTCACTGTATTGTAACAATGGCTATATGGAATATTTCTCATGTTACAGCATTGTAACAGTAGCTACATGTCGTCTTTCTCCGGTCACAGTCTTGTAACATTCTATCTATACCATCTATCTCCCGTTGCAGCACTGTGTCAGATGCCAGCCAACAAGCTCAACTACGCAGACAGACAAGTCCAACTACGCAGACAAGCCCGACTACGCAGACAAGCCCAACTACAAATACAAGTCGAACTACACCGAGCAACAGACAAATGCACCAAAAATTAGTGACATCACCAAACACATCGTCGTTGTGTCCGGTCATACAGCTGTGCTGCCCTGCACTGTGGACTATCTGGGCACTTATAAGGTGAGTTAGTGACGGCTGTGCTGCCCTGCTCCGTGGAGTATCTGGGCAGTTACAAGGTGAGTTAGTGACGCCTGTACTGCCCTGCTCCGTGGACTATCTGGGCAGTTACAAGCTGAGTTAGACGCCAGTAAGGTATAGAGGGTTCAATTATTCCACTTTAATTTGAATGATCTATTTCTTCATTTAGCCAACGTCCAATAGTCTTGAAATGAGTACACTCTTCAATAAATGGGTTTAGATCACGTCATTCAAGGATCAGTGGTTTTCATTGTTGCCTTGAACTGTTAAAGATGTGAAAATTACTCCTTGGAAGTTTCACTCAGTGTAGTATCATCATCTTTTGTCTTTGGATCTCTGCTCATTCCCATCCCGTAAGGCCCCTGCTGATAGGGCTTCCCGAGTAGCCCGTGTAGATACCGTGTTTTAGTGGCTCTTGTAGATACCATGTTTTAGTGGCTGGTGTAGATACCTTGTTTTAGTGGCTCGTGTAGACACCGTGTTTTAGTGGCTGGTGTAGATACCTTGTTTTAGTGGCTCGTGTAGACACCGTGTTTTAGTGGCTGGTGTAGATACCTTGTTTTAGTGGCTCGTGTAGACACCGTGTTTTAGTGGCTGGTGTAGATACCTTGTTTTAGTGGCTCGTGTAGATACCGTGTTTTAGTGGCTCGTGTAGATACCGTGTTTTAGTGGCTGGTGTAGATACCGTGTTTTGGTGGCTGGTGTAGATACCTTGTTTTAGTGGCTCGTGTATATACCGTGTTTTAGTGGCTCGTGTAGATACCGTGTTTTAGTGGCTGGTGTAGATACCGTGTTTTGGTGGCTGGTGTAGATACCTTGTTTTAGTGGCTCGTGTAGATACCGTGTTTTAGTGGCTCGTGTAGATACCGTGTTTTAGTGGCTGGTGTAGATACCTTGTTTTAGTGGCTCGTGTAGATACCGTGTTTTAGTGGCTCGTGTAGATACCGTGTTTTAGTGGCTCGTGTAGATACCGTGTTTTAGTGGCTCGTGTATATACCGTGTTTTAGTGGCTCGTGTAGATACCGTGTTTTAGTGGCTCGTGTAGATACCGTGTTTAGGTGGCTCGTGTAGATGCCGTGTTTTAGTGGCTCGTGTAGACACCGTGTTTAGGTGGCTCGTGTAGATACCGTGTTTTAGTGGCTCGTGTAGATACCGTGTTTTAGTGGCTCGTGTAGATGCCGTGTTTTAGTGGCTTGTGTAGATAATGTGTTTTAGTGGCTGGTGTAGACACCATGTTTTAGTGGCTTGTGTAGATACCGTGTTTTAGTGGCTCGTGTAGATACCGTGTTTTAGGTGGCTCGTGTAGATGCCGTGTTTTAGTGGCTCGTGTAGACACCGTGTTTAGGTGGCTCGTGTAGATACCGTGTTTTAGTGGCTCGTGTAGATACCGTGTTTTAGTGGCTCGTGTAGACACCATGTTTTAGTGGCTTGTGTAGATAGCTTGTTTTAGTGCTTGTGTAGATAGCTTGTTTTAGTGGCTCGAGTAGATAGCTTGTTTTAGTGGCTCGAGTAGATACCTTGTTTTAGTGGCCCTGGATAATATAAGGCGGTTTAAAATTCTGCTTCTAATCTTATTTTTCTTATTTCCATTTAAGTCTTCAACCCATTTCCCCACACAGTAAGCCGTAAACAATATTTTGATATATATACAACGTCATCTTTGCTGTATAAATCTGCCATACATTGATTTTTGTGTGCTATCTACAGCTCCAAAAGACGGAGTTTAACTGCTAAGGGATATATGAGTACATTGTTGATTTATTTTATATATATTTTTTAATTAAATGTTGTATTTGATTTTTTTATTTTTTTTATGGGGTTTTTTGTTGTTTTTTTTGTTGTTGTTTTTTCCTTGAACCCGTATTTTTGCTTTACTTTGGTCCTTAGAAGCGTCCAGCTCGTGTGCTTGTTGCTACAACATTGATCGCCAGTACATGTTGAATTTATTTTGTACTTAAGTCAAACACGGAGTACGGAGAGTACGAATCTATTGCAAACAATACGTCGAAATTTTTAAATTAAATCCCGAAGCAAAGATTAATGACATTCAAATAGTTGTACACACAACAGAAACTGTCCACTTACAATCTCATCATTTATAAACGAGCTAGTTTAAGTCCCATTTATAAACGAGCTAGTTTAAGTCCCATTTATAAACCAGCTAGTTTAAGTCCCATTTATAAGCGAGCTAATTTAAGTCCCATTTATAAACCAGCTAGTTTAAGTCCCATTTATAAGCGAGCTAGTTTAAGTCCCATTTATAAACGAGCTAGTTTAAGTCCCATTTATAAACCCATCTAGTTTAAGTCCCATTTATAAACCAGCTAGTTTAAGTCCAATTTATAAACCAGCTACTTTAAGTCCCATTTATAAACTAGCTAGTTAAAGTCCCATTTGGACACATCAAAACGATATAATTATTCACACCCTCTTTTTAAAAAAAATTTGAAACCCCAAAAATTGCATGACAACTCTCGCTAACTGAACATTAAAAATCGTTCATAGATAGGTATCAGCTGTGTTTGAATAAACACTTGAGCTTATCGGTTATATATATTCGTTTCTAGAATTCCCTTCTGAATAAGATGACAGTAAAAGAGTTGTTTTTTTTCTTCTCCCCAAAGCAGACTGCAGTAAAATATAGTCTTAACATATTGTTTTTGTCAAGCGTTCCACAATCTAACCAACATGTATATGGGATTTGTTCAACACATTTAAATATCACATACATCTAGTGTAGTTGAGAGGGGCGGTAAGGGTGGGGGGGTCTTTGAATCCCAACTGTATATTAATTGCTAACACTAAATTCGACTTTTTTTTATTGAAAAGAAATTTGATTCATATTCAAGTTATCATAAATAGGCGAAACATAATATATAGGGCAGTCAGATTCCTTGGTCAGATCTGAAATGTCTTAAATGACTTAGACACGGCAGCCAGATTTTCTTGGTTTCTACACGAAATGACTTAAATGACTTAGATGCGGCAGTCATATTCTCTTATTCTGGGCTGAAATGACTTAAATGACTTAGATATGGCAGTCAGACCCTCTTGGTCAGACATGAAATGACCTAACTGACTTGGGAATTTATAATGAATAGAAACGACTTGAGCGCGAAAGAAGACCTGGCTGCAACAGTTTAAATGTGTGCGGGAGGGACGCTTGCAGCGGAGCTGAAGAGATAAGTGTAAATTCTTGTGTTGGCCGTTTGTTTATGTAAATGTCCCCAGCATCTGCATCACCTCCGTGTGTGCTTGTATGTGTGTGTATGTGTGTGTGCAGATATCTGTGAGTGTGTGTCCGGTCTTTAAAGGGAGGGGGAGAGATATCGTGCAGGTTTAGGGCGCCTCTGAGGGCGCCAGTAATTCAGTTTATGTTTCAACTCTGCTCGTCCCAGAGATCAATGTTTGTACTATCTACGTCTGCCCCCCCCCCGACCACAGCCTTAAATAAATTTAGGCCACAACCCTTCCCTCCTCCTCCCTCCGTCTCGACCACCGCCTTGCATCACAACCCTCCTCCTACCTCCTCCCTCTTCCTAGCCTCTCGTCTAAACACATATTCCTATAACAAGTGTGCATAACTGCCCCATAGGACACACACTCCCGTAGCATTTCTTTCCCTCACATGCCAATCTTTATAATTTATTTTTAAGTTTGAGCTTAAAGCAGTTTTGGGGTATTCAATGTTGAAAGAGATGTTTACTTAACTCTCATCTTCGAAAAGTTTTCCTTCGATCTTAATCTTTATGTGTCCATATTCCAATAAATTAATCATAATATTCGTGTCCATTTTCCAACAAAGTTGTAAATAATTTAAGGAAATGTTTCAAGAATGTGATAATGATAAAATTATTTTTATAATATTACATTCACCGATGAATTGCGGAGTTTTAAATAGTTTCGAGTTCTTTTTTTATTTCCTGTCCTATATGCATGTGATAAAATATTTACAGATATATTCAGTTACTCATTAGTAGAGGAGCTAAAAAAAATTATTTAATAAATTACTCACACTCATATTATATGGAAACTCGTAATCCTTTATAGATTACGAAAATTGAAGTAACATAAGTACAGCACTTAAGCCCAACTCATTGAGTAGGTCTATCTCATGTCAATTGAAGTAGTTTGGCTCTATTGTGGTGCTGGATCATATCTCATAGCAGTTTGCACATCTTGTAATACCATACGAACCAGCTCATCTGGTATGAAGAAGAGAGCTCATTTGTCAGTTACCGCTTCCCTTCATGGAGAACCTTGTAGTGGTGGCTGATGAATTTTACAGCAGATTTGACGTGACTTTGGGTCTGTGTTTCCGATGTCGTCATCAAGTCGGTAAGTTCACATCCACACAAGCTTCTAATACCGCCCACCTTCCATATCAAGACAGTAGGTTCAAAGTCGATAGGTTTACATCTCAACAAACCTAGATACCTCCCCCCTACTTTCTACATTAAGACAGTACAGGGCCGGCTTAGACTTGATGGAGCCCTAAGCTACTTGAGACATGGGGGCCCTTTTGATATTCTATGTCAGTGCCATATTTTTTTTTATTCCAAGGGGGGGGGGCCAAGAAGGCGGGGGCCCTAAGCTATGGCTTGTTTAGCAAATATGTAAATCCAGAACTGACGCAGTAGGTTCAAAGATCATAGATTCAAAGACGTCAGGTTCAAAGATGGTAGGTTCAAAGTTGGTAGGTTCAAAGTTGGTAGGTTCAAAGATGGTAGTTTCAAAGATGGTAGGTTCAAAGATGGTAGGTTCAATGATGGAAAGTTCAAAGATGATATCTTCACATACATCCCACAATCCTCTGATACCCCTCCACCAGCATCCCTCATCCTCTCCTATCTTCCCCCCGCACGGCCCTCAAATAAATCTGTTGTTTAATCAACAATCTGAAGAAAGAATTCGAGACAAAGTCCTCCACCTGCCCTCCCACCACAAGAGGTATCGATTAACCGCGGGTACTTGTAAATTAATCCTTCTGCCAACTTGTAGATCATTGTTTGGCCAGCTCACGTGACTGGTGATTATTGTTTGAAGACTTCATGACCAATCGACATCCGCAAACATGGCGCACTTCCGGTCTGTCATGTGATCACACCTCAGTCGCGTCTCGCGAGAGTTGTGCCCGTGATGTTTAGTCACGTGACCAAAGTTTATCCCTGAACTCTTGCGTTTCAACTTTTTTTAAAAACCGAGCATCTAATTTGGTGTTCAAATTTATGCCTTTTTCTATTTTAGTATGCATTTAGTAAATACCGAAAAAGGCGTGTCACAATTACATTGGATTGAGACTTGCACAAGTTTTAATAAACGCTTTCAACCAGAGGCGTCATTAGGGGGGTGCAGATCGCACTGGGTGACACCATCACAAGGAATGATACCAAAATATAAAATTATGAATATGTTACCGCTACTTTGTACTGTCAGACTCAGAGGAGATCTATGGGGTAAGTCTTGAGGGCTTAACGCCATGAGCTATTGCACTGGGTGACACTGTAACGATATAACTTTATATTTCTCTTTCTATGTAGGCGTTCTCACAGTAATTAATCTTGTGCACAATAATTCACTGAAGAATTCGTTTATCCAAAACAACTTTAATATACATATATATTGTACACATAAGAATCATTTGAGGTAATATAACGTGGAAATCTTGAGTTATTCACTATCCATGCTTCCCTGTCGGAAGTCTACACACAACTGTTCGCCCAACACTTTCAACCAATAGAAATGCTCCTTTCTTCCCGCGTCCACCATACATGTGACCTTACGTCACAAAATTATGTTAATCAGATGTGACATTCACCCCCATCCTTCAAAAAAAAATGTTTATGAAAGACAACATTTTTGGTCTTCATAAAATCAAATCAATCTATATCTATATTCAAATTTCAAATATTTATCATCAATGAACATTCATTTTCTTACATACAACTTCTGGATATAGAATCAATGAGAAAAAATCTGTAGGACTGTAACAGTCTAAACATAAGAAATAATGAGAAAAAATCTGTATAACTGCAACAGTCTTAACATAAGAAATAATGAGAAAGAATCTGTAGGACTGCAGCCGTCTACTTGTGCTGAAAAAATGAAAATGGACTTTTAAACACATCTGTAATTTTGTGTAATTAAAACATTTAAACACTCAATATTATTAAAATTAATAATAATCCAGTGGAATTCAAACACTGTTCCTTGCCCATTGTTCAACAAATAAAAACATTAATATAATTACAGTCTCTGTTTGTATCCTTTAGGAATTCACAGACTAATGTTAAAACAGTCTCTTATTTTATCATTTAGTAATTCACAGAATGTCTTTTTAATAGTCTCTGGTTTTATCAGTTAGGAGTTCACAGAGTGTCTTTATTTATTGTCATTCTACTTAATATGTCTGCAACCACATTGTCCTTTCCCTTCACAGGTTTAATGTCAAATTTGTAGTCGGCTAATAGCATAGCCCAACGATTCACTTTGGCGTTGCTGATCTTCTTCTTGTTGAATGCCACAAGTGGTTTGTGGTCTGTTAGAAGAGTGAATGTTCTACCTAGAAGGTATTTTTGAAGTTTTTGTAGAGCCCACACTATGGCTAGACATTCTCTCTCTATGGTGCTGTAGTTACACTCTGTTTTGGTCAAGTTTCTGCTAAGATACTGTATAGGATGTAGGATACCATCATGTTCTTGCATGAGGCACGCTCCTAATGCAATGGACGATGCATCGGTAGAAACAATGAAAGGTTTGTCCCATTGAGGTGTAACTAAGATGGGTTTCTTCCTGAATGCCTCCTGAATGTTCTCTAATGCGTTGAGGCAATCTCCTGGAAATTGAAATTTTCTAATATCTTTGGTTTTTGTAACTTCTGTTAGTGGATGAACTATTTCTGCATAATTTGCAATAAAAGGTCTGTAAAAGTTACATAGTCCCAGCAGGGCTTGCACTTGTTTTTTAGATTTTGGGACAGACAGATTAAATATCTTGTTTTCATTTTCTGCAGTGGGAGTGACTGCACCGCCTCCTATTCTGTATCCCAAAAAATCTATATACTTCTTTCCAATGTTGATCTTTTCTGGTGAGATTGTCACATTATGTTTCTTGAGTCTATCCAGTACAGCTTCAAGTGTATGGATATGTGATTCCCAATCTTTAGTGTGGATGCATATATCGTCGACATAATGTACCACATTTGGAATTCCTTTTAGCATCACTTTCATAAATCTGCTAAAAGTGGCCGTACTGTTGACCAGTCCAAATGGCATTACTAACCATTCATACACCTCATCCATGGCTATGAATGCAGTGTATTTTATAGAATCAGGATCCATGTTAATCTGCCAAAAACCTCTGTTTAAGTCAAATGTAGTGAATATTCTGGAAGTACCAATTATGTCTATAATGTCTCTTGGGTCTCCAATAGGTTCATGGTCCAATTTTGTAATATTATTCAACTGTCTGTAGTCACAGCACAGTCGAATCTTTCCATTCTTCTTTTTTACTATGACAGTTGGTGAGGTATAGTTAGCTTCAACTGCTTTTCTTATTTTGTTTTCTTTAAGTAGGTAGTCAATTTCTTGCCTTACTGTGTCTCTATGTGCCATTGGAATAGGGTATACTTTGGTCTTGAAGGGTTCATGTTCCAAAACTTGTATCTTGTGAGTCACAGTTTTTGTGTTGCCTGTTTCTTTTGTTATGACACCTTTGTATTTTTGAAAAATTTTGATCACTCTGTGTTTCATATTATCTGGTATGTCAGATGATATTTTTTCACTGTCAAGACTGTTCATTTTCATTGCATTGTCATTTTCATCATTTACCTTGATGATGACATTAACAGTTTGCTTTCCTTCTTTATTGTCATCATATGTTCTTAGTTTGTCAATATGTAATTTTTTCACATGTCCTTTGATATTGACACTATATGTGACATCACTAAGTTTCTCTTCAATTTTGTATGGACCTTCCCATGTGATTTCATTCTTTGTGTTTGGTAAGCATACTAGGACTTGTTGTTCAGGCTCAAATGTTCTCAAATGTCTGTGTCTATTTTTGATTTCTCTATGTCTTGTACTTTGCTTGATTAGTCTTTGCTTTGCTGCTTCAATACTGTAAAGTATTTTATCTCTAGTGTCTGACATCAGCTGATATCTGTCCTGTATGGCATCTTGTTTACTTATAAGCCTTTCTTTGAAATTCTTTAAGGGACTTGCAGGGTTTTGGCCAAACATTAACTCAAAAGGACTAAAGCCAGTGCTTTCATGTTTGCTGCTGTTGTATGCAAACAGTACTAAGGGTAAATATTCATGCCATCTGTCCTCATGGTCCACTGTCACCTTTAATAGCATATTCTTGATGGTTTTGTTTAGTCTTTCAATCACTCCATTTGACTGTGGATGGTACACTGTGCTGTGTACTTGTGTAATGTTTAACATTTTCATAATGGCTTGTGTCATCTGACCCTTGAATTGGCTGCCATTGTCCGACAGAAGTGTTTGAGGGAAACCATATCTGCTAAAAACATTGAGTAATGCGTTGCATATATTTTCTGCATCTATTCGCTTCAGTGGGATAGCTTCACCCCATCTGGTGGCTATGTCCACTATGGTTAGAGCATACATATGTTTCTTCTTTGACATCTTTTTGAATGGTCCTATCAGGTCTATAGCGATTTTCTCGAATAAAAAGTTTGCCTTGTCAGATGATTGTATGGGTGCTGTGTGCCTCCCATCTTTGGGATTATGTCGTAGACACACTGTACATGCCTTGATGTATTCTTTTATCTGCCTTGCCATTTTAGGCCAGTAAAAGTTTTCTGCTATTGTAGTAATTGTTTTCTTGGCGCCCATATGTCCACCTAAAGGACTGTCATGTGTCATTTTGATAATGGTTTCCTGTAACTTTTTGGGAAGAACCACTCTTTTGCACGTACCTTCCTGTGCAATGTTTATTAATATGCCTTTATCTAGCTTGTAATTTTTGTTGTGGCCTGTTTCATTGTCTTTGATAAGTTTCATTTTTATTTCCCTGATTGTGTTATCTTCTTCTTGTAGTTGTTTGAACTCTTGTTTGGACATCAGTTGGCTTCCTATTTCAAGTTTCTCATCAACTTCAATGTCTGTGATCTCTTTTCTTTTTGTGGTGGCTCTTGTTTGTACAGTAGCACATACTTGATGGTTGTTATCATGCCAGGCCTTGTATACTTCATCAGTATTGTCCACCACACCTTCAATGTTCCCTATAATAAGATCACAAATGGCGTCTTGTAAGACTCTGGCTCTAACTTTACCATGAAACCAGGGTGAGTTGATGGTGAAAATTGCAGTTGGACACTCTCTCTTTGTGCCATCAGCCATTATCAGTGTGTCTTTTTTCCCATCATACTCTTCTTCTTTCACCATCTTATCACGGACTACAATTGTTGTGCATCCAGTGTCACGAAGACACATACACTTTCGATCATTGATGTACACTGGGTAACATTTCAGTGTGCCATGATCCTTGATAGTGGCCACAGTACTACTAGATTGTGATTCTTCTTGTTTCATTTTTCCTTTATTATCTCCCTCTTGGTAGTCATTCCTTCTCCAGGGCTGATCATGATTTCTGTATCTGGAGTCATGATTGTATCTGCCTCTCCATGATCTTCTACCTTTGCTTTCAAAATGACCTTGTCTTGACCTTTCTTCTGTTTTCTTTCTTATAGGGCTGCCATTAGGTGACACCCTATTTGGTTGTCCTTTATTGTGGTAACACTGCTTCGCCATATGTCCTGGCTTGTTACAGTACCAACAAATAGTTTGTCTGTTGCCTTGGTTTGGCAGACTCTGGTTTCTCATACCTTGCCTTTTTTCTTGACTTTTAATTTGTATTGCTGCAAATATGTCTTGTCTCTTATCCATTTCCACATTCGGATGAGAGTCTTTGAATGTTCGTAATGCATTTGTTAGCTCTGCTTGAGTACGAACTTTCTTGTCAGTCAAATATGTGAATAGGGTTGGTGTTGCATTTTCTAAAAACTTGTCAATTAACACCATGTCTATTATGGCCTTTGGATTGCTCGTATCTATTGCTGTCAGTTCCAGCCATTTTGTTAGTTTGACTTGTGCTTCATGTACTATGATCTGTGGATCTTTGTCCATCTTGATTCTCATTTCATGAAATTCTCTTCTATAATCATTTTCTGACTTTCCAAAATGACATAGAAGTGCCTTTTTGACATTCTTATATATGCTTTTGTCTTCTTTGGCTATACTGTTATAAGCTTCAAATGCTTCTCCAGTTAATTGAGTCATCAGTTGTGCTGGCCAATCTTCTTCATTATAGCCTTTCATAGCCATTATGGATTCGAAATAATCCAGATAAACATCCATTTTTTCTTTTTGGCTATCATATTTTCTTACTTTGATAGTATCCCTTGGTGCTGACCTTCTATTTGTTTCATCACCAGGATTGTGGCCACTACTGTCTCGCTCCCTTTGTAATTTTAACTTATCGACTGCAAGTTGTTCAATTTCTCTTTTTACTATGAGTCTTTGCATCTCTTTTCTTCAGCAATCTTGCTTTTTCTTCAGCAATTCTTGCTTTTTCTTCAGCTTCTCTTTGATTTTATTTTCTTCAGCTTTTCTTCGTTGTTCTTTTTCTTCAGCTATTCTTGCTTTTTCTTCAGCTTCTCTTTGATTTTCTTTTTCTTCAGCTTTTCTTCGCTGTTCTTTTTCTTCTTCTTCAGCTTTTCTTCGCTGTTCTTTTTCTTCAGCTATTCTTTGATTTTCTTTTTCTTCAGCAACTTTTTCTTCAATGAAATCTCTCATTTCTTTTCCTTTTAGTCCCATCTCTTTAGCTATGGCGGTGAATCTTTCGTAGTAATCCATGTTTTGTTTGATTGAATAATATGAATCTAGCAATTCGGTAAGGAATGTATGTATATATATTGATAAAGTTATAAATCGTCCAAATGAAAAATCTTGAATTCAAAATGTTAAGTTCAAATAAGTGACACGTCTAAACCATGAAATCTAGTTATTGACAAGGTGAGACAACAAAAGAATCCTCACACGGGATCTTTAGTATACTTTATATATACGCTCCCTCAGATTGACAAAATATATTAAATGGTCCGATCGTTTTGAATAAAAGTCACTTGGTTAAAATTTCAATCTTTGAGTAGTTTTTAAACAATTTAGTTCATTCCATTAATCCAAAATTGCGATAATCAAACTCTTCACACAATGAATGGATAAAAATTCCGTTTCTTTATTTATAATTCACACCAACACATTGAATAGTCCATAGCTTCTCGGTTCGATGTTATGTTTACTAATACTAATATTTCCTGGAATCAACTAGCATTAAGCCTGTTGACGTCACGACCTATATATGTTCACCGTGTGTCACCATTCAGTAAGCCTACACGACCCAGATTCCAGTACTGTGTAGTATGCTTGTACTGTCGTCGAATGTGACGTAGAACCAACTAGGCGATCCTAGTTGTATATACCGTACACCGTGACCATGCGCCTGTATGCCGCCATTTTGAAATCTTCTTGTACTTTCATTGAACCACAAAAGTTTATTCACAGCTTCTTACGAACTTGAACATTCAAAAAATACCACAGGTGTTATTATTTCTTATTTTAAAGAACACTTTCCTTTTCTGGAAACATCCAATACCTATCTCCACGAAACCTCTTTCTTGAAATCTCTTGTACAGTGTTCACATGGAACTTTTACTTCGACACCAATGTAACGATATAACTTTATATTTCTCTTTCTATGTAGGCGTTCTCACAGTAATTAATCTTGTGCACAATAATTCACTGAAGAATTCGTTTATCCAAAACAACTTTAATATACATATATATTGTACACATAAGAATCATTTGAGGTAATATAACGTGGAAATCTTGAGTTATTCACTATCCATGCTTCCCTGTCGGAAGTCTACACACAACTGTTCGCCCAACACTTTCAACCAATAGAAATGCTCCTTTCTTCCCGCGTCCACCATACATGTGACCTTACGTCACAAAATTATGTTAATCAGATGTGACAGACNNNNCCCTAGTGACGCATCTGCTTTCTACAATAAAAAATAATTAATGCTTCAGGCTGAAGTACAACAGCCACGTATAAAATACTGAGAGTCCTAGTTGGGGGCTCCTATAAAATATTACAGCCAGCTGCTCGAAGAATCCTTCATCGCAACAAATCTCATTGTTCTTTGTTGTAGCTTCATGCACCCCATTAAATGTAGCGGCGATAATCCACTCAATCCACAAAATTATAACACAGTAGAAATGACCAAATGGCATGGGTAGGTTCACGTTAGTTAACAGAAAAAGTTAATGTTCATGGGTAATTGGTAATGTCCCCATGAGATGGGAAACTTAAAGTTATGGAACATTTTAACACATTTAACTCATCTACCTCGGGCAAAAAAATGCAGATTATATCCTGAGTACTTATTTGAGTAACCATAGTTATGTTATTGACATAAGGTTTATGTGAGTTAATCAAATAGAACAAGGAGTTCTAAAAATAAGTTTAATGCCCTGATCCCATGACATAAATGACCTACTTTCAAGAGGAGTTCCGACCCATGTTGACCTCCTTACTTCCCCCTGCCTCACCTAAACTGACAACTTGGAATAAGATTGACGCCCCCATAATGTAACTCCATACCCCCTCACCAAAAGTGGCAACTTGAAATACGATTGACGCCCCCATGGTGTAACTCCATACCCCTACCCACACAAACTGACAACCTTTAATATTTTGCATCAATTTATTGTAAATTCAATGTTTGTTCCATTCATACAATCAATATCTAAAGAGAGAAAAACCTCCATCCATATTTTTCACTGCCACTGCTAATCATGCCAAGGTATTAATTAGCGCAATCAAAATAAAATTGTTAAAAGTAGGCCTATAACTGAATAAGTTATGTGATAACGTAACATTTGCATGAACATAATTTCCGCCCCTGATAATGATCGTGACACAAGGAAATAAAATTAATTTATCAAAATACTTGCGTGTTTTTATATTTTAACTTAAGATAAGACGTAGGTGTGCTATATATATACTCTTTCAAAACAATTCAAACTTAAAATATATTTATATTTGAAGAAATTGATGGAAAGTGGTCAGGTGGTCGATAAGATAACCAATGGCCTTTAGACATTAATTACTTCCCTTTTGATCCCATGCACATTTGCTTATTGGAAGGTGTCAACTAACCCAAGGGTAGATAATTATTAATTTAATATTTGGTTTCATAAAAGTTATTTTAACACCACATATATACAAGCATACGCACCCCCTATACATGTACACACAAATTTGTGTACATACAAGAGCTGCACGCATCCGTTTTTATGTATTAGTCTTGTTGTTGTTGTGGCTGTAAGTGGTGGTGGTGAGGACGAGGATGTAGTCATTATTCAGGGAACCCTCCAGTTCGGCTGCCTGTGAAAGACGAAATACTTGTGCTTGTTAACGAGCCCGGATCGATCGCTAGAATGTTTGCTAAAATGTCAGAACAAAAGAATCTGCATTCATTACAATTTACAGGGCCTTTAACATGGACCAGGGCACGCTCTGTTAGATGTCCACCAATCTAAGCCCGTCTGACCAGGGGAGTTAACAAGCAGACGTTGAACCGGGTTTTATGCGAAAGAAATCTGTTTACCCCTCCCCCAGTCACCCCCTTCCCCCCCCCATCCTAGGCATAAGAAAAGTCTTGTTACTAGTAATGCGGTGGGAAATTTTTGTTTTCAAATTTATCGCTCGGTAACTTTTAAGAGCTCCTTATTGTTTTTTGCTCAAGTGTTAAAAACAAACAATGAATAAGTCCTGGTCTGAATCGGCGATAAGTTCGCTCTAAAATTTATTCGCTTTAAAGTAATCCAAAGTAATTCCGAAGTTTTAATCACAGCCATATTTCAGGTGAGCAGTTAGCAGTGCGGCCAAATATCTGCTATCTAATTTATGGTCAGATAACGCATTCTTCCCACGAACGACTTTTGAACTTTACAACATGAAATGTTGACGTTGTGGATTAGAGAGTGCTGTATTGGCCGGGCAACTGAACGCTTGCAACTGGAGAAGGTCTCTGGTTTTACTGCTCTTGTTAAATGATTGGTTGTTAATGGATAACACATTAACCCGATAAAGCCTTACAAATACAAGCAGACGGGAGGAAATTATTCACAACAGTAAATGAAGTCGTGAAGGTTCATCTTTTTTTTATAAATGTATATAATTCACTGTAATTTTTGTCGCGAACAAATGGGGAAATAAAAAATTTAAAGGTTCAGATCTAATTTAACCGACGAGTTTTTAAAGACTAGAAACTATTTTATGAGCATTTAATCAATCGTGGACCTATAAAGTTTCGTAAAAACAAGTTTTATGGGTTACTCTAAGTGGGTATTCATCAAAGCTTGGGCCAAGAAATCAGGAACATAAAAATAAAAAATAAAAAATTCATTTTATCAACGAGTGACTTCAGAGAGAACCAGGCCCACGGGATTGTGGGAGGACAATAAAAGTTGGGATGCAGGCTGGATATAAAGTAAAACAACCCCGCCGTAAAAACAAAGTTTTAGACTATAAATCCCTTATATATGAGACAGAACTTAAAGTATTGATTATCTTTCAACGCGACAAACATTTACAGCCTGAAACTGAGTGAACTCCTCCAGGTTTTTAACACGAGATGAGGTCATCGATGGCTGGCGTGAAGTCAAGTGACCCGTCAAATGTAGACAATAGCGACCGCTACATAAAGCTTATAGAGATAAACTAAAAATGCATTAATTTAATAACTGTACATTCGATCGATCTGAAATTTTGATACAATGCATTGTTAGGTGACACGAGTCTAAGTGCGAAATTTCAGCTCGATGACATCACGGAAAGTGGGTCATTTTTACTACGCTTTTGTACACGCTTTTATTTAAGTCACACTGTTTGTTGTATCCATCCATCTTCCTTCAAATCTTGTAACGTAAAATTAAACCACTTCTGATGGACCTAGAGATCTCAAAATTTTACCACATATAGATCGTGGATGACAATGCATTGTATCAAAATTTCAGATCGATCGAATGTACTGTAATTAAATTAATGCACTTTTAGTTTTTAGTTTTTGTCTATATAAAATATTATCACTCGCATCAATGAACCATGCCTCAATTCGCCCTAGAGGGAGACAATGAATCTCAATGTGTTGACGTCAGATGTGGGTGGTAAAGAGTTTTTATTATAACTTTAAAAAGTACTATCAACAAGAAGTCTTGCTGGTCGAAATATAAACGTGATCGATTGCCGACATGGGGGTACGAGGTTCAATTTTCAGTTAGGGAAAATGTTTTTTTTTGTATTATACATAAATTTGTAATGAATAATCTTTCTTTTTACCACTATCATATTTAAGTTATTGAAAATGAAGTTTAAATAATTAAGCCCCACACTTTTATGTGCAGTAGAAAGTTCCCCGATTTCACCTGTTTTCATAGAAAATTTTTATTTTCTTCTTTTTAGTGCACTTTCTATATGTAAATAAAAGCGTGTCCTTTTTTTAAAAAAAGTTTTTTTTACAATATTTTTTATTAACTCACTTTCGTTCCTGTTTGTCTGTACACAATTTTTCAAATCTGCCAACGTAAAATTAAACCACTTCTGATGGTCCTAGAGATCTCAAAATTTCACCACAGATAGATCTTGGATGACAATGCATTGTATCAAAATTTCAGATCGATCGAATGTACCGTTAATAAATTAATAAACTTTTAAGTCTATCTATATATAAGCATATGTATTATCCGTCTGCTCTTGTTTATTTTACATTCACGTGCCGAGTTCACACCAACCCCGACCACATCAACCATGTTTAACATCAAGGTGAGATCAGTCATTTTCATTCTGTAAATGTTTTTCGGGCAATGCGTATTATATTTGAACATAATCAATACTTCAAGACTCACCATAGCATACACTTAGACTAAAAATAATAAAATAAATAGAAGTGAAAAAAAGATTTTAAAAACCACGTTTGTATAAGCGTACTAAAAAGAAGAAAATACATTATTTTTTAAAAAATTGTGAAGGAAAAATCTTTTTCTGGATTGATAAAAATTTCAAACTTATATGCTCAAGTACTATAATGTAATATGACTAAAAACGTGGGCGGGCGCTTTTTAGGCGTTTGGTTTAGGATTTACAAATGATGTGTAAGAAAATGAGAGAATTGAATTAGTTAAGCCTGAGAAGCGCCCGCCCCACGTTTTTAGTCATATTACATCATAGTACTTGAGCATATAAGTTTGAAATTTTTATCAATCTAGAAAAATATATCTTTTTCACAATTCTGTGAAAAAAATGTATTTTCTTCCTTTTAGTCCGCTTATAAAAACGTGGTTTTTAAAAATCTTTTTTTTACTTCTATTTATTTACTTTTGTTTTTCCGCCCTCCCGACCGACCGACCGCGAGCCCAAGACAGAGAGACAGAGAAGGCGGTGAAGTTAATATAAGGGATTTAAAAAGAATTTTAACGAAGCGGAGGGTTTAAATCTATGAAATATGTGAGGAGATGTTTTCGAGTCAAAACGCGATCTGTGCACTTTACATAATATGTGAGACAAGGAGTTTGATCGACTTTATTCACCACATTTTAATTTTGATGACGCGCAGAGGAAAAGTGCGCATACCAGGGACACCCTGTGTCGTTAGTGTTGGAGTATGATGCCAAAAACCTTCTCCACACTTGATGGTCTATGAATACTTGTATTGGAACATTGCAGTTGTGGGAACAAGTCAGGGAACACTTTCGGGTGTTAAGTTATGGAACACATTATGATTTCTTGGTAGGGAACATGATATGTTGTCTGGTTATGGACATGTTGTGGAGCCTTATATGGACACATTTAATTTTGAGATCATTTGTCTTCATTTTGTAATTTTTAAAAATCTGTATTTCAATCCAGTAACGTGGTTAGCGGTACTACCAACCAGGGCATGACAAGGTTTTAGCACACCCCCTATTCACGATAAACAAACTATGGTAATCGCTGAAATAGCCGAAAGACGGGGGGAAAGTGGTGTCACCTACGTCCCAAACTCTCTACGCCACTGTTATATTTAAATGTATTTGAGGTACATGAATGTATTGGCAACACAAAATATTCAAGAAGTGCGTAACTACCAAAGTTTGCCTACCCTTGCGTGTATTCATGTATAGCTCATCAGACTGAAGTGTCTACCCTAAGGAAGGGCGTGTCTAGCTCATCAGACTGAAGTGTCTACCCTAAGGAAGGGCGTGTCTAGCTCATCAGACTGAAGTGTCTACCCTAAGGAAGGGCGTGTCTAGCTCATCAGACTGAAGTGTCTACCCTAAGGAAGGGCGTGTCAAGCTCATCAGACTGAAGTGTCTACCCTAAGGAAGGGCGTGTCTAGCTCATCAGACTGAAGTGTCTACCCTAAGGAAGGGCGTGTCTAGCTCATCACACTGAAGTGTCTTAACACTGGCTCTTGTCTATCTCTGAACAAGGGCGTGTCCATCTCTGCACAAGGGCGTGTCTCTGCACAAGGGTGTCTATCTCCGCACAAGGGCGTGTCTATCTCCGCACAAGGGCGTGTCTATCTCCGCACAAGGGCGTGTCTATCTCTGCACATGGGCGTGTCCATCTCTGCACAAGGGCACGTCTATCTCCGCACAAGGGTGTGTCTATATCCGCACAAGGGCGTGTCTATCTCCGCACAAAGGCGTGTCTATCTCTGCACAAGGGTGTGTCCATCTCCGCACAAGGGCGTGTCTATTTCTGCACAAGACGTTGTCTATCTCTACACAAGGGCACGTCTATCTCTACACAGGGGCGTGTCTATCTCCGCACAAGGGCGTGACTATCTCTGCACATTGGCGTGTCTAGATCATCACGCTGAAGCGGTTTAAATTTTGCCGCTCTGGCTTGTTAAACAATATTTCTTTGGAAATATCTTGTTGGAGACTGGAACATGTTTCTTCACACCGCAGTCTTTAGTGAGGTATTTAGTTTGTACAATCGATATGTTTATTTTTATCATTTGTTTGGATTTTTAAGCGAATGTCATTTCTATTTACATTTTCGCTACCACTGATTCTAGCTCTTGTGTTGGTAAACAGCTCGGGTTTTATCATCTTGAGGTATTGTCGTAATTACATAATTGACGTGACAGCAGTGAACACTTACAATTCTTTGCTTGTTTGTTTTTATTAGTTTTAAAAAATGAAACTTGACCCTAACAACAAGACCACTTACAATTATTTACGTAGATGTTTAACTAATTACCTTGTTAAAAAGTCGTGGCATATTTTTTAAAGTAATTTGTAAACTGTCAGAACATGTAGCCATCTTGACCCGCGTAAATGTAATAGGGTGCGGGAGGATATGACTGATGGGTTAGAAACTGACCACTGATGTCTATTTGTCAACGTTCGGGGCTGGAAATTGGGGCGGTGTGGAGGGGGGCGGGGGGTGACCTATTATTGATGTGTAATCTCGTGGCAACCCCGTCACAAACCGAGGGGAAAATGGCCCTGAAATTTACGAGCGAGTTGCCCGGAGGTCCGGGGCCCTGACTTGTTCATGAGTCGGCTAAGCTTATTAACCTCGTGAAAGGCTCGTGAATCACCACTAATTGTGACCGTAGCTGCTGGCTGGACATCAAAACTCGCCAGCGTTATAATCATAAGAATAAAAAAAGCGGGAAGATCTGGTCCAGGGGAGGCGATCTTGGTTTGAAATTCTTGGTCATTTAATTTGTCTGCTCGTCATGACTTGAGGGCGGGGGAAGAGAGGGTTGGTATACGCTTTTATGACACGAGAGATGTTATAGGGAGGAATCAAGTCATGGGCGTATCTGGTCTCTAGGAGTATTCAAATCATGGGCGTATTTGGTCTTTGAAGCAGGATCGGTTAGTATGTAAGATAAAATTCAAGGGCATATCTAATCTTTTAATAGGATCGTTTAAGGTGTGATAAGAATCAAGAGTAGATAAAATAAAATAATATAAGCTCTCTTGTTAGATGTTTATGTAAGATAATTTTTATTCCGGTATTAAATTATTACCTATTCTAATAGATTACATTAAAAAAACTGAAGTGCTATTCAAAATTTATGATAGATTAATATCTAAAATGGAAAAGTGTAATTGACGAAACCAAGTCTTGGACTCATCAAGGTAGCCGTTAGTGTTGTGATCAAAGCCTACTCCTCTTGACATGGTGGACATGCAGTGGTAGTTTGGTAACATTAGTTGAACATGATAGACATGCAGTGGTAGTCTGGTAACATTAGTTGAACATAATAGACATGCAGTGGTAGTCTGGTAACATAGTTGAACATAATAGACATGCAGTGGTAGTCTGGTAACATTAGTTGTACATGGTAGACATGCAGTGGTAGTCTGGTAACATTAGTTGAACATAATAGACATGCAGTGGTAGTCTGGTAACATAGTTGTACATGGTAGACATGCAGTGGTAGTCTGGTAACATTAGTTGAACATGATAGACATGCAGTGGTAGTCTGGTAACATTAGTTGCACATGGTAGACATGCAGTGGTAGTCTGGTAACATTAGTTGCACATGGTAGACATGCAGTGGTAGTCTGGTAACATTAGTTGAACATGGTAGACATGCAGTGGTAGTTTGGTAACATTAGTTGCACATGGTAGACATGCAGTGGTAGTCTGGTAACATTAGTTGAACATGATAGACATGCAGTGGTAGTTTGGTAACATTAGTTGAACATAATAGACATGCAGTGGTAGTCTGGTAACATTAGTTGTACATGGTAGACATGCAGTGGTAGTTTGGTAACATTAGTTGAACATGATAGACATGCAGTGGTAGTTTGGTAACATTAGTTGCACATGGTAGACATGCAGTGGTAGTCTGGTAACATTAGTTGAACATGATAGACATGCAGTGGTAGTTTGGTAACATTAGTTGCACATGTAGACATGCAGTGGTAGTTTGGTAACATTAGTTGCACATGTAGACATGCAGTGTAGTGGTAACATTAGTGCACATGGTAGACATGCAGTGGTAGTCTGGTAACATTAGTTGCACATGGTAGACATGCAGTGGTAGTTTGGTAACATTAGTTGCACATGGTAGACATGCAGTGGTAGTCTGGTAACATTAGTTGTATGTAGCCATTGACAGGTCATATTGCAGCTCATGCCTGGGGGCGTAATTCCCTCTCTGTGGGGTGGGGGGTGGAAGGGGTGGATGGCGTCATGCTACAAAAACTATGGGTGGGGTGGGGTGGGGTATATAGTTACACATCGCATAAAAGCGGCTCAGAAATGCGCAAACCCTCATAAATTGCATTTTGCTTTTCTGAATAAAAAAAGGGGCACAAAAAGAAAATGATAAATAAAAAAACAAGATGGCGATTGGGCTAAAGGAACGCTCTGGACGGATTTGCAAACAATCGACTCCTAAAGGGAGATAATAAGAAGTAATTGGATTTTCTCGTCAATGTCGAGCGGCGAGTTGAGCAAGGGGCTAAGGGCTCTTCACATTCGATTCAAACTGGCAGGGTACTGCTACAAACCGGTGTTTGTAAACTGCAAAAGTCTTACTTAACCTCACCTAACAATCGATCGCTTGTTTAAGTTTGACCTACCTGTCAGTTACCAATTTGACCCTTGGCCCTTGGCTTTATCAATTCCAGTTTGTAACGTTAACGATCTGGTCGGAAGGAGATACATCAGTCAGATAAAAATGTACAAACACATTGTAACATTATTAAAATGATAACATGTGGAAATAAGTCTTATTTTAAGAGAATCAA
The DNA here is from genome assembly GCA_944989445.1 of Ampullaceana balthica. Classification (NCBI taxonomy): domain Eukaryota; kingdom Metazoa; phylum Mollusca; class Gastropoda; family Lymnaeidae; genus Ampullaceana; species Ampullaceana balthica. The sequence continues at coordinate 521,350 of CALYLW010000412.1, forward strand.
TTTTTAAATCCTTTATATTAACTCGTGGTTTCTGTTTGGTTGATTGTTTGCTTGCTTGCTTGTTGCCAAAACTTTTGATCGATATTTTAACCCACTTCATTGTAAGCTAGCGAGCTGAAATTGTACAGGCAGTTTCGTGCCGATGATAAAAACGATGTATCAAAATTTCAGATCGATCGCATGTACTGTAATTAAATTATTGAATTTTTAGATTATTCTATTTATTTGTATGTATCGTGTTATTTTTTTGAGATAGACTATGATAGAGTGTCGCGGTGCGTATTATATTGAACAACCTTTCTGTCGCGCAATAAGGTGCATATTTTATTGACAACACTTTTTATAAACATATTCCTGATCGGTGCGCATTATATTAAACATGTTTTACGACACAACTGCAATTTTGTATTTTTGGATGGTCTTGCGCTGCGTATGATAATGAACATTCTTTTAGTTATGTCTCGTACATAAAGGATTTATAGTCAAAAACTTGGTTTTTTTACTTGTTTTTTTTTATTTTAAAATTAGTAACACAAATGCGCGAGTTCTTCTTAAATGCATTTTTCCGCGGAGCAAGAAAGTTTGTAAATGGAACAGTGAGATCCTTGTACATAGTTCGATAGTCACGCATAATAAAGTCGTGAGACTGCAATCAATGAGGTTTAAGTAGAAAAATAGCAATAGGCGCTGTCAAAAATGGCGGAAATCTATTAATAGAAATATTGGTGAGATATATATATATATATATATATATATATATATATATATATATATATATATATATATATATATATTATATATATATATTTTTTATATATATATATATATATATATATATATATATATATATATATATATATATATATATATATATATATATATATATATATATATCTTTTCTAAGGACAAATTTCATAAAAATTTATAAAAGATGCGAGTAAATATGTTAATGTAGGTATATTGAGAAGGATGTATCTATTCAGCTATTTGTTAATTCTTCGTTAATTTAAGACAGCTTATTGGACTTGAGAAGGGAAAAACAGTTTCGTAATTTTACTATGCTAACAATTTTCAGAACATGGTGATTTGACTGTATTTATCCTTCAAAACATTGTTCCGCTCAAATGTAATCTAATAATAGAACATTACTCATTGTGCTATGACGTTTTACGGTTTTAGAAATGACAAGGCCTATTAAACAAGGCACGAGTATGCCTGCACAATAAAGGAACTTCTTTAACGAACGTGTAGGCAAAACGCCTTCTCAAGCAAACAAACTAAATGTTAAAAGAGTGCTAAAGCATTTTAAAACTTTTAGCCACGATTAGAATCCATACAGACGTTCAGCCAACATTAAGTATCACACATTTATGTGATAGTTCTTTACGAAACAAATCTACCAGTGAAACTTGGAGAGCAAATGGTCTAGCATTATCACTCTGACTATTTAAGACGCGAAAGTCTCAAATACTTTTTGAATTTCCGACTGCACTGTAAGAAGCTTTTTTTTTGAACATATCATATTTTAAGTATGAATAGCGTATCGAAACACTGGTGTAGGCTATGAGAAGTCCAGATGATTGCACTTAACATATTTAATGCCGTCTAAATGGGGTAAGGCGAACTACTGACCGTGGGGTTGAGGGGGGGGGGCTTACTGCTCTCCAAGGGGTTCTATACGCCCCGAGTTTGCAGCAAATTTAGGGGAGGAGTGTGGAATCAATAATTGTTTTGTGTATGTCGGCATGTTTGTGTTCGAACCCAAGTTAAACTTGTTCAGAGACGTAGAAATGTGCATGTACGCCCCATTTCCATTGGTTACATACTTCTTGCTCATGCGTATGATATTGGAAAGCCTTAACCCTTTAAATGGTTTGTGCTGTAGTGTATTTTTATTTGTTGTAACTCAGCATGGCCATTCAGTGTATCTTATGTGTTATCTTAAAACGGCTCTATGGCAATAATAAGTTCAGTTAATGGGGGTCTGATGCTAAATGGTGTATTGATGAAGACCTCTTTTCTACAAACGCAACTGCATTGATTTGGGACCGCTGTTCTATAAATTTAATTGTATTGATGGGACCTCTCTTCTGTGAGGTTAAAATTGTATTGATGGGAACCTATCCTCTATGACGTTTTATGATAAGGTACTGCGTATCCCGCTTCAATAGGGTTAAGGTTGTCTTTTGATGGGGATCTCGCATCTATGATTAAACATCGCCTATTGTAAGGACATTGCACGTTTCCTGACCTCGCCTCATTGACGTCACATGACCTTGTGGTCTTGACCTCGCACTAAAACGTGTCCTCACCACTGTCATATCAGGTTGTTGTTGTTGTTGTTCGTCCGTCGATTCGACGAAGACCACTCTAGTCATCCGAGGGTTGCTGAGACTGGCTTTGATCGTGCGTGCGCAGATGGCTGATGAGGCCGATCCTAGCACGGAAGGTTCGGGAACAGAAGGGACAAAGGACGAGTGGGACATCTCCAGGAGGGTTGACAGCACGGGCCTTTCGGGCTTGCCTCTTCTTTTCTGCGGAGGTGATCCTGTTTGCCTCACATGACTTGGCACCTTCGTGGATGGAAGAACGCCAGGTGGAACGGTCCATTGCAGCAAGCTCCCACGTGTCTGGGTTGATGGCAAACGCTTTCAGTGAGACTTTCAGTGTGTCTTTGTAGCGTTTCTTTTGCCCACCGTGGGACCGCTGGCCATGCTGGAGCTCGCCATAGAAGAGTCTCTTTGGCAGTCTCTCGTCTGGCATTCGGACCACGTATCAGGTAGACTTAGGTGACGCGATAAAAATTCTCAGATACTGGGAGCCGCCATAATTCTGAATTTATAACTTTTTTTTCAGCCTTAGCTTGTTTTTCACGGCACAAACATAAAATAATGGTAAATATTGGGATGCTCATTTTGTCAAAGAAAAATTATACACAATACATCATAATCCAATTTATGCAAGTCACTTTTCATAACGTAACCTTGAATTCGTCGAGAAAACTTTGCAGGCGGGCCATTTATAACAAGTGGAGTCTATTACAATGACTCCAAAAATATTTTCTTTATTTATAATATTCATTGATAATCATGCCATTTAAACATTTGAAATGAAGAATTTAAATACCATTTCTAATAGACACAATATTAATTTACTGTTGATCAACACCTGACTTGTGGAAGCATTGGCAAAGGTCGATAACAAATGAAAAAAAATATTTAAAGTTTCATAATCAAATTCATTGCAGCATTCTTGTTTAGAGATTTATACGGAGTTGGAATTTGGTAAGGCTTAGGACTGTTCAAATATTGTTTTTTTAAACGTTACTTCGTGTACTTTAATTCATGTTTTATGCTATTAAAGAAGCAGCCACATGCATGGTCACTAATATTAAATCAAGGCTGCCGTAAATAAAGCAAATAACGTATAAGTAACTTGGATTGTTGATTTTGTGTTAAAGCATTCAGTTAAAGTATTGAATATCTGTGACTACAGATTGAAGTTATAGCTATTAAACATTGATAATGTCTATGTGGGACGCGGTGGTTGAGTGGCAGCGCGCTCGACTGGCGTACCGATGGTCACGGGTTCGAATCCATTCGTTCCCGGGGCCTAGGGCGTCCCTGAGTCACCTAGCACCCACACTAGTTAGGCGGCTGGGTGGAACCTACAAAGCCGTGGCCTGTGAACGCTGCATCACTTGACAACAGATCATCTGTCATGGTCTGTGGACGCAATTATCTTCTGCATAGAAGGAGCGTCTGTATAGATAAGATAAGAAGATAAGAATGAAATTTGCCAAGTAAGGTAGGAGAAATGAAAGAAACATGGACACAACGTTGTTGTTATTACATTTTCAAGTTGTCCTCCACCGTTGTTTAATACCTTTCCTACCTTACAACGCAACTTGATAGAAGCGTCCTATTCTAAATTTCCAAAACAGTAATTGCTGCTTATATTCACAAAGTTCTTTTTCAAGTAAGTGTCAGGACAAAATCATAGCCTAAGGTTCAATGCACCCCCTAGCCCCTACCCACAGTCCAACTTGACCCTAGTGTTCAGCCGCCTTTATCATCTTTCCTTACATAGGATCCAGTTGTACACTAAACATTGATTTTGTTGTTGTTTTTGTTTAAGGTCTTGCCCCTTTATATTTAACTTAATTCATTTTTTTAATTATGAGAGTAAATAACATAAACAGTCATAAGGGATGTGATAAAACCACACCCAAAGCTCATAAAATAATGCGACACGAGGGACATGGGGGAAAAAAACAACAAAAAAAACAACCAATGTGCTAATTCTCATCTGTGTAAATTATAATATCCCATATTTTTTTAGAAACTTTAGGCCTAATCGGCGTCAAGTGTTCAATTTTTATTGAGCTCATGAATATATATATATATATATATATATATATATATATATATATATATATATATATATATATATATATATATATATATATATATGGCATCCGTCCATCCTCATGGGATGATGGCGTTTCCTCCTGCTCCTCTACCCCCCCTTCCCCCTTCTCCTGGCCCTTTTCTCCTCGCTCCTGGCTATATTTATTTATATAAAGGTAAAAGTGTGTATATGTAGGCCCTATATATATATGAGAGAGAAGTGAAATATTCCCACCGCACAACTTAAGAGCCGTGAGACTCCATTATTCCGAGGTGCCAATGAAACCGATTGAACAGCCTGTACCACAAATAAAGTTCTTGAATAACTTCAAATTGCCCCTGACAGCGAATGCCGTTAATATTAGCGGCTCAATTCTCTGCGGGGGCATCGGAACGTGCAGCCGCTTCTTCTGACACAGAGACAAAACAATACTTGAACGCGGTGGGTAAATTGAAAAACATGAAGGTTGATTGCCGCGGAAGTTTGGCGTTAACGGGTCAAATGTTGTTTTTTAAAATCGAAAGACGTGTTTGAATGGTTTTGTTATGCATTCTCTTTTTATTATTGATGTGCAGCTACAAAGGGTGTCAGAGTAAATAATAATGTCATACAATCTTGGAAGGAGATATCATTTTTTTTAAATAATTAATTTACACTTAAAAAAAAACAAAAAAACTTTTTCTGATTTCCAGCCTTCAAATGTGCAGAAACTCATTAGTTAGCAAAAAGTATTATTATAACTTATTTCTCTTGTTAATAGATCTACCAATATTCTAAGGGGAATCACATTTTGTCTATACTGAACTTATAAGTTATACTTGATAATGCTGTACCAGCTCTAGATGCAACCACTTTGAACTGGTTCCATCCAGGCTCAGATGAATCATAAAATACCAGAACTAAAATCTTTATCAAGGTAACGGAACATAGGTTTGTGTCCGTTGGTTTACAAAATAGTATTCTTAAACATGTTCATTGTGTACCATTCAGACTACGTGGTTGTTGCTTCAATTCAATTTACTGGATATTATTTTTCTGGCACGTTTTTTTTTCTTCTAAATTGTCTAGTATAATGTAAGCACTATTTGAAATGATCAAAAAGTTTCCCATATGTTCAATACAAAAATGAATTGATATTTTTTCTACTTCAAGATACCGTTTAATTTAACCTAAAAGATAAAGCATTAATCTATACACTTCAAACTTATGTCCCATTAGTTATTATAATAATATATTATAATAATATAATATATATACTATAATGTCCAGATGATATAAAATTATGTTATGGTAAATTATCTTAAACTATAATTAAATGATACTATAAATATGTTTAGGATAATCTATTATATTTAGATAAAGCTGCCCTAATACCAGTACAATACCATCCAATTTACACAAATCCTGGAGAGAGAACAAACTTAAGAACCATTCGGCCGTTATGGAACTGTTAGATAACATCGGAACTCGCCAAAAAGATTCATTTTTATTGCTAATGAAGTTTTTTTTACGAATGTCGGACATTTCCGATTGAAGATCACACGAATATGATCGCGTGCCAAGGCGCTGTCGTGGAAGAAGGAATCGGCGGGACGAATCTATGGCGCGTAAGATGAGGCGCACACGGACGGCAAATCATGTCTTAAGGCCGCGGCTCTTATTCCAAGAAATGGAGCTCAATGCAAAGGAAAATTGAATTTTTGTGAGTATTTATAGATTTAGAAACTCTGGAGTTTCACATCGGTCTGCGGTAGGGCGTTCTCTTAGCAGAACATCAACAATATCCAGCAGGAAATGCAGTAGTACCAGTGGATCAAACCAAAAGAGTCACCGACAGGAAATGCAGTAACACCACGTGATCATATTGTGATTGATTTTAAGCGTCTGCTGCTGAATTGAAATCAAGAAATAATTTTAACGATACAAATAATACAAAGAAATTTCCCAGCTTCCCCGAACTGACAGTTTGATTAAGTCTTGTGACATTTAAATGGTAGATTAGTGACAGATGACTGGGGAATCCGTTGTAATATTTTACATTAAATTCAAACACTTGCAAGATGGTTTTACATTTACATAGTCAAACACTGGCAAGTTGATTCATTGGGTAGTCGTGACAGCGTTGTTGTTTTTGTCATGTTGTCAATGTGACGTGCAATACCAGTTTATTTTTTTTTAAATAATATAAATAAAAATAAATAATGCAGATTCTATGGGCTAACGCGAGAAAAAATGTGAATTAACTTAAGTGAGAATTACCTACCAATTAACAAAAAAATTGTTTACCTAGTGAAAATTCGAAGACTGTTATTTTTTAAATTTTGATTTTCAGACCAATCAAAATTGTGGTCGTTGTATCATGTTTGGTCGCGTTTTATCGTATGTCGATACATATCTTTGCTTTGTGTGTATGGAATAACAACTTATTCTAAATCTAAATGAATCACGTTTTTTTTACCCTGATATTTCTGCACGCTGCTGGCTAAACTTGTACAACCTCAAATTCAGCCAGCAATAAGACGACTGAGTGTACTGGACTAGGACTTCAGTGCAATAGCTGTAAGTCGACTTACAGTATTGGAATAGGACATTATTGCAATGGTGTAAGTCGACTTGCAGTATCGGACTAGGACTTCATTGCACTAGTTTAAAAGTATACCAATAAGTAAGCCGTGCAATGAATTGGTTCTTAGTATGTGAAGGCCTACAGAGCTAAACAAATCAATTAAAAGACAAGACAAGAAAAGGACTTTTGGCAAAAAGCCTTCGTCAGCAAAACACGTTAAAAACGTACAACGGGCAACTCAAAAATCGTTTACCTGAAGTCTGTCAGGACAGTTCCCTTACAATTGAATGGAAGCAGGGGCGTCACTAGGAGTGACATCTTCACAAGGGGTTACACCTAAGTCTAAAATTATGTATGTTCCCGTTATTTGGCACTGGCAGACGCGGAGGTCTATGGGGTAAGTAGCAAAGGAGTGACACCATGAGGTATCGCACTTGTACTCTAGTGACACCATGAGGTACCGCACTGGTACTCTAGTGACACCATGAGGTACCTCACTGGTACTCTAGTGACACCATGAGGTACCGCACTGGTACTCTAGTGATACCATGAGGTACCTCACTGGTACTCTAGTGACACCATGAGGTACCGCACTGGTACTCTAGCGACACCATGAGTTACCTCACTGGTACTCTAGTGACACCATGAGGTACCGCACTGGTACTCTAGCGACACCTCTGGATTGCAGCACTTGAGATCTTTAGTTTAACGAGTTAATGGCCATATAATTTAATAAAGAATTTTATATTTATAAGAAAATTATTTTAGGGTTGTTGAGACACAAAAATACCCTTAATCTGATGTTCATTATATTTTAACATTGTTAAAAACAAACCTTCTTATCTGATATAAAAATGACAAACTCCATCTATAATGCTTCAGTCGCGCCTAATGCCCTATGATACAAACTAATCAATTGCCTAGTTGCGTCCATAAAGCAAATGAACCGTACACGTTAGAGATAGAGATACATAATTCATTGACTTTTCATTGATTTCTTGCCTAAAGCGCTTTTTGTAAAAATAAAAATTTGATTCCTAACAATTTTTATTCTGATTCAATCTAGCAAGCTTCATTTTTTTTAAAATGTAGCTTAGAATCCGCATTTGGTGATATCTGGGGTGATTGAAGTGATGGGTGGGATACATCATATAGAATAGGACTGGAATAACGCGTTTAAATAAAATACACAATACACAAATTGTGTAATGAAAACAATAAATGTAAGCTTTATTGTCTATTACAACAGTAAACGTTTCATCAGTACAATTAACTTACAGTACTTACATTAATATTTAAATTATAAATAAATTATTAAGACATTATATCAAGAAAATAGTGACGTAATGATAAAAAGAAAGGAATAACAATAAACATTTCAAGACATCATATAAAGTTATAATAAAGCGATACCAAGTAGATATATCTTATAGGGATATCATGTAGAGCTATATAGATATCAAGAACATATAACATATAGAGATATCATAAAAGTATCATATAGAAATACCATGTGAAGATATCAAAAAGAGACATCATGTAGAGATGTCATAAAGATATGGTTTTGAGATATCATAAAGAAATATTATATATAGTGATATCATACAGCAATATCATTTGAAATATCATACAAAGAGTTCATACAGTTATGTCATAAAGATATGTTATACATATATATCATACAGATATGCTATACATAAATGTCATACAGAGATGTCATACAGAGATGCCATACAGAGAAGTCTTACATAGAGGAAATACAGAGATGCCATACAGGGATATCACACAAGATGTCATACAGAGATGTCATACAGAGATGTCATACAGAGATGTCATACAGAGATGTCATACAGAGATGTAATACAGAGATGTCATACAGAGATGTCATACAGAGATGTCATACATAGAGGAAATACAGAGATGTCATACAGAGATGTCATACAGAGATGTCATACATAGAGGAAATACAGAGATACCATACAGAGATGTCATACAGAGATGTCATACATAGAGGACATACAGAGATGTCATACAGAGATGTCATACAGAGATGTCATACATAGAGGATATCATACAGAGATGTCATACAGAGATGTCATACAGGGATATCACACAGAGATGTCATACAGAGATGTCATACAGAGATGTCTTACATAGAGGAAATACAGAGATGTCATACAGAGATGTCATACAGGGATATCACACAGAGATGTCATACAGAGATGTCATACAGAGATATCACACAGAGATGTCATACAGAGATGTCATACAGAGATGTCATACAGGGATATCACACAGAGATGTCATACAGAGATGTCATACAGAGATGTCACACAGAGATGTCATACAGAGATGTCATACAGGGATATCACACAGAGATGTCATACAGAGATGTCATACAGAGATGTCATACAGAGATGTCATACAGAGATGTCATACAGAGATGTCATACAGGGATATCACACAGAGATGTCATACAGAGATGTCATACAGAGATGTCATACAGAGATGTCATACAGAGATGTCATACAGGGATATCACACAGAGATGTCATACAGAGATGTCATACAGGGATATCACACAGAGATGTCATACAGTGATGTCATACAGGGATATCACACAGAGACAGGCACGGATGTCATACAGAGATCCCAGGGTCATACAGAGATGTCATACAGGAGCATACAGATGTCATACAGAGATGTCATACAGAGATGTCATACAGAGATTTCATACAGAGATGTCATACAGAGATGTCATACAGAGATGTCATACAGATGTATGTCATAGGCATGGGATGTCTACAGAAATCGCCCATCACAGAGATGTCATACAGAGATGTCATACAGAGATATCATACAGAGATGTCATACAGATATGTCATACAGAGATGTCATGCGAAGTCGTCATACAAGTATGTCATGCAGAGATGTTGTATAGAGATGTACAGAGATGTTATACAAACCTATCATGTCTCGAACACAGGAGACAGGCTTTGAACGTGTCAATGGTGCGTTGATTTTTTTTAAGCACAAAAATTGATTAAACTAAGCATACAAAAAACTTTTACTTGACTTTAAAACGAAACAAAAATAGGAATAATACGAATAATTGACTTGATTCTTTAAAAAGCAATATTTATTCGACCATACAAAGTAGCTGTAGCTGTGTGCACGTAAGGATACACCAATGATTCGTCACGTTATCATTGAGAGGTGAAAATGTAATAATGTCAAGTGAGAATATTGCAAGATGATTGGCGAGAGATTGCAGTGTGTTACACAGACAAGATTGAGAGATTAGCTATATATGTTTTCAGTTCCATCAATATTTCAAATGAGAATGTTCGACAGCCTACACCATATGCTTGGGTCGCCCCCGATAGTTTATTTAAGATATGACTAACTCGGATGACTAATTTAGTCTCAGGGCTTAGTTCAGTATTTCACTTAAGAATTTATGTCTATCCAGGGAGACAAAATTCAAATATTTTCGAAATTAGCGTTTTATCATTTTTTATTTATTTATTATTCTTTTTTGTGTGTATGATCTGGATAAAAATATCTTCATAATACATGTACTTAAAATATTGACACATTTTTGTCCTATATAAATCCAACTTAACAAGACTGACACAACTTAACATTTAATTTATTTTTAAATTTTTTTTTAAAATATTCGTAACGAGGCCTTGTTACAGTTTTTATTGACATATGATTGTTAACAAGCAAAGAATATGCAACAGAGTCTTCTACCTGTTAATTGTATACTATCTGAAAGTTATTAACTGGTGCTGCAATTAGATTTACTAAGGCTTTCAATGCAAACAAAGCCAGAGAAAAGTGATAGAGTTGGCCCTTTCCATTCCATCCTATACATCAAATGACTTATGTCTGATGTGTTTTTGGTAGGTACCCTTAGTTACTGCTGGTGGCCAAGTCAAGGACTGTCAAGGGCGTTACAAAGTCAAAGACTATCAGGGGCGTTAAAAAGTCAGGGAGTATCAGGAGCGTTACAGGTCAATGGCTATCAAGCTTCATCTGCCAAGTGTCCGACATTTTTTTTACGTCATCACCTCTACCAAATAAACAATAAATGTGTGATGTTCACAAATCTTACCTGAAGATATAACAATGATGCTACACACAACAAAGCGGTGTGTGCATCACGTTGTCACACACAGAATCGTTTGACCCGCGTCCCTACGCCCCCCTTCCCTAACCCCACCCCCGATGGGCCACAGAGGAGAAACACAATTCATCTAACGCTGGGGTGTAAATGAAATAAAGCGTACTATCGTCCCCGGCGTACGGTGGGCCCAATCGCTTGTCCATCCTCTTCCTTACAACCATCAGCAGACAGACCGGGAAAGTGATTATATCAATTGAGCCCCCTCCCACCCCCTTCTAACACACAGAAAATGGAATCGCTTGTATTTTTTGCCAGTTCTGAAAGGGAGCTGTGCCCCAGCGGAACGGACGTAAATGCTAATGATATGCCGCGTCAGGGCGGAGTGTGGGACATGATGGGGGAGATGATGGTGAGTCTGTGGCAGTGCGGACCGTCAGTTAGTGAGTCGGTGTGGTGTGGCCCACGGGGGCTTGAGGAGTGACTCCATTAGCCAAGGGAGTTCCTTAACTACGGCAGGAGTTCCAGCAACAATCAAAAGCTGGCTGCCATCTTTTTCCGTCGACAGGGCATTCCTGGTGAAGGAATAGTTGGGTTGGGTTTTTTTTAGGGTTTTTCTTTTTGTTTACTTTGCGGTCAAAATTGTATCAGACATCGGAATTCCCGAAAGTCCGCCGATGAATAAATGCATTCCTTGAGTTTCTCTCTTACCATTGGGCTTATTTTCGAGAAAGTAAAATGTGCGGAGAATTGAATCAGGTCATCAGTATCGTTGCACTATATATCCATTATTCATTTCAGCACACTATGAAGACCCTGGCGCTTATATCATTTCACGGTCGTGGGAGTGTGGGGAGAGAGAGAGAGAGAGGATTTGAACTACTGTTGGGATAACAATTTTAAAACTTAGCATAACTATTTGCATACACAACATGTCCTGAAGCCCATCTCTATCAGTCGAAGTTCGTAAATATTTTGATGAAGGCACGTTTTAAGGGTATGTATCCTTTGGCGACATATCTAGGAGAACGACCCACTTAGATAGCATCTGTTAGTAATAACACCCCAAACTATAGTAGTGGTAATGTGTGAACGTCCCATCCGATAAAGTTGCTTCACAAAATAAGAATTAACGTGAAGCTTATATTTGTAAGAATCCAGTATGTGCTACAGTATCCGTTATCCCCTTGCCCAAATTAATGTTTTCCCTCCCCTAAACTATATAAATTCAAGGTTACACAAAAAGGGAAATTTTTAACGATGTAATAAAACAAAAACCAAGAGTTTTTTTTTGTTGTTTTTTTTTGGTTTGTTTGTTGTTTGTTTTTTTTTGGGGGGGGGTGAAAAAAATGTTATTCGTAGTTATTGAAACCTTTAAATTCCATGTAAGAATCATTAATGGAATTTATTATTTTTTAAAAAAATTACGTCGTTTAAATGCCGTCCTCCTGTGCGAATGCATTCGTGAAATCTGCTGTTGAGATTCCTAAAAGATAATTCTATGCGATTGTTTCATCACATGAATAATTAAATTTTCGTAAAATATAAGTACTACTTTACTCAACTATGTATCAGTGGTATTCCAACAAGCCGAGGGAGTGGGGATCTACTTGTCATATCCTTTAATTATGTCTCTTTGTGAGAAATTGTTGTCTATAAATTTAAAGAAAAGAGTGACACCACAGATTAGAAATAAACCACCAATCTATATTGGCTAGAAAAACCCACTAATCTATGGTGGCTAGAAATAACCCACTAATCTATGGTGGCTAGAAATAACCCACTAATCTCTGGGGGGTAGAATTAGCCCACCAAACTATGGGGGGTAGAAAAACCCACCAATCTATGGGGGTAGAAATAGCCCACCAATCTATTGGGGGGGGGGTAGAAATAACCCACCAATCTATGGGGGTAGAAATAGCCCACCAATCTATGGGGGGTAGAAATAGCCCACCAATCTATGGGGGGGGGGTAGAAATAGCCCACCAATCTATGGGGGGTAGAGATAACCAAACAATCTATGTGTAACTTTGTAACTGTGACTGGTTATACTTATTTAATATGTAACTCTTGTAGGCGTTCTCTCATTACAGAATCTTGCACACAATAATCCAGTGAAGAACTTGTTTCAACAAAACAACTTTAATATGTATACTTTGTACACAGAAATATTATTTGAGGTTATACAACGTGGAAATCTTGAGGCACACACACATTCCGTCCTTTCACTACGGAACTCCTCTGACAACTCTTCGCCCAACCCTTTCAGCCAATGGGAAGGCTTCTCCCTTTTCGCGCCTATTACTTCACGTGACCTCTCCGTCAGACGATCACGCATTATACACATGGTACACCCATGGCATTCACATGTGACACTATGGTGGCTAGAAATAACCCACCTCCAATCTATGGTTGCAAGAGATAACCCACCAACCTATGGTGGTGCTTGATTTATTTATTAAGTCATCCGAGTTAGATTCCCTTGATGTCATAAGTCGTTCATTTGTCGTGATGTCATAAATCGTAAGTTGGTCTTGATGTCATTAGTCGTCTGAGTTTGATTCCCTTGATGACATACGCTTTCTGGGTGTGTTTCTTTCAGTTATACGTCTCCTTGGTATAGATCGTTCTACTGATGTAATTAGTCCCCTTGCGTGAGGCAACTACCGTAGGTTTTTAACCAGTCAGGTATTTTCCCCTTTTTCCAAACCAAAAAAGATATGTTTTACTTGATTTCATGATCTTTCTGGAACTGCTTTTAATTACGGCCTCGTGGTCTGGTGTGATCCCTGAACATCAGGATGTTTTGATTGTAGGTCACCGTTAAAATTGTGATTTCTCGTCAAATTACTTCAACTCCGCTTACCAAAGTGATGTTGGTGGTAAAGGCATGCGCCTTTTTTTAAACTGCATTCAGCTGAAGCCAGCCCCCGAATTTCCACACAGCTTTAACACTACACATACTCCAACAGTGTTGGAACAATTTCTGAGTGCATCATACACCCATGGTTCCCCATCCCATGTGTTCTTCCCTCCCCTGGTATGACGCCGCATAGAACTAATTATCAGCGGCAATAACCCTCCGTCTGTGTGGTATGACCGGAATAAGTGAACAAAGGCACTTGGTCGCTGCCTGTAGAGCCCCTGGGCGTGTGCCTGCATTGGCGCCCCTGTTGACGCCCTCAGTTGGACTTTGAACAGTGGGTTTCTACCCTTTCTCCTTCGCATTTTCTTTTTTTCACAAGCCACCGTCCAGCTTGCACTTATGTTATTTCCGTTCCACCCGTTACCCCAGCCGTCGACCTCCCCCTTGGCCCGCCCCCTAACCCAACTCATAGCTCCAATCAAATCCTGATGATTCATTGCCAAAAATATAAAAAAAATAAAAAATCAGCTCAAGACTCGACATATCATATCAGTCTATGGGGAGTCAGTCAAGGTCACCAAGGTCGTCAGAGGAGAGAAATCTATTGCATTTCCATGTGGATTGAAAGTGAGCACTGTACAGACGACTGTTCGGATTTGTTGTGGGGTGGGGGGAGCGTGCAGATTTGAGGGGTGGGGGGTCGTGTAGAGTTTCACTTCATCAAGGAGGTGGGGAAATGGGGGAGGGGTCGTGTGTGTGACACACAAGAGCTTGGACGCCCATGATCATACACATGTTGTGGGCATTGTTCCGAGGGATTTTGTTCATACAACTACGTTAAAGCGTGATGAACAAATTGGGGATATAACTGTGAGTAGGAGCAGGGGGTGGTTTAAGTGGTATGGGGGGTTGAAGGGGTAGGGGGTAATTACCCTATAATTTGACTTATCCCCAGTTCTTCATACTTTATTGTTGTCAAACGTTACGGTATATCACTAATATTTAATTTTTGGTTTAAGGGATTAGCTTTTTTTTAAAATTAATTTTGCTTTGAAAGTAACACTAATTAAAATTGGTTAGCTACAATGTCATACAGCACATAGACTATAGATGTTTTGATTTAGCTTGATATAAAATTGCACAAGCTCATCTGAAATAGAAAATAACGTTCTGTACTTGGTTGGTATGATTCAGTGCTCTACTCATTCTATACTTGGTTGGTATGATTCAGTGCTCTAATCATTCTATACTTGGTTGGTATGATTCAGTGCTCTACTCATTCTATACTTGGTTGGTATGATTCAGTGCTCTACTCATCCTCATTGTATTTATATTTTTACACGGGTGTATGATCGAATTCAAGTATATATACTTAAGACTTAAAGAGGAACAATTTAATTATAACGTCAAAGTTGAAGAATCGGAGTCATTTAGGCTGAAGATAATCTCCCCCCCCCCTCATTATTCTAGAACAGATTAAAGCTATGATTTGGGGTAGGTTACGGTAGGAAGGACCTCGAAAGTTTTAACATTTTGACAATTTCATCAAGGAATTTTTTTAATTATTTGTATGTGTTCTAAAGAATAGCACAACTACTAGAAAAAGCGATTTATTGAAATGAATTGAGCAGTGCTCCCATGCCATTACAAGACCAGGGCTCCCATGACATTAAAAGAGCAGTACTCACATGACATTACAAGATCAGTTCTCCCATGTTATTACAAGAGCAGTGCTCCCATGACATTACAAGACCAGGGCTCCCGTGACATTACAAGAGCAGTGCTCCCATGACGTTACAAGAGCAGTTCTCCCATTTTATTACAAGAGCAGTGCTCCCATGAAATTACAAGAGCTGTGCTCACATGACATTACAGGAGCAGTGCTCTTATGACATTACAAGAGCAGTGCTCACATGACATTACAAGAGCAGTGCTCCCATCACAAGAGCATTTCTCCCACGACATTACAAGAGCAATCTCTTATCCCATTACAAGAGCAGGGCTCCCATGACATTACAAGAGCAGTACTCCCATCACAAGAGCAGTACTCCCACCACAAGAGCAGTACTCCCATCACAAGTGCAGTGCTCCCATGACATAACAAGAGCTGTATTTCCATCACATTACAAGACCGGTGCTCTCATCACATAACAAGAGCAATGCTTCCATGACAATCTACTTTCATCTTTTAAAATCCCTTATACTTATATTAACTTCACTGTCTTTTCTGTCGTGATCTCTCTCTGTCGTGATCTCTTGGTCGGTCGGGCGGAAAAACAAAAGTAAAAAATTACCCACTTCCCGTGATGCCATCGAGCTGAAAATGTGCACATAGAATCCTGTCACCTAACAATGCATTGTATCAAATTTTCAGATCGATCGAATGTACCGTAACTAAATTAATGCATCTTTAGTTTATCTCTATGTAACTCTATGAAACCGTCTGCTATTGTTGACATCCACGTGTCACTGGAGTTAATTCCAGCCATCGATGACCACATCCCCATGGTTTACAGCAAGGTGAGTTCAGTCACGTTCAGTCTGCAAATGCTCGTCGCGCTGCATATTATATTGATCATAATCAATAATTTCACTTATGTCTCATATGTAAGGGATTTATAGTCAAAAACTTTGTTTTTACGGGTTGTATAATTTTACGGTTGAAATCCATGTGATGGCATTACCTCTGCTTTATTGAATTAATCTTAAATAATATTTTATACATTTATTTTCTTCAATAAACATGGGATAAGCTTTCAGATTTTGTTACTTCAAAATGTATTCTTAAGTCTATACTTGATGCCTTAGTGCTATGCCATATATAATATCTCTGTAAATAAGGAGTGACATGGAACATACGGGTATTCCAAAACTGTATTCGTGCAACTAAATTACAAAATGAAATATCAAGAACATGAGATGTGTGGGATGAACAAATTATGGAAAAGGACGAGATCTGTTTAGACACAGGGGGCGCTGAGCGCCATTACCGACTTCTGTATAAGTAGAAGCTGGCCAGATTTTCTGAGCACGGACGAAATTTATGGAGATAGAAAAAGTGGTGCTTTCAGCTTGCAATGTGGATTAGCGAGAGAGAGAGAGAGAAAGTAATACATTTTTTGTTGTTGACAAGGGAAATATAGAATGGGATGATAAAGTATATAGATTGAATGATAAAACATATGTTACAAGCTTTCTGGGGCTACAGGTATAACCTACTATTTTCAAATGTAACCTCGGATATTTTAGGAACGCTTAAATATACTTTCAACGGCGGTCATACCCAAACCATATTTACACCGAAGAATAAATAGCAAACTATTCAGTTAATAATGAAGAACGTCAAGACGTGATTAACTTTTCCTCAATGTGGACACTGCACAAATAGAACATTTGTATGCGTTATTTAGCCTATATGTGGGCCCAATCTTGCCTGTAGAGAAAAGTTACGAATTTCAATCTAAAAGTTTAAATAAACATATAGTATATTGAACTCTAATAAATATATTTTTAAAATTAATTTATAGCAATTATAAGTGCGTGTATGTAAAATAAGCCATTAATTAATTGATATGTTACAATATGACTGATATTTTTTTAAAGGTATCATGTGTACGGTAAACCATTTGTTTGTTTGTGGAGGGGGAGGGGGTTGTCTGTTTGTTGTTTTATTTTGTTTTCTGATGTTTTCTTTTTCTTAATCTTTTGGCTTTTCTTTTAAAACAGCTAAGTGCCAAATGTTCTTCAGAACAAATGTATTCAGTTCAAACGTTTACATAAAAGTGTGTTATTATGCAATAAAACGAAGGTTTTGAAACGTTACACTTTAATTAATTTATGTTTATATGTTTACTCTCCCCTAGGTGATATGGATGAACGGGTCAAAGACCTTGACCTTAGAAGAAAGGCGCATAATGCATGACGACAGGATTAGCTTAGAGCGACCGTACGTAAAGGAGTGGAACCTCCATATTAGGAAAGTTGAACCAAGTGACTCGGGAATATATCAATGTCAGGTCAACACTGATCCTATCCAGATGAGGAACGTCTCCCTGGTGGTACATGGTGAGTCTTAATATTTGAATGTCTCACTGGTGGTAGATGGTGAGTCTTAATGTTTGAATGTCTCACTGGTGGTACTTAATGTTTGAATGTCTCCCTGGTGGTACATGGTGAGTCTTAATGTTTGAATGTCTCACTGGTGGTACATGGTGAGTCTTAATGTTTGAATGTCTCACTGGTGGTACATGGTGAGTCTTAATGTTTGAATGTCTCACTGGTGGTACTTAATGTTTGAATGTCTCACTGGTGGTACTTAATATTTGAATGTCTCACTGGTGGTACTTAATGTTTGAATGTCTCACTGGTGGTACTTAATGTTTGAATATCTCACTGGTGGTACTTAATGTTTGAATGTCTCACTGGTGGTACTTAATATTTGAATGTCTCACTGGTGGTACATGGTGAGTCTTAATGTTTGAATGTCTCACTGGTGGTACATGGTGAGTCTTAATGTTTGAATGTCTCACTGGTGGTACATGGTGAGTCTTAATGTTTGAATGTCTCACTGGTGGTACTTAATGTTTGAATGTCTCACTGGTGGTACTTAATATTTGAATGTCTCACTGGTGGTACTTAATATTTGAATGTCTCACTGGTGGTACTTAATGTTTGAATGTCTCACTGGTGGTACTTAATGTTTGAATGTCTCACTGGTGGTACTTAATGTTTGAATGTCTCACTGGTGGTACTTAATATTTGAATGTCTCACTGGTGGTACTTAATGTTTGAATGTCTCACTGGTGGTACTTAATGTTTGAATGTCTCACTGGTGGTACATGGTGAGTCTTAATGTTTGAATGTCTCACTGGTGGTACATGGTGAGTCTTAATGTTTGAATGTCTCACTGGTGGTACATGGTGAGTCTTAATGTTTGAATGTCTCACTGGTGGTACATGGTGAGTCTTAATGTTTGAATGTCTCACTGGTGGTACTTAATGTTTGAATGTCTCCCTGGTGGTACATGGTGAGTCTTAATGTTTGAATGTCTCACTGGTGGTACATGGTGAGTCTTAATGTTTGAATGTCTCACTGGTGGTACTTAATGTTTGAATGTCTCACTGGTGGTACTTAATGTTTGAATGTCTCACTGGTGGTACTTAATGTTTGAATGTCTCACTGGTGGTACTTAATGTTTGAATGTCTCCCTGGTGGTACTTAATGTTTGAATGTCTCACTGGTGGTACTTAATGTTTGAATGTCTCCCTGGTGGTACATGGTGAGTCTTAATGTTTGAATGTCTCACTGGTGGTACATGGTGAGTCTTAATGTTTGAATGTCTCACTGGTGGTACTTAATGTTTGAATGTCTCACTGGTGGTACTTAATGTTTGAATGTCTCCCTGGTGGTACATGGTGAGTCTTAATGTTTGAATGTCTCACTGGTGGTACTTAATGTTTGAATGTCTCACTGGTGGTACATGGTGAGTCTTAATGTTTGAATGTCTCACTGGTGGTACTTAATGTTTGAATGTCTCCCTGGTGGTACATGGTGAGTCTTAATGTTTGAATGTCTCACTGGTGGTACTTAATGTTTGAATGTCTCACTGGTGGTACTTAATGTTTGAATGTCTCACTGGTGGTACATGGTGAGTCTTAATGTTTGAATGTCTCACTGGTGGTACATGGTGAGTCTTAATGTTTGAATGTCTCACTGGTGGTACTTAATGTTTGAATGTCTCACTGGTGGTACTTAATGTTTGAATGTCTCCCTGGTGGTACATGGTGAGTCTTAATGTTTGAATGTCTCACTGGTGGTACATGGTGAGTCTTAATGTTTGAATGTCTCACTGGTGGTACATGGTGAGTCTTAATGTTTGAATGTCTCACTGGTGGTACTTAATGTTTGAATGTCTCACTGGTGGTACTTAATGTTTGAATGTCTCCCTGGTGGTACATGGTGAGTCTTAATGTTTGAATGTCTCACTGGTGGTACATGGTGAGTCTTAATGTTTGAATGTCTCACTGGTGGTACTTAATGTTTGAATGTCTCACTGGTGGTACTTAATGTTTGAATGTCTCCCTGGTGGTACATGGTGAGTCTTAATGTTTGAATGTCTCACTGGTGGTACATGGTGAGTCTTAATGTTTGAATGTCTCACTGGTGGTACATGGTGAGTCTTAATGTTTGAATGTCTCACTGGTGGTACATGGTGAGTCTTAATGTTTGAATGTCTCACTGGTGGTACATGGTGAGTCTTAATGTTTGAATGTCTCACTGGTGGTACATGGTGAGTCTTAATGTTTGAATGTCTCACTGGTGGTACATGGTGAGTCTTAATGTTTGAATGTCTCACTGGTGGTACATGGTGAGTCTTAATGTTTGAATGTCTCACTGGTGGTACATGGTGAGTCTTAATGTTTGAATGTCTCACTGGTGGTACATGGTGAGTCTTAATGTT
This sequence comes from Ampullaceana balthica, assembly GCA_944989445.1. NCBI lineage: Eukaryota > Metazoa > Mollusca > Gastropoda > Lymnaeidae > Ampullaceana > Ampullaceana balthica. The sequence goes on from CALYLW010000412.1 coordinate 541,780, forward strand.
TGAATGTCTCACTGGTGGTACTTAATGTTTGAATGTCTCACTGGTGGTACTTAATGTTTGAATGTCTCACTGGTGGTACTTAATGTTTGAATGTCTCCCTGGTGGTACATGGTGAGTCTTAATGTTTGAATGTCTCCCTGGTGGTACATGGTGAGTCTTAATGTTTGAATGTCTCACTGGTGTTACATGGTGAGTCTTAACATTTAACTTTCAAGTACGCAAAAATGACGTGAAAGCCATAGAATATTCTAGTTGCTCGTTGAATTACCATGAAATTCTGCATTTGATCCAATATTTTATGGTTAACGCCACTTATTTGATATTTTACCTTTTAAAAAGAATTCTTCTAGTTTCATTTTGTTTGCCATAAATTGTTAAGGATGATTTAGGTTTGCTGTTTTAAGTTCGTGATATATTTTTTATTATTTTAAAACTGTTATTAAGCCGATGAGGCGAGAAACCGGTTTGGCTATGAATACGCAAAGACAGCTCCGACACTGTTTCAACAAAGCACAAGCAAGGTTTCATGCCATTGATTCTACCGAGAAAAGACATCATTGACCCAATGTTTACAACTTATCATGTCTTACGTTTTTCATAATAATATAGAGTCTAACATTTTTTTGAAACTCACTTTAATTTTAGAAAATTCTAAACGCAATTCTACTCTTGTTTCTTATTAATGTTGGTTCATGCCAAAATGCAAGTTCACGGAGATAGGTTAAACGTTCAAAGATAAAACAAATCTAAAAGGTGTATAGACTAACAGAAAACAAGTAATAAAAACTCGAATGAGTATTTAAACGCAATTTCCAAACAGAAATTCCGATTTTTTTCAAGGCAAATCATTCTAGATTACATTAAAAGTCGATTCAAATATAGTAATTCTGAAAGTAAACACAATATGACGTCATATCCCCTCACGCTACATAACACCAAGAATGTGTGAATATAATGCGCACCACGCAATAATCTAACATAAGCATTTACAAAGTGGGGAAACCCCATTAACTATCATTCTAGATTAAATTAAAAGTCATTTCAAATCAATAATTTTGAAACTAAACAAAACAATTGCTTTCAAAAATTGCTGCTAAAATTACGGGAGTCGAACGAATATATACTACTTACAAATTCCGTCTTCAACATTGTTCTAAACAGTGGCGTAGCGAGGGGGGAAGGGGGCGACTGCCCCAGGCGGCACTTTGCCATGGGCGGCAAATTCCTAGTAGTCTTTATATAAAATTTCTAACAATGAAAATTTTATAAGAAAGTGGAGCTTTTAATCGAAATAAAATAACAAAATAAGAAATTAATAAAAGAAATAAAGGAAATATCATCAAGCATGTGAACGTATCAACTGCCAGAACTTCTTAAATTCTTCTGATACTAATGCTACTATTCTGAAAAACCATATCCTGATGTGGTATCAACTTTATTGGTTCTGAAAATTTGACAGCTTTTCCCGTTGTAAAAGCAAATCTTTCTGTACCCTATCAATTTGAAACATGAACGAATTGAATTTTCCGAGCGGCACATTGTTGGGGGGGGGGCGGCAAATTTCTCGTTGTTAATTAGCTAATAAATAACGTTAATATAAAATTTAACAATATTAAGTAAAAAAAACAAGATACTTATTTTGTTTAAAGGAAGAAACTATTAAAATACGTAGACTTTTCTAATGCCAAAATTTCAAACTCCTATTCTTTTATTAATCTAAAGACTTATAAAACTAATGCTACAACATTGGGGCTGAAGTAGTGTACCAACATGACAATTATGTGCTGGTACATTTAATAGATTTTAACTTAGGTAAACTACTGGAACAAAGTTGTTGGCGTAGTTATATGGTCTTTTCTTTCAAAGCAAAATTATTTTAATGTTAATGTCTTTTTTTGTGTGGAATACATAAAAATGATGAATAAAATTGCTTATTAATGGAATTAAAACTTGACACACACAAACACAAAAGTAGCCACTCTTGAATAAGTGCTCAACATTACCATTTTGTTTTAAATTAATTTATTTTTATTTATTTTTTGCGCTTGGAAAGAATCATAGATTGGATAAAAAGAATAAACTATTAATAAAGAACAAACAAAGTTGCAAGAGGTTCTTACGACATTTCTAAAAAGACCTTAAATAATTGATGATCTTAAAATAATGGACTGCAGAGCCCCAACGTGTGTTAAGATTTCTTCATGGCTGAAAAGTATGCAGGAGTTAAACAAAAAACGCAAAAAATTAAATGTCAATGTCAATTTTGTTTACATGATACTCCTACTGAAACGAACTCTCTAACTCTAACTGTTTTAGTACACTAGAGCGTTGTTATACATTCTTTTCAAGTCCATACTTCGTTTGTAATATCAAATTGCTTCTACAAGCAATGCATTAAACAGAATTCAGGATACAAATTATCTTATCTTATCTTATCTGTTTACAGACGCTCCTTCTATACAGAAGATTATTGCGTTCTACGCTTATCTATGGTTTGTGTTTAGTCCTGCATTTTTATTAGATATTTAAATGTTGATAAAGTGTTGGTTTTCCTGGATTCTTCAGGCAACCCGTTCCACGCCCGAATTCCGGACGGGAAGAATGAAAATTTGTATGTGTTTGTTCTTGCATACGGAATAAGAAAGGTGTTTTTATCCTTATGTCTATCTGAGGGTTGTATTAAGTTATCTTTGTGTTGTATTTCTAAATTAGAATTAATTGCTTTATGTATGATTACTACTTTGCTCTTGGTTCTTCTATCCGCTAGTGTTTCAAGGTTTAATGATTTAACTAATGGTGTTATTCTTGTCAGTTTTGAATATTCTCCAGTAATGAATATGGCAGCTCTTTTTTGAATTTTTTCTAGTTTATCAATGCTTTATTTGGTGGATGGGTCCCATACAGAAGATGCATATTCTAGTACAGGTCTCACCAAAGTGAGGTAGCATTTTAGTTTTATATCTCTATTACATTTGTTAAAGTTTCTTTTTATAAAGCCTAAGGTTTTGTTTGATTTTTTTAATAACTTCATTGACATGGGGATTCCATGATAATTTCTCATTTATTAAGACTCCTAAGTATTTTGCATCTTTAGTTTGGGTCAGTTCTTTTCCATGAATGTAATATTTTGAATTTATTAGTTTCTTTTTCTTTGTTACTCTTAACAGTTGACACTTTTCTGGGTGGAAAGACATACTCCAGTTAGTTTCCCATTTTATCAATTCATCTAAGTCTTTTTGTAAAATTTTGCTATCTTGTTCTGATTTAATTGTTCTATAGATTATACAATCATCAGCAAATAACCTAACTTTTGTACCTGTTGAGATGTTGTTGGGTAAATCATTTCTATAAATCAAAAAGAGTAAGGGACCTAGCACAGTTCCTTGTGGAACTCCTGAGTTAACCTTTATTGGTGCAGATTTAGATCCATTAATTATTACAGTTTGCTCCCTGCCCAAAAGGAAGTCTTGGATCCAGTGATGTAAGGGACCTGAGATTCCAAAGTAGTTAAGTTTTTTAAGTAAACTAAGGTGGTGAACTTTGTCAAATGCTTTTGAGAAGTCAAGTAATATTGTGTCTATTTGATCATTATTGTCTAAGCCTTTTGATAATTCATCTATTAAACCTATTAATTGTGTTTCACGAGATCTATTTTTCCTAAAGCCGTGTTGATGTGGGCATAGGGCATTATATTTGTCTAGGTGGCTAATTATTTTATTATATATTATGTGTTCTAGCAATTTACAGATGATACTAGTAAGTGAAACAGGTCTGTAATTACCAGGGTCTGATTTATCACCTTTCTTAAAGAGTGGAGTTACGTTAGCTAATTTCCAATCCTGGGGCACTTTGCCCTGGTTTAGAGAGGCTTGAAAAAGAACTACAAGGATTGAGGACAGTTCATTGCTTAGTTCTTTAAATAACCTTGCAGGCAATTCATCTGGGCCAGTGGCTTTGTTTATTTTTAAGTTTTTTAGGAGTGCATGTATACCTATCTCGTCTACAGTTATGTTGTCTATTTCTTCAATTTTATTTAAATTTATTAAAACTTCCTTGTCGCCTGAGGCAGAGAATGATGATGCAAAGTATGTGTTAAGGATATTAGCTTTAGTCTCATTATCATTATAAGTATCATTTTCACCTATAGTTAATATACCATGGTATACATTTTGATGTTATTTTTAAAGCTATAGAAGAATTGATAGATGCAGACAAAAAGCTCAACACACGAACAGACGCAGGACCTTTGATAGTCACAATGAAATCTTTTTTATTTTCTAATTTATAATTTATATCAAAGATGCCCGAAATTATTTACAAACTTATAGCGTTCAACAGAGGCTTCTCACAGAGAAATTAATGGAATACTAAGGGATGCTTTGACATTTAATAAAATTTTATGTGGCAAGTTTTATTCTTCATAATAATAACATGAGATTACTGTAGAAATTCATGTGAGTTTTTGGCAGTTATATCGAATTTAGAAAACAGATAAGATTTTCGTACACCAGCTAATATACTGGACTTTAAAATGTCGCCTTCAAATTAGAGTATACAAAATATCTCACGTGTCACTGTCAAACAAGGAATATTTGAACCCTACGGGTAAAAAAGAAAAAATGAATTCAAGACCAGTTAACTTTTTCAATTTTGTTTTAGATAATTAGGCTAGATTTAACCTGCCTAAAATATTATAATTAATTCGTACAATGTCTTAAATAATGCAATGTGTTAAAATAGATTCTCTAAAATTAAGTTAATAAAAATTAATTAAGAGCAATAATGAATACACCAAGATTATCTAATCAATAGTTATTTTGGCTATTGAGCATGGTACGGCTGAAAACAATTGTGCAATGGGGAAAAACATAAAACTTCAATTTTATTCAAGAAATGAAGCTTTTCTCTTGATTTATAACATAAAAATATATTGTGACCTTATTTTTATTTTCTAATAAAGACTACCTGGTACTTTAGGGGCGATCCATAAATGACGTCACGCGATTTTGTTCGATTTTTAACCCCCCACCCCCTCGTCACACTTCGTCCCAAAAATTTAGACCTTGCCTCCAATATTACATCACCAAGCTGTGACCCCTCCCCCTAAAATCAGTATTTTCTTTTTGAAAATGAGCATGTTTCAAAACAATTTATTGTCATTTTAGTATGTATTTAGTGCAGTGTTTCTCATTTATTTTCTGTCTCCCCCCCACCCCCCTTTTAGGAAGAAAGAAAACATTTCGCCCCCCCCAGCGCAACTTTAAATAGTATCATTTGTCTATAAATATTAAATTGTTAAACGGTCAAACGAACTCCCTTTTACGGAGCCTCGTGCCCCCCCCCCGGGGTGGGGGCGCCCCACTATTTGAGAAACACTGATTTAGTGTAAGACTGCACTGTAATATCGTAACACGCGTGAATCCATGTAAAACGTCATAAAAAATAGTAATAAATCGAATATTTAAGTGGAACTTTGATTTAAAGTAGCTTGTTTTCACGTGGCGTCGCAATTCTTACCCCCCCCCCTTTTCCTCCTCGTCACACATAGTCACAAATATAGGTGCGTGACGTCATTTATGGACGGATCTTATAGCATTAACATATTTTTCGGGGGGGGGGCGGCAAATTTGGGTTCTGCCCCGTGCGGTACCTACCAACGCTACGCCGCTGATTCTAAATATTATTAGCTATCGTTTGGCGTTTATTTTAACCCGATAGATGTTATGGTTGGCGAGAAATTGACAAAATACTGATATTTTTTCGGGTTTTTTTTGTGGATTTTCCAGGAAATCCAGTAAACCTTTTCGCTATTTTTTTGGCCGTTGCACATCCTTGGGACCTCCTTAGCAAATTTGCAAAAGACTCGAACCCTCTATCTGGTATTGTTCAGGAGGAGTTGCATGTGCAAGCTTGACAGACATTTCAAATATATAAACGCAATTTATCCCATGGGAAATTGGGTTAAAAATGATATTCCTGTAAATGTTATGAAGTAAAATCCCATCAATCAAGAGGGTTGAAGTCACTTGTTTGCGTGCTGGTACATGAGTTTTTGCAGTGGTCAAGAGGCTTGCCGACGCTTGATTGGGTGCTGGTACATAAGTGTTTGCAGTTGTCAAGAGGCTTGCCGCCACTTGTTTGGGTGCTGGTGCATGAGTGTTTGCAGTGGTCAAGAGAGTTGAAGCCCTAGATTATGTGTTGGTTTGTGAGTTTTAAGATTTTGAGATTTCACGCGACTCAGCGGTGAAATCAGTTAAGACCAAAAATATACTTTATTTCCAACCTATTTCATCAAATCTTAACACAGATAAATTTATAATATAAACATTTTACTGCAGATTAAGAGAATTGCGATATTTCCTAATAATACCATGAAAGGCAAATGCAGATCGTGTCGACACGGAATTATTCTTTTTTTCCAAGTGAAAAATTTGAATAATTATTATAGCCATATCATCTTATATATAAATATCTAAATTGAACAGAGCTGGAAATATTTTATTAATTTAGAAATGGAGCAGACACTTCTGTAAAAATAGTTACCACAATGATTATCAACAAAAACACACAAAAGGAGAGAGTGAGAGAGAGTGAGAGAGAGAAGGGTTTTGAAGATAGAACTATAGACAGGAAGAGATAAATTATTTTCTTTTTAGGATATATTTCGAATAATGTGTACACTTTTAGTACTTTCAGACATGAGAAGATATTTGCTGCATTGTACCTTCTGCTACATCAGACCGTGTTGTTGTAGGTGTCGTCTGCTACACCTGCTATAATAAGGAAAAAATCGTGCCACACCAAGAAAAAGGGATGCCCACACATCAACACCTTCTGCATGAAAGACCCTGTGAAAACGCAGCTGTTCACAGACAAAGTGCATGAAAGTCTCTCAAAGATGTCCCCACACGTCACCATTGACTCCAAATGGACGCATCTCAGAAACACGATCTATACATCAGCATTAAATGCCTTTGGCAAAAATTTCCCAAAAACACGGACGGGTTCGATGCACATTGGGATGAGATGAAACCTGCAAATGAGGCTAAAAGGAAAGCTCTTATGGCCTACAAGGAAAAGCCTACACCCGACAGGCTGCATGCCTTAAAAACAGCCAAGTTGCATGCCCAAAAATTTGCACCTCAGTGTGCCTATACCTACTGGCTTAACCTCTGCCCCAGCATACAGTCAGCTGCAGACATGGGCAATGCCAAAGCCATGTACGAAAATATGTTTTAAAGCAACTGGCCCTCAGTGCGGTTTCCTGGATGGTCTGTCTTATGCCACAGAGATGGTTTTCTCCATACGGCAGCTCCCAGAAAAATGCGGAGAGCAGCAGATGCCACTATACAATGACTCTGTGGATCTTACGAAAGTCTTTGATTTAGTCAGTTACAACGGGCTATTCCAAATCCTGGAAAAAGTGGCTGTCCCCCACACCTACTCGCCACCATCAGACAGTTCCATGAAAATATGCAGGGCACAGTGCAGTTCGATGGAGCTCCATCAGAAGCCTTTCCAGTCAGCAGCGGAGTTAAACAAGTTTGTGTTCTCGCACAAACGCTGTTCGCAATATTCTTCTCTGTACTGCTTCGATACGCATTTAAGGATAGCCGTGATGGAATCTGGTTACACACCAGAGCTGATGGAGGATTTTTCAACACTGCCCGCCTCCGAGCCAAAACCAAAATGAAAGATGTCCTAATTCGTGGGCTACTCTTTGTGGATGATGCGGCACTTATGGCACACACAGAAACTGGTTTGCAACAATTGGTGTCAAGCTTCTCCAACGCCTACAAAGAATTTGGCCTCCAAATCAACTTGAAAAAGACAAACATCATGGCCCAAGACACACGCTCTCCTCCTAACATCAATATTGACTAAAAAAACTTGGAGGTAGCGGACAGCTTCACCTACTTGGGGTCCAAGGTCTCCAATACACTGTACATCGAGGACGAAACAAACAGTAGAATTGGCAAGGCAGCTGCAACAAAGGCTAAACAAAATAAATGGGTCTGGCAAAACACCAAGCTAACGGAGGAAACCAAACTGTGTCTATCGAGCCTGCGTCATCAGTACGCTGCTATACGGGAGCGAGACATGGACCACTTAACATACCATGAGCTCAAGCTTAATAGCTTCCACTTGAGGTAACTGCGTCGCATCCTTGGCATTAAATGGCAAGACAAAGTGCCAAATATGAGGTCCTGGTGTGTGCCAATAGCCAAACCATGTCGTCCTTAGTACAATCCTTAGTGAAGGACGCCTAAGATGGCTAGGACATGTAAAAAGAATGAGCCTAAGTCGCATCTACAAGGACCTCCTATATAGAGAACTGGCATCGGGAAAGAGGAAGACAGGGCACCCACGTCTGCGATTTAAAGATGTCTGCCAGAGTGACATGAAAGCAGCCAGAATACACACAAGCGACTGGGGGTGTAAGGCATAAGACCGTTCTACGTGGCACACAGTTGTAAAAGGGGGCGTCATAGTAGCCGAGGAGCAAAGGTTTGAGGAGTCTACAGACAGAAGAGCTAGGAGAAAGGCCAAAACATTGGGAAGCACAGAACTCGTGTGCAAAAGCTGTGGTAAAGACTGTCACTCAAGGATAGGACTGCCTAGCCACACGAGGAAATGCAACCCAACCCAACGGTGATGCACCATCGTCTTGCGAGACGGCAGGATGTCGATGTCTGCTACATCAGACCATGTTGTTGTAGTTGTCTGCTACATCAGACCGTGTTGTTGTAGGAGTCGTCTGCTACATCAGACCGTGTTGTTGTAGGAGTCGTCTGCTACATCCGACCGTGTTGTTGTAGATGTCGTCTGCTACATCATACCGTGTTGTTGTTGGTGCCGTCTGCTACATCAGACCGTGTTTTATTGGTGCCGTCTGCTACATCAGACCGTGTCGTTGTAGGAGTCGTCTGCTACATCCGACCGTTTTGTTGTAGATGTCGTCTGCTACATCATACCGTGTTTTATTGGTGCCGTCTGCTACATCCGACCGTTTTGTTGTAGATGTCGTCTGCTACATCATACCGTGTTGTTATTGGTGCCGTCTGCTACATCAGACCGTGTTGTTGTAGGAGTCGTCTGCTACATCCGACCGTTTTGTTGTAGATGTCGTCTGCTACATCATACCGTGTTGTTGTTGGTGCCGTCTGCTATATCAGACCGTGTTTTATTGGTGCCGTCTGCTACATCAGACCGTGTTGTTGTAGCTGCCGTCTGCGACATCAGACCGTGTTTTATTGGTGCCGTCTGCGACATCAGACCGTGTTTTATTGGTGCCGTCTGTTACATCATACCGTGTTGTTGTTGGTGCCGTCTGCTACATCAGACCGTGTTTTATTGGTGCCGTCTGCTATATCAGACCGTGTTTTATTGGTGCCGTCTGCTATATCAGACCGTGTTTTATTGGTGCCGTCTGCTACATCATACCGTGTTGTTGTTGGTGCCGTCTGCTATATCAGACCGTGTTTTATTGGTGCCGTCTGCTACATCAGACCGTGTTGTTGTAGGTGCCGTCTGCTACATCAGACCGTGTTTTATTGGTGCCGTCTGCTACATCAGACCGTGTTTTATTGGTGCCGTCTGCTACATCAGACCGTGTTGTTGTAGGTGCCGTCTGCTATATAAGACCGTTTTGTAGTATCATTTCATTAACTATTGTGAAGCACCAACATGACCCAATTTTAAATAATTTTATCTGGTAATAGCTTCTAAAGCCACCCTACTTTTGTTGGCTTCTTATACAGTTTAGACTTTAGACGTATTACTTTAAATGGAAACCCTAAATAGATTCCACCGTAAAGAATTCATCCATCCGTCAGTCAGTAGAAGTCTACCTTGACCGTCCAGCTCACGATGACGTCACGTGACCGACCCCTCTACCCCCACCCCCACCCTCCAACCTACCACCGGCCATTGTGAAGTCGGCCCAAGCGCTGGTCTTCCCTCGATTTGTTCCCGTCGACAGGGATGCATTAATTTCACATAAGCCATCATTTTCTTTTCCTGGGCGTCCATAGAAGGCCCCTCTCCATCTTCCCTTCATTTCTCAGCCCCGGGTTCGCTGCAACGCTGCGTTGATTTGGATGGGATTGGGCGGGGGGGGCGAGTAATTATAGTGTATGATAGAATCGGTTCAAAGCAGCGCGTTGTGTAATGAGCCGCCACGGTTATCGATCACAAATCCCTATATATAAATACAGTTGTAACTCATTCATTTATTAAGCTATTTATACGTCTCAACAAACTGCGGCAAGGGAGAAAAGCGGTAAAATTGTTTGCACAAATAAGGGTTATTCTTTTAAGACCTTCGTTGCACAGATGATTTTCCAATGTTTATTTTTTTTTAAATACACAGTAGTGTATGTCAGTTCTAGTTCCATATACAGTAGTTTAATTGTCAATAAGTTTATGTCAATACTATATACAATGGTATATGTCAGTAAGATACAGTTTATGTCATTATTATATACAGTGGTATATGTCAGTAAGATACAGTTTATGTCATTATTATATACAGTGGTATATGTCAGTAAGATACAGTTTATGTCATTATTATATACAGTAATCTAGGCCTGTATGAGGTCTTAAAGTTTGAATCTTATTTAGTCTGAACCTGAATATTTTATCCTAACTGAAAGCTTATGTAAAAATTATGGGCTTTAACAAGTGTCTTCATCAGTTTTTTGTTAGCTCTCTAAGCGAAGAGCTTGTTTGAAAACATTGACATGGTTTCTGATAGCAACTAGCGATGTTTGTTGACTTTTCCCTATCGTTGAAACTGAGTCAATTTATCATTGTTTTTTTTATAAATATTTATTTTTGTTATTTGTTATCGTTTGTGTCTGGTTAATGTTATTCTCTTCTATGATACACCACAGGTAATGCGTCATCTTCAAGTAGAATCGTACTACGCTATTAAGGGAACATCATAGTAAACTACAATATGACTGATCGACACTTTTAAAGAACTAGTCACGATGGCCAGCCGGATTACTATTAAAATAGTTGAAAGAATAACTATTTTAAATTTACTTCTGAAGATGATAATTTAATTGCTTAGATATTCTCCAGTTGAAGATGTTTAGAAACACAAGTTTTCAGTCACAAAATGGCCTCCGCGTCCTGTAATTTATTTGTGTTTCAGCACACTTATGATTCAAGGGGCATAAACTCTTTTCTCCACCACTTGCCTCTATCGTCCGGCCAAAACCACATGAGATATAGCCCCGGAAGTGCTAAGAAAGCTCTCATTGAGCTTGTAATGATTTCTAACCGGCCCTAAAAGGGAGATCCACATCACCGAAAATAATGATCCCGAGACCACGGTCGCGGCCCGTACAAACATACCCCCCCCCGATCCCCCGCCAACCCAACTACCTCCTGCGCCATCATTCAAGTGCCATAACCCTCTATCGCCACGGATTCCCTACATGGGCCCAGGTCCCAAATAATAAAGGCGTGTTTGCCGAGAAGATGGCGGCACGGGGCGGCATCCATCAGAGAGGGTTTTCAGTGAAAACCAATTAATGTTTCGATAGTTTTATGGAAACTTGCTATGATTGCAGTGTCATGCGACCGGTGAGGAGACGGGTGCGGGGTGGCGCCAAGGTTTCGATAAAAGGCCATTGGCCAGATGAGATGTAGTCGCTTTATTTTATCTGGGGGCCAACAGAGGATAGGGTCATCAGAAATGTCATTTGTCTCGCCAAAGTGCCGTCTAAGAATGGGTGGCGATGACATTGTTTTAATCGAGAATTTTGAATTTCGAAGGGTGGTACTTTTTTTTTAAAAGAAAAAGCTTTGGGTTTATCGAGGCTACACTTTGGGGCACATTATAGAAAGTGATTTTTAAAAAGGAATTGCTGGACTAATGTCAATGCATAGAAAATGAAAGCTGTAAGAATTTTTTTCAAGTAAAAATATGAAAGTAGTGGAAATATGCCGCCCAACAAAAATGTGTGTCTTTCGAGCTTCTGACAAAATATGCAGTCAACTAGTTCACTTTGAAAAACATCGCAACTAGCGCTAAACCATCTTTGGTACTTAACTGGGCAGCAAATAAGCTGCAGAGTCCTGAAGACTGGCCATGAAAACCCTCCAAATGACATCCTTTAGACCTGTATCAAAGATTGGTCTTATAGATTATAGGTCGATAAAGAACTCACCAAACTGCAACAACACACAGATAGGATGTAGATTAATATTTCATACAGATTAGGACTGCGACAAAGCTTTCTAATAAATGACGAGATACACAAAAGGAATTGTGTGATTAAAACAATAAATGTAAAGCTTTATTCCCCTGTCCGAGATTTTGTCATGTCTGATTGTGTTTCTCTAGAAAATAATAAAATGCAGAAAAAAAGGATAAAGGCAACAGAAATAATTGACATTGTTCAGATAATTATGGAAATGCCTGTCACCACGAAAAGCTAATCCTCTTTCAACAAGAAATCGGATCATTGCAAGATTACTCTTTAGTACATACTTACAGTATTTGCAAGTTTTAAAGCCTCATATTGCATTCCTTCGTCCATTCCAGTTGTCAGCTGCCGTTCAATAATAATCTCTGTTAGACTCGCATCAAAAAAAAAGAAAAAGAAAGAAATAGGTAGTATAGTATTTAGAGAAAGGAAACGGGAGCCTATGGCTTTAAAATATTAAAAATGTAAACAATTTTTTTTTAAATAAGTCATTAAATAAAATTAAGTTTTAAGCTATAATGCGCAGTTGGTTATTACACTGGTAGTTTAACTTGGGTAGGGCTTTCGAATATAAGATGTGCCTAGGGCCTACGAATATAAGCGTGCCTAGGGGATTCAAATATAAGAGTGCCTAGCTAGGCAGTGATGGCGAACCTTTTTTGGATCCGCGTGCCCAAATTTCAATTAAAACCTACTTATATATAGCTAAGTAACAACACGAAGTGCCAGCAAAGTGATGTAAGGAAATAATATTTTAGTTGCGTGCCTGCTGATGAGGCTCTGCGTGCCGACTGTGGCACGCGTGGCATAGGTTCGCCATCACTGGCCGAGGGCCTTCAAATATAAGCTAGGGCCTTCAAATATAAGAGTGCCTAGGGCCTACGAATATAAGAGTGCCTAGGGCTTTCAAATATAAGAGTACCTAGGGCCTACGAATATAAGAGTGCCTAGGGCTGACGAATATAAGATTGCCTAGGGCCTACGAATATAAAAGTGCCTAGGGTCTACGAATATAAGAGTGCCTAGGGCTTACGAATATAAGAGTGCCTAGGGTCTACGAATATAAGAATGCATAGGACCTACGAATATAAGAGTGCCTAGCGCCTACGAATATAAAAGTGCCTAGGGCCTAAGAATATAAGAGTGCCTAGGGCCTACGAATATAAGAGTGCCTAGGGCCTACAAATATAAGAGTGCCATGGCCTACGAATATAAAAGTGCCTAGGGCCTACGAATATAAGAGTGCCTAGGGCCTACGAATAAAAGAGTGCCTAGGGCCTACGAATATAAAAGTGCCTATGGCCTAAGAAGACCTTAAAACGGCCCTGTCTGGCAATGTATGATAGACTGTAGTTTCCATTACATCCTGACAATATATGATTGACTTAGCCTTCCTTTACAACCTGGTAATAAATGATAAGCTTAAATTTCGTTTACAATCTTGCATTCGCCAATACATGAGATTTTCTCCTATTGAAATACGTCCAGCAGGGATCCCAGACCGTCGAAAGGGGAAAGTAACTCGTGCATTCATCTTTAATTGGTTGTCAACGAATCAAACCTGACCCAGCCAAATGTCAATTAAGGTCACGTGCCTCCTCCCCCCCCCGCTCCCAACACACACACACACACACAATCAACTGTTGGCACTTTGTTTTGTCACTCTTCATGTTCACTTAAAAAATGGGGAAGCGGTGGACAACTTCAGATGTAAAGGACTTGAATTTCCTGCTTAACGTTTTGTAACTAAATAAGTCCATTTGATATTCCTAGCAATTCACCCACCGATCAATCCAGACGTTTTTCTTACTAGACTACATGCTATAATAACATTCTGTCTGCAGCGTCTATCATTTTCCTAAAAGCTTATTCACTGAATAAAATATCATACAAAATGTACAAAACGCCCATCACTCTGGCCATTGATCCATCGAAACAATAATCTGATCTTAGTCATGCCAGTAAAATGATTTACTTCACTTCATCACGTTCCCATGTAACAAATACTCAAGATCAAACGGTTTGGAAAAGTTATCCTTGTAAGACGAATACGTTAGTCTTAAAATTGCCATTAGCCTTGAGTCCCTTCTTCACCTGGCAATCAAATGGCATTCTGAACATAAAGAGAATGTGTTTGCTTTTAATTTAACATTTACGCCAAGCATTACTCGTCATTCACATTTTCCTCAGCACGAAAAAGACACTGAACGGTTGATTGATGGAATATCATTATTTAAAACATGTTGTTAAAGGATTTTTTAGTTTCAAATTTATAAAAAGCTACACATTTGTGTAATTTCTATCACTATCAACAACAAAAAATTAATTTAATTTCCCCTCGCGTCATTAGACTCAGCGAGTCATAAAAGCGTTTCTTTTTGGGGCCTGTTTGATAACTTTACTTTTTTTCCCCCCATTTGTTCATAATGGCTTGCGATAAAAAGTAAATCTTTTAACAGTCGTGTCCATTTTAAACAGCTGTTAATGGAATGTTATCTACAATGAATGGATAGTTGTTATCTTATTACTGGTTGAGGCTTAAATAATTTCTATCTAAACTGTCTATTACAACACAGGAAAGTGTCGCCTAAAGTTTGTAAGTTCGTCTCGTAAATTAATTTAAAAGTCATACAAAGATTTACACAGGTTTCGACTTTAAAATCCTTTTGAAGATTCTCCATTAGATTTCTCTAATCATCTCCAATTCGTGCAAACGGTACAACGATTAGAATGCGACTAATGTTTTGAGGGTTCCAATATCTCATAGGGGCCGTCCATAAATGACGTCACGCACCTAGGGGGGAGGGGGATCACACTTTTGTGACGATGCGTGACGAAGGGGAGGGAGGGGGTTGAAGAAATGTGACGTCACATCAAACGGGTTACTTTAAATAAAACTTCCATTGAAATATTAGGTCGCTTACAATTTATTTAATGACTTTTTTTAAAAAAAATCAGTGCTTCTCAATGTGCCGGTCGGTAGGCCATCAGACGCTGGTTGGCGTAAGCTATCAAGACACGAAAATTAAATCTAATTATAATCCTTAAGTTTGAGAATCCACAAGATAACGTATGAAATTGTTACACTACGTCGTTTGATGATGACATCAAAGCATTTGTGATGTAACCGCATCTCCGTTTGGTTATCTCACGGCAGGAGTCGTCGAAATTTTTTGCCCGTTACCCCAAAATATACAAGTTTATATATGCGTTATCGAAAATGCTACTGGTGAGGTTTACAAGCATGACAAGTGTCTGAAAATGATCTGAATAGGATTATGTGTAGATATTTTAATTCAAAACGACAAGGAATATCCTTTTTCTTTCAAAAAAAGAGGGAATCTATTTGATAGAATTAAAAACGTTTTAAGTTTGATATAATTGTTCGATAGGTTTTTGGTTTTTGGTTTTTTGGCCATTCTAGTCTTCTAGATATAATGATAAATGAGCCCATTTAAAATTAGTCAAGTATTCATTAACTTTATTGAATGCATCAAATTCTTGACATCGCAATTCGAGAGGAGCACAAAACAACTTTTCTTCTTAGCTCAGTTTTCAGGGCATTAAATTTTAAATATCACAGAAAGGATACGTGATACAGTATAAGTCATGTGGATTAAGATTATTGTCACTCGTGTCAATATAAATGAAAGTAGGGTAGATTTAGGTGTCTTCGTATAGTACGTAGGTAAGAAATCTACATAGTTGTCAAATTTTTTAAAAAAATGCATTTTCTGGAAGGAAACGGTTCAATAATGGGCATATGTTCCAATCGTACACGGACACATGACGTATTTTAATATATCTAGTGGATTGTAGTGGATGTTATATGTCCCAAATGAGTCTGCATTACCCCCCAAGAATTCCCTTTTTGACCCCAGATGAGGTTATTTACCTCTGTTCGCCGACCTCTTTCTCACGGGATGCCCAACAGTCAATTGAGGGATTTTTTAAAAAATACATTTTAAAAATGTTATTTTTAAATATATTTTTTTCTAAACAAAGGCGTTAACTGTGATGAATAATAGTCAATGTTTAATTTGTATGCATTAAAATAAAATATAATCTAAGGATGTTATAAACTTTTTTAAAAAATGCTTCACGCGGGTTACGATATTACAATATAGATCTTCACTAAATAAATAATAAATACTTAACTGACAATAAAAGTGATTTGAAACATACTTATTTTCAAATAGAAAATAAAGTGTTTTTGTTTGTTGTTTTTTTATATTTTTTTATTTTTTGGGGAGGGGGGTCAAAGATTTGTGACGTATTTTTAGAGGGAGGTCTAAGTTTTTGTGACGACGCGTGACGAGGGGGGGGGGAGGGGGGTAAAAAATCGGCCAAAATCGCGTGACGTCATTTATGGACGGCCCCATAGATTAGAACATGATGTTACAATAAAATGATGTCTATGGTCTAAAATATGTTCAATATTGCTACTCTTGTTTAATATCGCTCACCAATATACAGAGAGAAATGTATGACTGGGGGAGGACAGCGGACAGACTCATTTCTACCACACTAAAGGGGCAAATAGCATTGCGTCATTAACTCTTTGAGAACAGAACGGAGAAAGAAATTCCAATGAGTGCTTTTATTTTATTTTTAAATCAAAATTTTATGGTTCCAATTACTCACTAATACCTTAATTATAACTTATAAATGTATATCCAATAACTTATTCAATATCTTCCTATTCCGCCCCTACACCATCCCCCTCCCCCAATCTCAGAGCCGCCCAAGATCATTGACCAGTTATCGTCACCGCCCACGGTCAATGTCAGGGAATGGGAAACTGTGGAGCTGGTCTGTAACGTCACCGGTATACCGACCCCCACAGTCTCGTGGTACAGAGTCTCGTCTGGCCTCATTGAGGGGGATGACGCGGGAGCCAAAAAACGTAAGTCTAACATCCCTGGATGTTTCCAATATGTGGAGGGGGGATATAAAATTATTTTCGTCCCCACGCCTTATCAGTATAACATGAGAAAACAGATATATATTTTCAACCTTGGTCAATTTCCACAACGGCAAACTTTCCCTGGCTCCCTAACTACTTGAACATCAGGCAACTGTTCTGTTGGCACTCAACACTCTTTCAATTTCAAGCATGAACATTTATTGTTTGGGTTGGCAGACATCGCAAGTCTCATCTTGGCAGCGTGATGTCTCATGGTATCCACTCAAATTCATCTACAGACACTTAAGAGTTAACATCCTAATGCTACTTAGGCGTGACGTGGACGCTCTCACCTCATATATACATCTCTATGTTCACTGCATGCAGGTATCGGTATGGTCGGTGAAGTTCTCGTCATCCACAACGTGTCCAGGTACTGTGATGACAAGTATGAATGTGTGGCCTTCAATGACGTCGATCCGGTGGCTACCAGAGAAATTCGTGTTCATGTTGAATGTAAGTACTTTTGTTTGGTACTTTAAATGTATGTAATCTTGAGCACTTTGAATACATTAATTTTATTTGGCACTTTGAGCGCATGCGCTTTGATTGTTTGCTTTAAAGGTACATTTATTTTGCCCAGCCATCCCATCAGATAGTGCAGGGATTCTCGGATATATAAGGACTGTGTTTGGGGTAAAAATGAACAAACGTAAGGGACGTCAATATTGAGAAGTGGCAGGTGGTCTCCAAGTCTCACGCGAGAGCCTCTGATTGTTGAACACGACATCCGCATTTTCAGTTTTATATTTATTGTAAAATCTTCTCTCCGTACTTGAGTCTAAAGATATCAAGTCCCCTCTTTCATGCCAATGATTAAACGACCTTAAACAATGTCTTTGCACCTGATGGAGGAGGGTGGTGGTTGAATTAATACAACAGTTTATATAAGATTTTTATGGCTCGATAAAAAGCAGCTTTTAACTAAATAAAATTGAAAAAGTCGGTAACTGATACGAACAAAGGCGTGCGAGACCAATTGGAGTTGATACTCAAAACAATTTATGGTACAAGTCTTAAAACTTAAAATACAATTGCTATTGGAGATTAAAACAAAAGGGAAGAAAATATTCTTTAAAATTTACAGCAATCAAAGTTTGGGAGCATACCGTTACTCTAAATACCACCAAGTAGAAACTATTTTAAATAAAAACAGTATAGGTATATGAAAATAAAAACCAACACAAAGGTGAATGCTTGGTAAGTACTGTGTAAATACCAAATCCTCCTCGAGCTTGTACCGTCACTCGCTTCGAGACATTGAGGTAACTAAATGTTTTGCATCCCAGATTAGTTTTTTTAGTTTAAATGTCACCTTTGGATGGCGGCGGAGCGAGGGAAGGGGGCAAGGAGAGGAGCTTTGTTATGATTGGCTAATTCATAGCCGTTAATTAGCTTCCAAACATGACAATGGGAAAGGGGAGAGTTTTTACCAAAATAAAATAAAAGCCTCGGAAGAAATTAATAAAACAAATTAATAAAATATCATTTAAAAAAATCTTCAATTTTAAATATAGAAAGGAAAAATCTTCCTTTTTTTCACTTCTGAAATAGTAATTTAAAGTTTTCTTGTTGTGACTTTCCACTAAAAAGCATCATTTCCTTATAATAGCATTAATGATTATTGCGAGCAAACATGGCACCTGCCCTAGGCGGCCACGCCACCGCCTCTGGAACAGTCACAACGATGTGATGGTCAGACACCACGAGAAAAATGCGTCGCCGCCATATTTATGTGCCTGGTAGGCAAGGTATGGCTCGGTGACGTCACAACTCATAACAGCCAGCCATCACGAGGAAAGGCTGGAGTCAAAATTTCTATTGTGCTATTGGCAGGGACGTAACGTACTGGCAGTCTAATGACTGTCTTTTACAGTAAGTCGAGTAACGAAATGTGGTCAGAACATTCCGCATTTCCAGACTTTTTAAGCCTCTTTTGGCTGCCTCTAATACCATGAACTACAGCACCAGAAATACCGCTCGATAAATCACACAATGATGAATGCTTTCCATTGCCATAATCAGTGCTGGATCTACCTATTTGCTAAACAAGCTATAGCTTAGGGCCCATCTTCTTAGGGGCCCCCCGGAATTTTTTTTAATAACTCTAATTATTCGAAAATCATATTTGGCACTACTTAGAATATCTGGACTTCAAAAGGGCCCCCATATCTCAAATAGCTTAGGGCCCCATCAAGTCTAAATCCGGCCCTCGCCCTAACATACATTTACAAATTCCCTCTCTCTCTCTCACCTAGTTCCGCCTGAAGTTCGTCTACCAAACAAGAAGCTCGGCCAAACAAAGGGAAAGTCCACAATTCTTGAGTGCGAGGTAACAGCATACCCTCAGATACTCAGTGTTTGGAGGCGGGGTGGCAAAGAACTGCAGAGAGGTTCGAACCACGCGATCGAAGTCTACAACGAAGGCAATAAAGTTATCCTGAATCTTAGGATACAGTCTGTTCTAGAGGAAGACTTTGGAGAGTATGAGTGTTACGCACAAAATCTTTTGGGAGATGACTCTGAGATAATGCTCCTACATGGTGAGTAGACATGTCCCTAGTAGTCTAACATGTGAGATTGGGCTAGTTTTGACCTGGACCATCCACGTGTAGGATTAGGTTGCCACGAACAGGCCGTTTACATAGTTGAATAGTTTGCCACGATCTGGATTCTTAACTTTGGATAAGGTATAGTTTTCAAGCCAAAGACCTCTCAATAAGGTGATTATTATGTCGTAAAATTTCGTTTCTTTGAAAATAAATCAAATATATCTCGTGAAAGTTAATATGTATTATTTCATAGTTTTTCTGTATATTGTCGTAAATTGTATATTGAAGAAAAAACCCAATCCTTTTAGTTTATATACTTTTTGTCAATGGTTGTTTTACACCTTTTGTCCTGGCATCAGAGACACCAAAACCAGAACCGAAGACATCAACAACAACGACTACGACTACGAAACCAACATGGCACCAAAATGTCGACCAAAGAAACGGCCACCACCATTCTAACAATGGAGAAAATCAGATACGCGGGGTTGGACTGTAGGTCATTGAATTCTATTCTAACTAAAGTAGGGGTGGTTTGGGGGTGGGGGTGGGAGTCAATGAATTATTTATTTTTTTTTCAAAACTTGATGAAATTATATAATTTAGACATTATCCATTTTTAGGAAGTTTATATTCTCTGTTTAAATTTCCAATACAACTTTCTTCCCTTTTTACGATCGTGATATTTTTGTTAGTATCTCTGTTTTTTTTAAATGAAGATTATGAACGAATTTGATTGGATGAATTTGTACCTAGTGATAACAATCGTTACGTCTCACTCCTAGCGATGGTGCAGACCCAACAAAAAGCCTGCGTTATCAAAAGGGAGACAAAGAGGAATCTAAAGTTTCCAGCCAGCGTCAGATAGGGGATCAGTCACGAGGAAATCATAAACAAGGTAAGGACCGCCTTCTTGGTCACGTGTGTGCGGATGAGATCTTTGATCATTAGAAAAAACAAAGAAGCAGACCAAAAAAGTATGTAGTGCCCATATAATGATATTCAAAATGTATTTCACTATTTTAAAGTTTTAATTTTAAAGTGTTAAAAGGGGCAAGTCGAACAGCGCGTTACACTTTGTGTCTCACCACCAAATGTCCTATATTAACATTTGATCCTTCTACTCTTCAAGCTTTTTATTTCAATAGCTGCTAATAAATAATTAATAAACCATGGTTCACCCGATGGGACAGCTGACAAAGCATTTTCTACGACATCCATCGTAAGGTTATATTCAACATTAATTTTGCGTATCATCAAACAGTAATTTAATATTCGTTTGAACACGAGTGAAAAGATGCCTTTGAAATTATTTTGCTACCTACAGATGTACATAAAAGTTTATCGTAATTTTTTTTACAAACATATTTATACTAAAAGCAAGTGTACTCTAAAACCGTTAATTTCCCCTGATCATCTAAATAGCCGACATCTTATATAAAGATATTGATGAATAAGATTCAAAATTAACACAACATTCAACTATTGGAGTAGCATACAAAGGGGTCCTAAAAGACATGTGAATCATTGTCAAATGAAGCTTTAATATATCATATAGAATGGGACTGCGATAAAGCTTTTAAATAAAATACAAAATACACAAACAAATTGTTCAATGAAAACAATAAATTTGAGCTTTATTTTTAAACTAACACGACAGTAGATGTTTCGGCTAATGCCTTCATCAGCACAATAACATAAAATACGTACTTACAAACATATTTATACTTAAAGACTCTGCGGTGATGAAGTAGACTTTTTGGAGAAAAGTAATGGAATGCTGCGGATTTTTTTCGAATGAGGTCATACCCGGAAACAGTTTTAATATCCACTGTCAATCGAATTAAAGGCATGACCAGACAGGACACGTTTAGATCATCTGTTTTTTTTATCAATGTGATCGATCCAAATTTATTTTAACTTTTCATTCCCATAATTTTAAAGCCCGCCAGGTGATTCTCAAAAACCGACCAATCCTCATGGCTGACCCTCTAACTCAAAGACCCTCTAGGTCTTCAAAAAACCTCCTCTTTTTGCTTTTCCGAGAGATAGAAGCCTCAGAGATATATTTGTAAGAAGTCACCTTCCCACAATGAAAGCATTTATTGGAACAAAAGGTTGCAACTATAACCGTTGCAATACTTGTCCATGTGTGATTGAAATTAACAAAATTTCTTTCCCTCTTGAAAAATACATAATAAAAAATGGATTCACTTGCACAAGTCGCAACGTGATTTATGCAATTCTTTGCAAGAGGTGTAATAAAATTTACGTGGGTGAGACAGGTCGTTGTCTTGGTTGATCAGTTTAGAGAACACCTGTATAATATAAATAAAACAGGCTCCATGTCCTGTGTCTAAACATTTTAACAGTGTGGACCATGACGGCATTTTCAGATATTGCAGTAACTGGTACTTTTATATGCAAGCAATACCCATGATAGGATCCACATGGAAAATAGACTTATAAAACGATTTGGTACGTTGGCTCCATATGGAATTAACCAAAGTCATAATTTTACCTAACTGCTGAATCTTGTTCCCATTGTGGTTTTCACTGTAACTTTAGATACTTCCTCCTTTTTCCTATATGCTGTGTCCTTGTTTGTTTGTTTTCTTTTCTTTTTCTTTTACATAAATATTTTATGATATAATCTATCTATACATATAATTCTCTTCGTGGTCGGACCCTGCGAGGCAACAAGAAGCTGCATGTGCAACAGAACGTGACGAATGACCCTCGCTCGGGTCAACTAAACACTGTTGGCAAGCGTGGTGGGATGAAAATAAAATTTAAAAAGGGGTGGGGGGTGGGAGTGGGTGGCAAAAATGCACTTGCGTTCACTTGCATTGTCCTTCACAGTAAATGTGAAATTCGTAGTGTACTGGTTATCACGTCCGCCTCATACGTCGATGGTCCTGGGTTCAAGCCCCAGCGAAAACATTGTGTTTTTTTTTAATTTTTAAAATTGTCTGTTTGTGCCCGTTCTTTTACCCCTTTATTGCCAACACTAGCTGATTTAGTTACGGGTGAAGACTTCCTGAAAGACACAGTTGTCAAAATGGGATGGGTTTGGGCAAACGACTGTGATTGAATGAAAAGAGGAATTCTGGAGAGACCCGCGGCGTAGCATACGCCGCAGACTTGCTCATAATAGACAGTGCAAAGAACGGATGGGGGGGGTGAGAGTACAGACACAAAAAGCAGCACAAAGTAAGTAAAAAATAGCGAGTAAGCATGGAGACAAGCACACTGAGGTTGTTGTTACCCGCCTCCCATTTAATACGACCATCCCTTAAACATAAACTGTGATTGGCCGACCCTAGCGAGGGTTAGTCATGTTTAGGGTTGTTAATTGCGTGTTGTTGTTTTCTGTTGTTTTTTAAAACCGATTATCGATTATGTAACTCTGATTTTAAACCGATTATCGTTTTATAGCTGACTTCATAGAAGTTAGGGGTGTACCGAATTTCTCCTGCAAACGTCTAGAAACCAACAATGAGTTGGCAGTCCCCCCCCCCAAACCGACGTTCACTCGCGTTGTTTTGATTTCTTCGTGCTGTAGTTTGTGTCCGTTATTTCTCCACTTTCTTTGCACTCTCCATGAGCAAGTCTGCGGCGTATGCTACGCCGCGGGGCGTCTAGTATGTTTTAAGAATTTAAATATTACTTATTTAGGCATTAGCCGAAAACGTCTACTGTCGTGTTAGTTTAAAAATAAAGCTCAAATTTATTGTTTTCACTGCACAATTTGTTTGTGTATTTTGTATTTCAAATGAAGTTTAAGTGCTGAAATGTCGCTGATAAGCTGGTGATGATTATAACGTATTGGTAACTCCTTTAGAGGATTTCATTTCTTTTTAATAAACCATGGCTATAATCAGGGCCGTCTTAACGCATAGGGCCCGTTGGGCATTTGCCCGGGGGCCCACGAGCATAGGGGCCCCATGGGAATATGTTTATTTGTATATTATATGAATATTTCATTTTTATTTCTGCGGGGGAGGGCTCCAACACTATTTCTTTGCCCAGGGGGCCCAAAATAGTGTAAAGACGGCTCTGGCTATAATCAATGTTCCTGAAACAGCCTGAATCCCTGTGTTAATTTTACAAAATTGATTCAGGTTGTTTTTTTTTCAATTAAAAGAGAAAAAAACTAGTGGCAAAAGTAAGTAAAGTCTGTGTGAATGGGGCGACCGCTTTGGTCAGCAGTTTGAATGTTTTCATTACTGTGTATGATTGATATAGGCTTTGCCAATTCTAAAACTGGAAAACGGCATAGCTCAATGAGTAATGTTCTATTTTTAGATTACATTTAAGCGGAACAATGTTTTGAAGCATAAATAAAGTCGAATCACTATGTTCTCAAAATTTTGAGCATAGTAAAATTACGAAACTGTTTTTCCTTATTCAAGTCCAATAAGCTGTCTTAAATTAACGAAGAATTAACGAATGGCTGATAATATGCATTCTTCTCAATATACCCTACATTTACATATTGACTCGTATTTTTATACAAATTTTTATGAAATTTGTCCTAAAGAAAGAAATCTATAGCCCCAATATTTCTATTAATAGATCTCCCCCATATTATGACAAGGCCTATTGGGTTGCTGGCAGGCCACATTTGTAAGAGTTTTCCCCTGCATTGGCTACGATTTAGCCAACATATACCACTGGATAAAACAATTAAAAAGTTATTTACCTGGTTATAATACCGTGTACCTTTTTTTCCATACCATCTGTGTGTCCTTGTGTGTCCGTGTGTTTTCTGATATTATGTGTTTGTTTCTTTCAGGAGCAGAGGGAAACTCGGCGATATTAGACAGTAATAAAAATGAAAGCAGCGGTGTTTTCGAGACGCCATCAATATTGTTACTCATGTTACCAGTGAGTTTGCTATTTCAAACCATGAGATGCAGGTGATGCTAACTGACAGCTCGGGGGCGGTAGAAGCCAGCTCACAACTTTTATACAGTCAAATCAGCATCCGTAATCGTCACGGGTCATAGTGAAGGGAACGTTTAATGTAAAATAAAGCTGCAGGTACCTTAGTTCAGCGTCATGTAAAGATACCGTTGACGTCATACCACTAAACCAGCATTGACGACATAATTCAGCATGAACTCTTGTTTTTATTATCTCCTTTAAAATGTCTTTACTGCAAACCGTGAGATGCAGAGATGCATGTCTCCAAAAATATCAAAATGCCTAAATACGCGAGATAGTTCACGACAATTTCTGGTAAACTTTCACCGCGATTATCTTAAAATTTCTTGGTGAAATAATCAGTTTTGATTTAGTGAAATAGATACAATTAAAGTGGGTTATCGGTCCCGTTCTCTTGGATTGTTTCCCTTTTTTAAACAAAAATATTTTAAAATTTTAAAGAGAATGACGACAAAACTGATGTAGGCCTACCCTACAGTAGTTTAGTAAATAATTATATGCTTGAAAAATTATTTTTTGATTAATGAATTTCAAAATCGAAAACTATTTTTTAAATTTAGTAACGGAAGGAGATATTTTAAAGCTTACGCAATAAAACCGTCCATAAAGTAGTTTTAAAGGAAATTAAACATTTTTTTCTGAAAATAAAAACCTTCAGAAAACAAAAGTGAAAATCTTTTCAATTGGATTTAGGTGAACAAAGCACTAGTTGGTAAGAGGCCTTCTTTAACAAATAAACAACATGAAAACTAAAATAAAACATAAAAAACGTAAGGAGGTCAGTTTTTTGAGATTCTACATTTTTATGTCAGCTTATTGTTAAATTCATATCATATATATTTTTTCAACAGTTGTTTGTTTACCAAACGGGGCCTCTTACCGACGACACATTGCTTGTTCTGTGGATTCCAATTTTCAGATCTTCTCATTAGTTATTTTACATATTTCTTTCTACCTAACCCAGTGGCGTAGCTAGACCTTTTGCCGCCCGGGGCGGTCTCCAATTTGCCGCCCTTTCTAAGTAGATAGTTCATGGTTTTTATAAATTAATAAACATAAATAAATAATTGTAATTGAAACAAAGTAAAGGTGGCGAACATTTCTACCATTGAATGCCATATTTAAGTTAGTGGCAATAAAGGAGGCCAAATAAGATGTTATACCTATAAATACATATTTTATAAAAATACAGATACTTTTTTTTAAAGGTTACAAGAAAGTTACTGAGGTTGCACCAATGAGACAAACGTATTCCAAATTTACACCAAAAAATTAAATTACCAATTAGTATGCTTTTATTTTGTATTTATAAATAAATGATTTAATTATATTTTTACAAACAAATTGTGTACATTAGTATGTAAACATATTATTTATACATTTATTTTCCTAACTTTCATAGTAGAAAAATCGTGTATTATGCTATCAAAATTTAAATAATTTGTTATATTTTGTTCTATGGACAATATTGCAAGATTTTGTAGTCTTAAATCAAGGGTCGGGAAACTTTTTGTCTGAGAGAGCCATACATTATTTTTAAAACTAAAAATTCAAGTAAATGTGTGCATTTTGTGTAATTTCAACACTAAAAGTACCATAATTATGTCTCTTAATTCTTTTTAATATCATTGTTATGCTGTTTATTGTTTATGCAATTCAAAGGAATCTGAATAAACGTTTTTTTAAAGAATAGTCGAACATTTGTCTGAGAGCCAGATGCAGCCATCAATAGAGCCACATCTGGCTCGCGAGCCATGGTTTCCCAACCCCTGTCTTAAATCATGCACTCATTGTGGAACGAAGATAATTTTTTATCAACTTCAGTTTGGAGAAGCTCCTTTCACAACTAGCGACACTGATAACAATAATTGTTATAAAAATTCTTAGAATACAAAATACACAAACAAATTGTGCAATGAAAACAATATATTTAAGCTTTATTTATAAACTAATACGACAAGCGGGCCTTTTCCTCCATTTTTCCCAACGCAATGCCTCTTTTTGTAGTATAGGTACAGCCACAAAACCTGGATCATTTTTCTTTCATTATGGAACTGTTCTTTATCAATGTCAATAAAATCATTTATTTGACATTCAATTTCTTCACTTAGTAGGTTACATGGGATTATACACGAATATTTTCTTACATGGACATGCAACTGATCAAAGAGTTCTTTTAATTCCTTTATAATTCGATCCATGGATTAAAACATTTCTCGTTGTACTTCATGTTCTAAAGATAGGACCACGTCTTGTGAATTTTCCCCACTCACATGTTTTTCCCTTCTAACTTGGCGTTTCCTTTATTTTCTACAAAGTAAATAAACGATTCTACAACTTTAACTTCGCCAACATCAATAACTACGTATCTTTTAATTTGACTAGTTTAATATTTGTGGGAAATATCTGGAGAGCTGTCAAATATCATACAAAAGTTTTTAGCTTGCTTTAATTGGTCCATTATTGTTTTTCTCGCTGCACCTCTCAATAGGTCTATGAATTCATTTTGAATCATTTTCCACAAATAGGAGACACTATATTTATTACCCATCTTAATTTGTACTAAATGTTCACATAATACTGGGTCGTACTTGGCCAACAAGTCCAAAAGCTCTAGAAAATGTCCTATATTTTCAATTGAATTGATGTCTTCCTCATGAATACTTTCACGATGACCTCTCAACGCCAAATTTTGTTTAGCTAAGAATCTAATTATATCAAGTATTGTGAGAATTTCCTTTCATTTTTTCTTATTTCTTTATCAATATTCTGTTGTTGTAGTTTATCAAAAGTTGCACCATGTCCAATTCTTATTTCTAATTCCTTCCATTGGGAAAATGATCGAATCTGCAGTAGACTCAACTCATGTTGACTTATTCAGTAGTCTCAACTCGTGTTGACTTATTTTGAGATTAAATTTCCACTATTTGTTAAAACTATTTTCCGTGTTAAAATTTGATTGGAAAAAATCATCAAACAGTTGACAGCAAAAACAATATATAATTTTCTTCAATGGTGAATACACCATCCACGATCTTAACAAATTTTCACCATTATGCAAAATTTGGGGGAAAAAAACAACAATCGCGATTAATCTTTCTTGTGAAAAATCGTAATAATTTTCACTAAAATAGACTAATTCAAACTATCTAAAGCATTACTTTAATAGGATATGCATAAAATTTTTAGTGAATAAACGTATTTTAATGAAACACACACATTTTGTTTGTGCTACTTTAATGAGAAAAAAAAATAATTTTTAATAAATTACCTTAGAATAATTTTCTGAAACTTAAACAGTAATATAAATTACTACTTGCAAGTTAAACACAATATTTGAACCACAATGCCATGTAGGTACTTTTTCGCGTATCATTCTGTGCATGTCGAAAATCCACGCAATAACTGTCGCGGCGATATTAATAGTATATTCGGTCCAGCAGTGATGTGTTCTTTGTGTTGTTTTCTTATAAAAAGCGTCATCTGTGATGTATACCGCTTAATTTTCAAAACAAATCGATACAATTTTTAAACGATTTTAAATTTCTTAACGGTTATGCGTTAGTTATAACAAACAGTATGTAATAAAAAAATGTCTTGAGAATCCGTTAATTACGACTCGAAAGTACGAATATTTTATTTTCACCCGGGTTTTCATCTTTCAAAAGAAAAAGGGCGGTTGTCCGAAAGGGCTGTACTTTTCAAATGCCCCCAAATGCCGCCCCCAAATCGTGTGCCGCCTGGGGCGGACCACCCCCACCACCCCTCTAGCTACGCCACTGACCTAACCTAAATCCAACACCCCCACTGCCATTAAATTCATTTTCCTTTATTTTGAAAAATGGGAGTACAACCAAAATTAAACGGTGAAAAACGCTCTCTAAAGTCTTTAAAAAATTCTGAACAATAAACAACTTTAAAGTCAAATTTAAACTTCATTGTCGATATCAAGAATGTATTAAGAGTAAGCCAAAATTTTATCACAGAACTTAAATCTTTATATTTAGGAACAAAAACAATAGTATCTCAATTCTCAATCATGTTACCATTGTCCCAAGAAGAGCAGGACTTGTTTCCAATTCAGAATGTGATCTCAGTCACCGAATAATAAGTAATAAGTTATTTTAACATTTAATTTTTATATATTCAGCAAATACTTTTTTCAAGTATTACTGATAACTATTAAAGTTGATGTGAAGCTCATGAAAGAATATGAAATGAATAAGGAATAAAATGTAAGAAATGTTACTTCAATTTTACTTTTTTTAAAAAAAACACATCATAATCAATGCTTAAACACATCATAATCAATGCTTAAACACATCATAATCAATGCTTAAACACATCATAATCAATGCTTAAACACATCATAATCAATGCTTAAACACATCATAATCAATGCTTAAACACATCATAATCAATGCTTAAACACATCATAATCAATGCTTAAACACATCATAATCAATGCTTAAACACATCATAATCAATGCTTAAACACATCATAATCAATGCTTAAACACATCATAATCAATGCTTAAACACATCATAATCAATGCTTAAACACATCATAATCAATGCTTAAACACATCATAATCAATGCTTAAACACATCATAATCAATGCTTAAACACATCATAATCAATGCTTAAACACATCATAATCAATGCTTAAACACATCATAATCAATGCTTAATCACATCATAATCAATGCTTAAACACATCATAATCAATGCTTAAACACATCATAATCAATGCTTAAACACATCATAATCAATGCTTAAACACATCATAATCAATGCTTAAACACATCATAATCAATGCTTCCTCTAAGGTTCATTGGTCCGTGTGCAAAGTAAAAAATCTTGTGTGCAAAGTCGCGGAGCATCTATTTTTTGCGCATTATTTTACAAAATGTCCTGCGCTGTAATTCTAAACTGCTGCGCAGCTTCTATAAATTATCTGCACGGCCACGCAGCCTAAAGGGAACATTGGTCATAATCTGTATTTGTTCTTGTTTACTTAAAGGTTTCTCCGGCTTATGGGATTTTTTTAACCATTAATCCGCGATATTAATTTCATGATTCTGAATTTACCTGTGTTCTTATTGTAGTAGCTGTCTTCTCAATGATATGAATTTATTGAATATTAAGTCAAATCAAATATTAATAACAAAACTTTTTGTGCAATGCTCTTCATTTCACATGAAAACGTTTTGTGAAATGGAGTGATATAAAATATCCATGTAAACTTTGAAAATGAATTTTGAAATAATTTTTGATAAAATGCTTTTATCATTTTTAAAAACATGCAATTTTTTTCAAACATTGCACTTCTTGTTTAATCCGTTTGCTGATATATATCAATATAATTGTTCAAAAAGTGTGAGCAGTGATCATCACTATATTGATTATTGATATCTAATTTGCTATGGTATCTGAACAATTCAATCTTAACAACTTGTTCTGATTGAGATTTAATTTTTTTCTTTGGTATAATTTCTACTTTGAAGTTCTTGTAGTTGCTAGGATGATATCCAACGAAACAATTGTGTACTTAAAAATTTAACAAATTTAAATATGTGTCGAAGATCATTTAAACAATGAATCAACATTTTTGTATATTAATAATTTAATTTTTTTTTAATTATTAGTTGTCGCTCTACTGCATATTTTGTACCTTTTTAAATGACCGGTGTTGGTAGCTGGACTTATAGTGTTATGCTTTTATTTAAAATCTTATCAGAGTGTAATTTACCCTTTAATTTTATTATCTCCCTAAATTAAAACATTGCAGCTTTACAGTGGATAAATCATATAAATTTAGGATCTAATAAAAATTGTTTTTATATTGAAACATTTATTTAGAGGGTTTAAATTTGTGATTAAAAAAGTATATTGAATTTAGTGGAAATACATATTTAAATTTATACAGTCAATTGGTATAAACTTGTCAGGGTGACAAAATTTAATTATCAGATTTTACATTCATTTTAGAATAAGATAGGATGTTCAACACATTAAAAATATTACGAGTCATTAAACTAAGTTGAAATTTGTTAATGACTTAAATATTACTAGAGAGAAAAGCTCAAATTAATGTACATGTATAAGGGATTATAGAATTAACACTAATTTAATTCATAATGTATATAAAACATTCCTGTGTGTACAAAGGTCATCTGACAGAGATCAACTTGAATTCATTCATTTTTTTTTAATGGAAATTACAATTTTTATGTGCATACTGACTTATAAAAATTTTCATAGTCATAACTAAATTGGACTAATTCATTCAATAGGACAGTATCTAGTTGCTAGTATCTACAAAGTAAAGGGCATTACTGAACTTTGTAACCTTTTATATGAGAGAAAAAGTATCTCAAATGTGTGCTTACATCAAGAAGTATAATTAATTTCTAAAATGCCTTTGACTTTATTGAATGTGAATGGATGTATCTAAGAGGAAATCATGAATGGTTCTGGAAGTCTGGAACTGATGTTTAAATATGAAAATTTTTATTCTTTCAAGCAATACCCTTACACTTACATATTAGTTGAACAACTAAAAAGGTATAGTAATAGTCTCCCCAAAATACAGCAAGGTATTGCAATTTATGTAATATAATGAAGAAAAGAAAATTGAAATCTTATTATTCCTTAAGATGTACAATATTTTCACTGCAGTGTGTTTTTTCTTTTAAGTATGCCAGGACTATTAGCCAGCTTTTTGTTTTTTTAACTTAATGAAGACTTTATTTGGAATTATTATAGCTTGTAAACAATTTTCCAGGTTACAAAAACTTGAATTTTGAGATTTAATTTTTTTTTCTTTTTAATATAGAATCATACTTGCTATATAGAAACATGAAGTTATGCACATAGCATTTACTCTACTCTAGTAATTGCAAAATGATCAAATTTAATTAATAAAAGTTTGTAAACTTTGAGATTTTTTTTTGCAGTTTAAATTAAAAAGTGTTTGGTTTTAAAATGATACTTTGTTCTGTACTTTGTTGTGGTCCTTAACTATATCTTTTAACATGCTGAGTGTTGCAAGGTTAATTTTTGTCAAATAATTGTAATTGTAAAACACTTCCATAATTATGAGCTCAATTGACAAGTCATACAAAAAATCATTCAGTACAAGGTTAAGGTTGCTTTTTTTTTAAATTTTTATTTTATTTTCAGGCAATACATGGTTTTCATGTATAAGTTATAGATAACTGGTCTGCAACATTATACACAAAAAATATGCCAGAGATGAAAAGATTTCACACCAGGATACCTGACGTCAGTAGTAAGTTCTTTGACTGAGTCTGTAAATAGTTAGACAATTCTTCCACAGGACAATAACTTTCGGTTTTAAAATGGCAAAACATTTTGCACAAATATCTGCTTCTTAAACAAATGAACATAAATGCAAACTGCAATGGCTAGAAAAACTAAAAGTTACAATCTTTTGCTTTATAGTAGGTACATTCTAGTTTAATTTATTTTATTATACATATTTTGTAATCTACAACTACAAGCACCAGGTGAACGAAATAGGAATAATTTAAAAACCAAGTACTTTGATTTTTATGAGTGAATCAACAAAACAAACCAAAAAAATGAAAAATTTAAGTTACACTGCATTAATCTATACCTCGCAGTTGATTTTATAAAGTAAAAATAGCCATTGAGGTGAATTATGGTAACCTGACAAAGCAATGAAAAAGATTAGAATTCAAAACACACCACTGGAATTCATTACTTGTGGGAATCTTTCTTTTCTGCTAGCCTTCTAACATTACACTATTTTAATCATTTAGTTTGAAATCCAAAATTTCATAAAAGCTTAAATAAGAGTGAGATCAATCCTATGAATTTAAATTATAAAGGGTTTTGAACTAAATTTAAACAAAGCAAATTTCTTTATAAATTTCTTGTAAAATGTTAAGTTAGACATTTTAAAGCTATGTAAAATGCAGTTGTATGTTGTCATATTACCACAAATTTTAACAGTGTTTACACAAGTACTGCAATTTAAAATCTAACATCTAAAGATTTGCTCATGAGTTGTTTTTTACCCCAATTTTCATTTTTTAAAAAAAAGCATATTGTGTGATTGTTGCTATTCAAATTATATTTTTTCTGATGTTATCTTAACAACCTAGGGTAGGAAAGAATATTTTCAACCATTTATATTTTTGCAACCTTTATATAGATATTCATTATAAAAACAATTTATCTTATCAATGAAATCGTAAGTTACTCTTTACAATTTTTACATACCAATTTAAAAGCCCAAAGAACTTTTCAAAAATAATTGGTAACTGCTAATCATTTTGCTGTTACACCATTGACAGGCACTGTATGATTTTTTTTTAAAATGATATTAGTGTATAGTTTTGCAGACGTGTAAATCATTTCATGATAATGTATTAAATCAGTGGTCAGCAAACATGGTTTAAATAATCATGGAGATATTAAGTGCTCAATAGACATAAAGTCATATTTAAAGAATAGTATACTGCATCTGGTATGTATATTTAAAAACACACCCAATGTGTTTAAAAGTGGCTTGGCAGCAAGCATGTGGTCACTAATTGCATTGTTCACATTATTTTGGCCTAGTAGTCCATTTATTTTTTATCAGTGCTATTGCTCCCTTCCAATTCAGACTTTTCCAAGTTTCAAAATGTCAAGAGATGCAAAAATTCATAACAAGGAGAACTTATACAACAACTTATTTTTACTAAAAGATATTTGTCCTTATGAGGAACATAGTATAGTTTATGCCAAATTTAAGTATCATTTCTATAAAATTTAAGTTAACATTTTTCAAAGATATCTTATTGTTCCAAGATGAAAATTTTGTTCATGTATCTTATTGAATTTATGTTTTGTATCATATTCTCCATATTAAATTTAATAAACTGTTTCAAATTTTATTTTTTCATGATTTTCTTGTTTAATAATCAGGGGTAAGATCGCAATAAAAAATTACATTGTGGGGTAATTGTTTAAAAAGTTTGCCGACCACTGTATTAACAAAATCCCATTTACACACATGACAGAATCCTGAAAAACACTAATAAACATCAACAGTTTCAGAACAGTAGTTCAGATGAAAGAGCTGTCTATTCTTATCACAATAGCTCTACTATTCTAAAAATACAATTATAAAATGGTATGCTTCTCAAAATGTATTTGCTAATCCTGAGGCTGAAGCGTATGCTGTTAATGCATATGCACTTTGTTTGGTTTCCAGGAGCAATTTTGCTTCATTTATCCAATCACTTGCAGCCCTTCGTGGTTCTCCTGTTAGATGACTCATGAACCTTAATGCAATATTTATATTTCCTCTCTCCATCCAGTATTGTGCGTAAGCTAAGATAGCAAAATTGTCTAAGGAATTTAAATCTATTTCATCGTACTCTGATACTGCAACTATGTTGTCAAAAACCACCATAGAGTGCAAATATGAAATAAGATATTTATATAGTGAGGTATTGGGTTCTTTTATGAGCCCTAACCTGCGGCAAATTTTAGATACCCTAAAAAAACGATGTCTCAGCTGGTCTTCAGTACTAACACCTCTATCCAAAACTTTTCGAGGTATGCTGTTGGCCACAGTCTCAACAAAAGGATGCTGAAAAGAAAAATTTAAGTTATTTCAATAGTTAAATTCACATACAGAAAAGCTAATAGAACTTTTTAAAATAAAAAATATTTTAATATTTATTAGTGTTCATTTTTTAGTTTATGGCAGTCACTTTAGCGGAACCCCAAAGACAACTGTGAGGAAGACCTAAGAAAAAGGCCATATGTTCCTCTAGGAATGCAAAGGATAAACTATAAAGATGATAATGGCTAACTGTAGTTATCCAAAATAATTAAAATAATAAAATAAAATTATAATGATCTGTTTATCTTTAAAAATGTTGAATGGGATGTATAAGTCATTGTCATTTGTCGATGAGATTCTTTAAATTTTCCTATCAACAAAGTAATTTATTTTATTACAAAGGAGTTATCAAACACATTTAACAAAAATTAATATACATTCAAATATCTTGATGACATTGTTAAAAATAAATATAATTAATTTTCTTTCTTCAAAATAAACTTTAACATAGAATTTATAAAAATTTTACCATCAGTAACGTTTTTAAATATTAATATCAGTGACGTTTAAATCTTAGATTATTAAACTAGAGTAAGTACAAAATTAAAATACCTTTAGTGATGAAGATAAAATAGCTTCAACTCTTGCCCTCAGGGGCACATGCTGCTCTTGGCTACTATTTTCATCACCATAGTTTATGGCAGAAGTCAAGGAAATGCAAGCAAGCCATAGATTTTGGGCAGAGCGCGCCAATTTCTCACCAGCTGCACGAGCTAAGTGTTTTTATAAAATAGCAAGGTAAACTATCAGAAATAGTATATTTCTTCTAAAATCAAGCACACATAATTTAATAGTCCAACTTTCTAAAAATTTAAGTTATGGTGTTGTTTTTTTTAAATTTATGAGTGAATTTTCTAAAACTTGTTGCAAATCATGGGCTTAAAAATAATTTTTGATACATTCAAAATAACAAAAAACTTTTGTGCTATAAACCACCCCATTATTAACCCCATTAATTTACTCTAGCCAGTTCTGACTTGTATCTTACGATTTATGAAAGAGCTGAACTCAATGGAAATTTTATGTAAATTTGCAGACAGTAAACATAAAATGAAAATATTTTATGTGTCCATATAAACCTGTAAGTTTCAATTTTACTTCTATACTAAAAATAATAATCTTACATTGATAAGGAGTAATCAATAATTTGTTTTTACTTTTGATTATTTATCTCTTCATAAGGTAAGCATTACTTCATTAATGCTGCTAAACTTTATTAGCTAGACATAGGATCTCTTCAAATCTGAAAGCCTAAGTTCTGATTAGGAGAAAATCTAACAGATGATTTGTAAGCATGAGCACAACCTACCATCAACAGCAGCTTCTATACCCTTAAGCCTTGAAATCCAACTTGCAACTTCTGACTGAAATTTCTCCCGTTCCTCCAACAATTTGGCATTCAAATCTCTGTTGAATTCTTTCCCCAGTTGCTGCTGTTGAATTGTCAGCACATCCTTCAGATGATCACTGTGGGCAGCAGCCTGTCGAGACAGCTGTTTCCGTACCTCTGTTTCTATTTTCATTAAGAATTCAAGTTCCTGTCAAGTGACAATTCAGATTTTTTTAGATTGTCACATATAATCACTGCCTAGAATTTATTTATTGCTTTAACAAAAGTTGTGCTAAGGTAAAGTAACCAAAGTTTATTTGTTACAATCGAATTTTCATAAGTTTGTTATTTATGTGCATGTTTTGTCAGGAAAGAAATAAAATTCACATATTGCAACCACCATTGTTTGGCAGGTTATTTCTAGTTTTATTATAAAATCCTTGCCAAGTTTTTTTGGTGTTAATTCTCTGAGTAATTTTTGTCCTAATTTTTTTAAAGATATTTTTGACGATGTACAATGAAATATTAATTAGAGTATCCCATCAAATGCCAAAAAATTGCTGTCAGCAATTTATCTCAAATGCAACTTTCACTTGCTCAACTTAAAAATTAAATGCTATTCTTTCTTCTTGCCAATAACCTATCCAAGTGTTCACTTCCACAATATTTATGTAAATGTTTACTTAAACATACCATTTTTTGTTTTTCTACATCAAATTCTTCCTGCAAACGTAAGCGTTCTTCAGCCACAGCAGAATTAGTGATATTCAAATCCTCTTGACGCTGGGCCTCGAGCGCTACAGATAGTCTTTGTCTCTCCATAGCTAACTGCTCAGCTATTTGCCTCTGCAGTTGCTCAATTCTACGATGAGCATGGGCAATAAGGGCATTTAATTCGTCTTCAGTTAATTTTTTACCTGTATAAGAAAGATTAAGTATAGATGTGAGACAGAACATTTTGCTTCATCATAATGCCTAGCTCCTAATGTTCAACTTTTCTAAACTGATTAAATTAAAGTGAACACTTGCAGGTATTTCATTAAAGCTCATCAGCATATCAGTCAGAGGCATGAAGACTTGGCAAGTGAAAATTTAAATTTTAAAAAGTATATTTGTGCTAGTTAGCACACAGAAAAATGGAATTCCAACATTCATTAACCTAAATAGTCTTTTTTTATTTAGCTTATGCAATTGAGCCTGATACAAAATTGATATTTCAATTTGATTTACCCATGTGTTAAGACAAAGACATTTTAGACAACTTAATCAAAAAACAAAAATACCATCATTTATTACATATTTTATTTATTCATTATTTAGAAACTCTCATTTACAAAAGCATCCAACAAAAGGTCTCATTCAACTAATATAAATTATATTTTTACAATTTGTCATAGAAAGCATATTATTGAAAATGTAATCATTCTAAGAGATATTTTCAACTAGCATATAATTTCTGTGTAAATGGAAAAATGTCGTTGTACTACAAAATACATTATAACAATATAAATATGTTAATTGTATCTAAATTTTAGAAAAATGAAGTTAAAAATCCAGAGAGCATCTTACCAGTGCCAATTTTAATATCTGGCATAAGGCTCTCAATTTCCTTTTGAAACTGTTTCCTGCCTTTATCTACCAGTTCTTTATATTTCTGCATGACATTGGCTTCAGCCTCTGCCTGTCGCACCTGGCAAATTAAACAACAACAAAAAAACTGTAAATGATATTCAGTAAAGGATTAAGTCTTCATAAACAGTTTTTCTTACAAATGTATGAGAGAAAATGTTTTTTCAACATTCAGATCCACTTAAAAATCATAAATATTAAAGTGCTGTATAATGGAATTTATCAGTCACCTTCTTGCCCACTAGTTACAGTAGAACCCTGTTAAGTCGACGGCCTAGGGGTTTGCCAAAAGGCGTCGAGATAACCGATGATCGAGTTAAACAAAAACAAATATGGTGGCAAAATATTAACATGTGCTTGAAATTTCTTTATGTACATGATAAGATTGTTAACGGTTAACCGGTTAGCCGTAACTTCTGTATAAACTTATTACGCGGAGTTAATATTTTGTTGTGTTACGGCAGAATACCAGAACCAATACGCAAGCAACCGAGACATCAAAGCGTTTTCTTACTATTCCGGTCTATAAATAATATACACATCATCACTATTAGTTTCGTTCGCCTGCGGCTGAGGAAAGATTTTTTTTTAAATTTTACTTTGCTTAGTTGTCGAGGCACTGTACGAGAGCTAACACACAGTGCGCGTATGATATGAACAACGGTCAAAGTCAAGGCCGTGGCTTTTATTGTTACTATTTATATTACGAAAGTCATTAGAAAGACATAGCAAAGATACTGGGCGATTAATTGGTCCTCAAATTTGAGTTCGGTTTTTTAGTGACAGTTTTCCTACAAGTTAAAGGCATTTGGCGTAAGATTACCACATTTATATCAAAACTGATATTTGCTTTCAAAAATGCGTACGGGTAGTGAACGATTTTTTTTTAAAACTCTCTTAGTTGACGAAGCATAGTACGAGAACTAACCCACAGTGCAATGATGTTAAAATGTTAACAACGTTAAAGCCGCGTGTTACTATTCAGCACAAGAGAGCTGAAAACAAACGGGCTGTGACGTCACACGTTCTTTGAAGTCACCATCAGACGGCGTGAGGCAAAAATTTGATCATCGATACACTCTCTTTGTGCTTTTTGCCTGTAATGCCATACAAAACAAGCCCCCGCTTTCCTCTGCGCCTCTTCATTCTCGACACACGCTCCGTGACACAGTTCTTCTACACAGGCCCAGCACGGCCAGTATAAAATAAAAACCACCATCGATTCTCGATACAAACTTTTATTTTCTTATCTAAACATATTAATTTATCTTAAAAAATAAAATGATTAATGCATCAGGAAATGAATTAAGTTTAATAATAATATAACATGCACTGCAAAATAATGACAATTAAAGACCGATAATGCGATTTTCGAGCACCTTGGGTGAATACATAGTTCATAGAGACGCATCAAACCAATTCACACACGGATCAAAGTCAAACAAGATAAAAACATCCGGTAATTTTTTTTGAAATCTCGTAGAATCACACAATAACCAGAAGTCTCGAGGAAAGCAAGATGTCGATGCTATTTTTAACTAAAAAATGCCAGAGTGCGTCGCTAGGCGAACAGACGGGGATCGAGTTAACCAACGTTAAGTTGCAAATTTGGCCCTCTTTTGTACTCGAGATATTAGGGTTCGGCGACTTAAAAAAATCGACCTGACCGATGAGAAAATGCTAAGACAAAGAGAGAATTTGGCGGTTCCAATAAAAAACGTCCACT
Organism: Ampullaceana balthica; assembly: GCA_944989445.1. Classification (NCBI taxonomy): domain Eukaryota; kingdom Metazoa; phylum Mollusca; class Gastropoda; family Lymnaeidae; genus Ampullaceana; species Ampullaceana balthica. Next base: position 580,822 of record CALYLW010000412.1, read on the forward strand.
TAATTGGGTTGGCGAGTTAACTGTGGTGGAGTTAAGTGGGTTCTACTGTATAACCAAATCCTGCCATATTATTAATGTTTCATAGTGTGGTAACTCTTCTCATTAAAGATTAAATATTAACATGAAGAATAGAGTTCTTTTTTTTTGTCTTAGATTTTATACTTCAGTTGACCTTTGCAAAAAAATAATGCTTTAACAGTAAATCTAAGGTTAATGGCTTGCTATTTTTTGTATTTAAAAAACAACTTAGCAATAGGTTTCAAAATTTATTCAATGCACACAAAAAAAAAGGGGGGGGGATTTTGATATGGATAAAAAGGTAGTGTTATTGAATTAGCTAACATATCTTAATGGGTCAGTCAATGACGTTTTTAAATATGAATTTTGTTCAGCTCGCATTTACAAATTTTTAGGTGTACATGGTCCTTAATAGAGTGAAATTTCATTTAAGTTGGATTTTATTCACATTTCATATTTTCAAACATTTCTTAGTCAAAAAATTGTTAAATTTACGGCCAGCTACTCTTTGTCAAAACAGAGTTATTTCCATTTGCTTGGCACTGAATTTCTACATTGGTGCAAAAGTAATAATATAGTTGAAAACAACCTTCTCTGTGCAAAATTTGTAGTAGTTTCTAGTTTCTTCTCTAACCCCCAAAAAAAATCATACTAATTATTTTTTGACATTTTAAACTTGTGTATTTAATTTAAAATTGCATACATTTTAAATATTTTAAAATATTTAAAAACTGATTTTAAAAACCTGAGTGTTAGCACTGTTCAAGTCTTTCAGAAGATCATTGACTTTCTTGCTTGCAGGCAAGATTGCTGGATTCTGTTTGGTCACATTATTGGTTTTGCTCTCAGTTATAACATCCCTTAATTTTTCTAAGCTTCGCCTGAAAATAGTAAAGGAGTCATTATTTATTGATCATGATCATAAATACAGCTAAACTGTGAAGCAAGATATATTGGCCAAACATCGTATTTAGGAAGTATTTGATGGCAAGGATGAAAAGGAGATGGAGTTAGCAGAATGTCATACATTTCAAGACAACATCCCAAAACTAACCCTATCATTATCATTGAACCCACAGGGATAAATATAGAAAGAGAATGACCAAAGAAAACATGGAGAGATGAGCTACAAGTACACACTAAGAAAGAGCTACACATTGATGCAACAGGAAAACGTGTCCAGGATTAATGGAAAACTCTAGAAGATAGACTAGATAAGATGAAAGAAATAAGTAGATTAATATTCATACACATGCAAATAAATTTAGGCAGCACTTGTCTAATCATAGTCAAGTCAGATTCCTAAAGCACAAAATTGAAAAGATTTTCTTTTTAAAAAGGAGTAACTGTTGACTCAAGTCTTACTTTGACTCTAATGCTAGTTCATTAGCTCTTAACATGGCACGTTCCCTCTCCTTGTGAGATATAGCTACAGCATCCCATTGTGCATCCTTTTGTAGAATCTATTTAAGAGTTGTCCAAAAATTCGAGAAATTAAAAATGAAAAAAGGTGGTGAATCAAATTTAACTCTGGCTATTAACTTTTTGAAATTTAACATAATTTTACAGCCACAAGAATGGATTTTAGCTTAGATTCTTGAAAAATACATATATGTATAAAATATGTAAATCTACATAATTACATTTCATAAATCTCCCAGTGTAATTCAAAAAATGAAATGTAAGGTACAAGCTACTTACATCTGATGAGTCATCCATAGCTTGTTTTAGTAGTTTGGTGTGACTACGAATAGAAGCAGCTAAGTCTCTTTGAGCCTGAATTGCTTCCTCTGTTAAATTTTGGCTGCTCGTCATCAGCTTGTGAATAACTACCTCCAATGCTGTATGATTTAGGACGTTGATAGATTTAAAAAAGTTGTTGAAAATAATTACATGACATAAAATATTTTTTAATATCAATTTTTATCAATAATAGATTTTTGTCTATTCCTTTGAGTTACCTGCATTGTCTGCTTTTTCATCATCCACTTTTTTCTTAATATGTGAATCTATGACCCTTGGATCAATCTTGCTATCTATCTTTTCAGAAATTTCTAGAAGAAAACATGAAAAATGCATTGAGTCTATTGCTTCTGATAACAAGAAGAAAAAAGTTTGAGTATGGCTAACAAAAGCACACAAAAATATTTACTTTAAAATTTAATTATCAGCTGTAATGGTAATATTTCTTAAGTACCTTCTTTCCTTATCATGTCTTTTGCAAGAGCAGTTCCAAGATTTCCTTCAGCATGGGGAGCCTCTAATGAAATAAGGTAAATGCATCAGAACAATTACAATAAACAATTTTTTTTTAACATTCATTGAGCTAGTCCTTTCTTTTAAATGTTTTTAAAAAATGACAAATCTGCACTTTAGGAAGTGAATGATAAGAAATAATGGAGCCATTATGATCAGAGCATTTATCATAATAATAGAAGAAAATAAAATGACAGAAATATAAAAACGACATAAAATATATCAATACATGCTGTGTGTGATACTACCTAGTAGGAAAACATTTTTATTTTCAATGAGAAAAGTGCAAAATGAATTAATGGATTTTATTTCGTGTTAAGTAACAATGAATTGATTGTCAAAAACTACTAAGAGAGAAAAGAAATTAGCCCTAAGTAACAAACTTGCTGTTGTTATCAATTTTAGAAACAACAAACATACGGAACCAACCCAAGGCCGGCTTCTTTTTTTGAAAAATTTAAATATATCCCACACATTAAGCATTAAGATAAGTTTAACATTTCAAATTTTAATTTACAATAATAATTTTAAGAGGAATTAACAAATATTGTGAAGCATAGAAATGAAATAAAAACATGAAACATAAATTTTAACAAAATAATTATGAAAATTAACAAGAACAGTCATGTGGTAGACCTGAATCATTTTGACATAATAAATCTTCCACTCGCTGTACTTGAAGAGTCTGATAGGCCTGATTCTGAACAGGAATTAGACCTGTAGATAATCTTAATATTATTACTTAATTCATATGGCATTAACATTAATAAGCAGCATTATTTGTAAACATATTGGATTCAATGTAATATCAACAAACAATTTGTAAATTTAACACATGTAAATGCATGAGTTTACCAGTAAACTCTTGGAGGGGATTGCTTCTACTTTCAATAATTTCTTCCGTTAGTTGTTTTTCTGGATCTGATGAATTTTTAAAGTATTTTATATTATGAATACCCAAGACCAATAGAATGTGCAAATGTTTGGGATATAAAATTATTTATTATTTTTTAAAAACCTAATGTATAAATTTTAATGACCTATTACCAACAGAATGTGAATAGTATTTTCTTACATCAAACACATGAACAAAAGAGAACATAATGTTTTCATTGATACCTTTCATATCTTCAAAAGGATTTGGTTTCTCTGTTTGCACTGAAATGTTAGCATAATAAGAAAAATACATGATCCTTAAGATTTTTTTTAGCATTGTCACCAATTTAATTTATTTTTTATATTTAAATATAAATTAAATGTGTATTTGTTTATAGAATGAAATGAATTTTCCGTTTATTATTCATATATTTAACACTTTTAAAGTCTTCATGGCTTAATTTGAATAATCTTAAGAAAAAAATACTACTGGGAATCTCAACAGTCGCAGTTGGGGACCTGCCCACATGTGGTCTCCCTCGAGAGAATAATACCTAAGCAAATCTCAAAAACTTCGTAAGGAGGAAAAAAATATTGTTATGGAATAATTTAACAATAATTATTTTATTTAGGCTATAATTTTTAAGAGATTTTCAACAAACAATTTTACTTTGGATACTGCAATAATGGTTGATTTTTAAAATTAGAATGTCTTTCAATCTACAATACAGAGTAGAGATTTTTTTCAAACCCAAAATATTCAAATTGAAAGTTTAAAATCATAACATATTCCTATAAATCAATCAGTTTTTTTAAATACATTTATTCTATTATTTAATTTATTATCTAAACCAACAAAAATTTAGATTAACTTCATACCATGATTATTTACTTCTTTATTTTCAAGATGTTTATAGCTGACACTGTCACTAATATCTTCATTGTCCTCTTCATCATCATCACTATCAACAGATTCATCATCACTGCCAATTCCTTTATAAAAAGATAAGCTCAACAGAATTGCTGATAACTGGGAACTAAGTCTTTCAAAAAAATAAGTACTGAAGAGATACTCAGGAAGTTCAAAAAAATATACATATATTTATATGGTAAAACATGAAATGGTGCTCTGCTTTGTCTGTTCCATTGTAGTACCTTCATTGCCTATTGATAATCCATCCATTATAGAATAACTCACAAGCTTGTCATTATTAAAGAAAAAAGGTATTATTTAGGAGGATTTTTAAGGTCGATAAAATCTAAATCCAATATATGGGATTCAATCTTCATAATATTTTTACTATGAACAATTTGTATTTCATTTATATTCCATTGTAAAAACATATAAAAATATTAATACAACTTAAATCCAGCAAAGCTCAAAATCTCAAGGTTATTTTAATCTTCAAATGATATTTGTTCATATAGCTCATATCTGTTTGTGAAGAGGGTAGAGTTCTTTTATGTTTACGACTCAAATAATAAAATAAAATTGATAACATTTCAACATGTACAATAGAATAGGGAAGGATGTCAAAACTTATTATGAAGTAATGAATGGTGATGGAAATTACTCTTTTGACAATTGTTATACCTTTTTTATTAATTTCGTTAATTTCATCATTTGAGTCTTGTTCTGTGATACTGTCTCTCTTAGCTTTACCAAGTGAAGGGGGAATGTAAGAAGCGTAAAGTTCAGGATTTAGTTTGGAATTATTATTTTTCTTTCGAATGGGATGCTGCTTCGGTTTATCACTGATAATGTCTAATTCAGAAGTCGTAGTGCATACTGCAGTATAGGTAACACCCAAGTAATTCGCTGAAAGAAAATCAAATTAAATTAAGGATCATTGAAAAAAACTCCAATTCTTCCAGATCCACTGTGACATCTGTCCTGTAGCTTATTTCATATAATATCAGATGAGTTTATCATTGATATCAGAGGGTATTGCAAGAAGCTTTTTTGCATTAAACAGACACAAAATAAATCAGAAATGAAGGCATACTCAAATTTCTGAAGTAAATATGAATCCTTTAAAAAGAAGAAATTAGGAATATATTTTACGTCAATACCAAACATTTTATGGCTTTCAAAAATAAAAAAATATATATTTCATGCAATATCTTGGTTAGTTTGCTCCATTTAGTTTTTTAAGGGTACCCACTCAAATGATAATAACACATTACTGGAACCTAATGTCCAATTAGTTCCTACATAAAATATTTATATGTAAATACTCAGCTCTAGTTAGAAAAATCTCTCATGTTTATGGACAAAAGGAAAAAAATGTTCATGTCCTTGCATAATTATAAATCATAAATTAAATGGCATTTTCAAATAGACAGAAAATTATATATAAAATACAGTGGCAAAAAAATTTAATATGTTTTAACTAGCCTGATTGAAAATATAAATACAAGGTAGAAATACTCAGTGTTTTTTAAATTAACAGTGGTAAAAAGTAAAAAGTTAAGCTTAGATATTTTATCTTCCACCCTTATTCTGTATATTAACAATTTCTGAATCCTGATGCTCAAGCATATTGACACTTCTCTTTGAGAAACTGCAACATTTTTTGTATTCTATAATGTCAGTTAGTAACTGATGAAGAGTTTAAACACCTTGAAAGTATCACAAGTTATAATTTACATGTCACAGCCATCATTTGAATTCTTTACATATTGAAAAAAACATAATTTTGTTAACAAAACAATCAGTATAAATGAGTTGAAAGAATAAGTAGCAATAAACACACACACACACAAACACATTTTTAAAAATCATATTATTAACTCAAATGTAACCATTTGGTTCCAAAAATGTGTGTAGGATTTTTTTTTAATGATAATTTTTTAAGAATTCTTTAATATTTAAACAATACCTGTGTTTTGAGGAACAATCTGTGGAACTTTCTCTTGAATCTGTAAAAAAAAATTTTTTTTTACATTATTATGACAACAGCTGATTTATTATTTTTAAAAAGAATTTTACATAATTAAAGATAAAACTTATCAATTAAAGTTTGTTTAAATTTAACATTTGGTAAGTAACTAATCTAAAAGTTATCAGTTCTATACAAATCTACAAAACAAAAAAATTTCAAAAAAATTATTGCCCAGTCACAACATTTTTGTATGCATTTTCATTATATTTTTGTCATAATTTATTTTTATTTTATGCTTTATGCAGGGTTCCCACTTTTTTTCAGCAAAAAAATTCAAGAATATTTCAAGACCATAATAGAAAAATTCAAGACTAAAAACCGCGACGTCGCAGCATTTTTAAAAAAACAGAAATTAATTATTTAATAATGACATGCTATGTTGTTTTTGTTAGGTCTTTATTCAATGTTTCATGAAACATCAATACATAGGGCGGATCCTTAGTTAATTTTTCTAACACAGATGAAAATATAGGGCAAGACCAAAAAGTCATATAAGTCATCTTTGTTTCTCCAAGGCTTATTGTTTTGGCCAATGTACATGTTGGAAACATCTTTTGAAAATTTGCACCACATCGGATTGATAATTAAATGAATAATTGGAACAAATGCAGCTAGTGCCCATAAGAGATCTGCGTTCAATGTATCATTTGTGGACACAAAATTTATTATTATTGGCTGTATGTTTGAACATGTTGCTGTATCAATTAGTTTCTCCTGGACAGATGCATCTGATGTATTCTTTGCAGCAACATCATCCTCTTGAACTTTCATAAAAAATATTTATTTTTGCTGACTGAGTCTCTTTAATTTTATCAGCATATTTCTATCCTTTCCTGTGGGACACAAGTGCTGACTTTCTCATTGCTGTTACTTTAATCAGGCAAAGTTGAAGATTTCTGAAAAATTTTAATTTAGAAAAATGTGTAAAGTTTGTGTCTACCTAAATAATACTATAATTAATACTAATGACCAATTAAAAAATTGTAATTGACACTATTAGCGTCTTTAATCATTATTTATGTCGGATTGCAATTATTTTTATATTTAGCAGTCAATTTGAACAATTACTAGTAATAGGCGTATACTTATACTTATTGAGTTCTCAAAATTATTATTTATAGATGCAAAGGAATTTATAACTTCTTTTTTTACTACAAGCGGGTATGAAGGCCAAGGATGGGCTCGTCGTTTAGCGTTAGTTACAGATTAATTAAATTTAAATAACTTTTATAAAATACAATTTTAATTCTTTTTTTTTATTATTAAAGAAATGCAAATGTATTTAATTAAAGAATTCCTTTGAAAAAATCGTCATCATCGTTAAACTTTAGTAAAGTTAAAAATATTTACAGGTGTTTTTATTGATTAATAATAATCTAATAGAGTATAGAATATAGTATAGTATTATAGAGCGCTATATTTAAATAAATACAGCTATGAAGGCTAATATTAATATAAGCCATCTACAACTCAAAAACTTTTGCAGAAATTCAAATTCTATGTCTTTCATATTAAATCTTGGTGAGCTTCATCACGTGAGCCAATTTTTAATGAGCTAGGACATGGCATTTTTTTATTTATAATTTTCCCAAGCACTGACCATTGATTCAATTCATTCATGGTTATGAAGTGACACCGCCCCCTTTTAAATGACGAAAGTCCCCGGCCCGATGCTTTATAAAATATTCAATTATTTTTCCCTTTTACAATAAAATATTTCATAATTTAACTTTAAAGATTATCTAATATTAATATAGAATTAGTTCAAAATATACTTCATTTATAAGGCTAAACCATGCAGAGTTATTATTATAAATTTTTATAATGTACCATGTGCAGATAAGTTGTCCTTGGCAACCATTACCATTCACTCAAATATTTTTACTCCTACTACTATAATAATAATGTCTTCAATAGCTTCATTCATTAGATGTTGCTGTGTGCAAAAACTATTTAACCATTGGTCAGGGTTAAATTAATTAGTCATGAGCCAAAGTTGAAGGTTCAAAGTTCAAAGGGAGCTAATAATTTTAGTAGTACATGTTTACTAAGACTAAGTCTAAGAGGACAATTCGTTTTGTCATGAGTCTTAAATAGTCATAGTCATACGTAAATAGTAAAGATTAATTATTTGACATATTAAAATTAATACTTACCACAAAGTCTGCAGAAGGTTTTAAATTAACTAAAATCTTGATTTGTAAGTCGCGAAAAACCAATTCCAAAATAGTCGAGCATACTCCATTAGGTTGAGGAAAAATGTGTCAGAACGAAGTGTGGAGCTTTCCAATTCCAAATGCCGTCAGAAGCGAAAGAAACAAGAATTTTAACCCATGCGCAGACAATTAAAACTAGTCACTTAAAAGTAATCAAACACGACAGAGCCATAATCAAAGCCCCTTACTTTGGTTATTTTTCTTTATAAATTTTTTTTTAAATAAAATTTTTCCCGACTGGTCCAAAGATTTCCCGACTATTTCCCGATTTTCAAGACCGGGAAAATTAATTTTAACATTCACGACTTTTTCCCGATTTCCCGACTGCGTGGGAACCCTGATTATGAGATAAGAAGAATCCTTAATAAAAACAAAAAAACTTGCATTTAGTATTGTGGGTATAGAGGCCTTTTCAAGACTTTTCGAGGCTTCTGACTTTGACTTTCTGAGAGATAAAATTTTTTATTATAGCATTAAGTATTTGAAAATAAACATAAAATTTTGTTGATTAATATAAAATATTAATAACACAGACAAGACATTGAAAAAAAAATTTAATCGTGGTTTAATTTTTTTTTAAAAATAGGGTCAACAAAAAATATGATCTCTGACCTCACATTAAGAAATTATTATGATTAATTTTTCAATACCTTTCTATAACAGGTTCAGTGTTTCTTTCTGGTAGTATATTTTCTAGCAACTCTTTTGCATATGGTACGTTAACTTCTAGCTGTTTACGAAAATCATGATCATACCAAGCATAACCCAGAAGGCTACCAGCAGCAACAGGCAGCCCAAATCCAAAGAATTTAAAGAGTCTAAACCCCCCTCCTCTGTTTCAAAAAGAAAGAGAAGGTATGGTGACAGAAATCATGAAAACTGAAATAAAACTAAACAAGTTATTATTATTTTTTAGCAAACATTAACTAACTGTAATACATAAGTGTTATCATAACTACAATATTTGTATGAGAGCCCAATTTCTTAAATGTCTTTTATTTTTATCAATAACAGAGGGAAAATTCTTTCACCAAATGAGATATGGAAAATTAAATATATAAATAATATTAAACCTTTTTAAATAATGGCCTTTTGGGGCTGTCCATAAAGTATGTCATGCTAATTTTGACCATTTTTTACCACCCCCCTGTCACAAATCTCGGGACACCCCCCGCCCTAAAGTACATCACACTTTGGAAATTATTTTTTTAATTGACACCTAATTAAAATATTTAATTGAATACTTAAAATACCATTCACTATTAAACTGTATTAAGATATAAAATTTCCACTTAAAAGTAGGGATGTACTGGGATTCAAAATTTTGAAATCCGGCCTCAGTCGGATTAGGACGGATTTATGACATGAAATCCGGCAGGAGCCGGAGTCAGATTTGTTAAAATGGCCGGATTCCGGATTTTCAGGAGCCATTATGAATATATATAAATTAGGGCACTATCGGCAAGCCAGAGTTATGAAGTGAAATCCTGCCGGACTTTAATAGTAGAATTGTTAATTTTCAACAGTTGTCACAGTTATTCAATGAAACAGTAAGTCAATCTAGATCGAATTTGAAAACAAAAATTGCAAAAAATTACACTTAACAATTATATTTATCTGCTACCTTTTCATTTACAATGGGTGTGTAGATAATCTACTGAATTATGCAATCTATTGACACAGGATAAGAAATAGATTAGCAAAACTGACCTCACCCAGTGATTAAATAATAAAAAGGAAACAAAACAATTTGACTTTAAAAAAAGACTAGATTGACTAATTATTTGACCAACTCTTGTGCTATATTGAATCTGTTTATTATGGTCCTGTGAATTATGTTTAATTCAAAAATATTCACTGGACATCATCTTACCATGGTGAAGTGAAGTGTTCATCTAAAGTTACGACTGACATCAATCTTTCACAATATCTGTTTCCTGGAAGGATAATTGCAGACAGATCAACTTGTCCTCATCTAGCCACTCAACAGCCTCTGTATGTGCATTTTCTCTTCTGGCAATAACTGCCATGGGTTCTCTTTGCCTTCTAAAACCGATTCTCAAAGGACGGATGCGTTTTATCTGAGCTGATTCTTTAACAGTTTGGATGTGCACATTCTCCTGAGCCCGAGCTCTGTGTTGTCCTGCATGTTTCTTCAATTTGTTTGTGAGGCAAAATATAAGTGACATACTTTGCAAATTTGATCAAGTAAGCAGATCTGCAAAGATGGCTAATAAAGATCATATGGTTGTACCTTGAAAACTCCTGTTGATCTTGGCATAATGTCATCAAATTTGAGAGTTTATGCCACAAACAAGGAAGGAAATTTATGAGAATCTGCATCTGCTCTTTCTTAAGCTTTGAGTCCATCAGTTGTTTGGTTGATTAGGATTGGAGGAGGAAAGAATCTCGAAGGTAAAACGTTGAAATATGAGCGTCGTACTTTGTCGCAACATTTTATGTCCTGATATTTCACAATTTGAGTGAAATGTTGGCTGGTGGGAATATGATTGTTAAACCATTCATTATCCTTCGATATCAGTCCTGCTGCATCCAATTCAGATTTATGAACAACACATTCAAACAAAATTTTTGAAAATTATTTTTAAGGCTTTTTAAATTCTACTAAAACAATATTTACAAAATAAATTTGAAAAAAAAATAAATAAATAAATGTGTGACATCACACATGACCTGACCCCCCCCCCTTCGCCCCTGTCACATTTTCTTACACCCCCTCCCCCATGGGCGCCCGCATAAAATTTTCTAGGGGGGGGGCAAAAAATTTTCGAGTGATTTTTCCACATAATTCTTAGCGCTATACGCAGATTTTTGGCCCGCAGATCAGTACTACTTGTCGTTTATTAATATTGTGATAAAATATACACGTACACGTTTTACTTATGTGGAAGTGTTAGGATCATATAACCCCGACAATTAAAAGCTTCTGATATAAGATATTTTTAAACTTCTTTAATTCACATGGTAGTGGATCGAATTTCGTTTGAAGACTTAGTTTTTTTCTTCTTTTTTTTCTTTTTAAAGTTCTTTTAATTTCATTATTTTTCTTTTTTTCTATTTTCTTTCTTTGCAATTTCTTTTGTAACTACTTTCTATTATCTATAATTTATAATCATGAGTTATTGTAAGTACGGCATTTCTGGAAGTGTTGACAGTGAGGGGATGAATCCGCGTGCTTGAGGGGTCAAGCAAGGGGCGAATTAAGACTGCACGGGGCCCCTGGCTGCAATTCAAAATGGAGCCCTATCGAGCCAGCATCCCTTTAAATAAAATGATTGCTAGCTGCTAATATAAGACTGTAACTTGTAACTATTCAGCCAAAAAGATTATTCATGAAAAAACCGAACACGAAGAAGTTTGCCGGTATCCTAAAATTGAGTGTAAAAAGACAAAAACAATTTTTTATAAAAATAATTTTAAGAAATTTAAAAAACAAAAAATAATAATAATAATAATTATAACAACAAAAAAAAAGATAAAAAGAAAGAAAAGAATCCACCGTTGTGGATCGATCCTCAGATCGCTTGCAACGCAAGCCTAAGCGACGAGGAGAGCTTGACGGAAATTGTAAATTTAAAAAATAAAGAATATTCCTTAATATTTTCTCTTATTGAGCTATCAAATCAGGTTTCTCGATTACTAAGAGTATTGGGTCGAAAAGAGATCAGATTAATAATAGATAAGATTTTTATTAATTTATTTAATTTATGATATTTTTTCAGGGATTCATGCAAACATCTGTTCACCTTTATTATAAAATATACTAAGTTTGGGGGCCCCTAAATCATCGGGGGCCCCTGGCCTTAGCCCGTTCAGCCCCCTCCCCTAAATCTGCCATAGGGCTCAAGTGATCACGCTGTGAACCGAAACTATACAAGGATGGGCCACTGTTGTGGGGTAGCTAGAAACCAGACATTGTATTGACCAACATTTCAGAACGAGTCTTTTAAAGTATATGAGATTGAGCATATATGGGGCCGTCCATAAAGTACGTCACGCTATTTTTGAACATTTTTAACTCCCCCCCTCCCCCTTGTCACAAACTGTCACAAATCTCACACCCCCCCCCCTAAAGTACGTCACACTTTCGAACAAAAATTTGGTTTTTTTATTTACAAAATAATTAAAATTTAATATAAAACACCGTGACGTCACACATGGCTGGACCCCCCTACCTCCTGTCACAAATTGTCACACTTTCTTACACCCCCTCCCCCCTCTGGAGCGTGACGTACTTTATGGACGGTCCCTATACAGTTAATACAGTTTATTTATGATCTTTACTAACGCTGTTGCAAACAACTCCGTCCGTTATTGGTCACGTCCTATAACCAACTCCCTCAGTATGGAGGCCACACCTTTGTCCAGTCCCCGGTCTACATTACGTCAGTATTTAATGTCAATCATGATGATTGAATCATCTTGTACCACCATCCCCCAGATTAAGACGGGGGTTGGGTGGGGTACCATGACCCGCTCTGGTCTCTTTGATGTTAGCCCCTGGTCTGGTTTTGTACAATCGCACTCATTTCCCCTGGTCAGTGCTTCACACGGCTGACCTTTAGATAACAGAGTCTACATTTAGCACCTCTGAGCATCTGTACGCGGTTTGGTCTATTCAGAATTCATCTTATCCAAGCTACCGCAAGGGGCATTTCACACATCTTGGTCAGTACTGACCAGACTACCACTACCAGTCCTGGCCAGAAAGAGGAATCTTTGATCTAAAGACCCTTTAACCGCCCTAATTCTCTACAATATTGAAAAAATAAAAATAATTACCCAGTAAAACGAGATCAGCACCAGCTTAGTTACTTTCTCTTTATTTTCTCTTTACAATTTTTTTTAATCCATAAATCCAGGGGGGGGGGCAAGCGCCCCCCTTGCCCCCCCCCTGCGGGCGCCCATGCGGCCTCCCCCCCTTGGAGCGTGACATACTTTATGGATGGCCCCTGTGTGTTTTCAAAATTGTCCTTTTAAAATTACTTGAACTAATAAGTTAAGCATTATTATCTGATTTCAACAAGTACAAATAATCATTTCGCTACTCAACTACTGCAGTCAACTGTTTCAGTTGAATACAGATAATTTAAGCTGATCATTTATATTACATAAATTTTAAATACATTTGCTTTAAATTAAAAAATAACTGAAATTTTTTATGATTAAAAAAAACCTACGATTTTGGAGGAATAGTCTGTTGAGGCGGCAAGTTATTAGTGTTGGGCTTTGGTAAAGGTGCAGGATCTGTAGCTAATTGTCGCTTTGCTGCCTTGAGAATCTGTCGACTCTGTGTTAAAATGCAATAAATCAAGTATATATTTTTTGCGTCATGTGGCAAATGATGTGGACAACATTTTGTAATTAACATGTATAATTTCATTACTAAATAAATTAAACAGTAATGTATCATTAACAAGTTAAGCAAATTATTTGGTCAGACAAATTGTTACACCTGAATGAGAATTTATTTGTTAAATAATAACAAAATTAACCATAATAATTTACAAAAAAAATGCTGTCTCAGGAAACATCAGGTAATCATACATTAAACAAAACTACCATTCTTTCAAAAAAATAGAAATCTAGCAGGGTTATTTATACTTTTAAAACGGGGTATGAGTCACTGTCCCAATGTAAAATGTAGAGTTGGGGACCAGGCCAAATAAATTTTTTTATAAATAAATATCTTTTCCTGTTCTTATGCATACAGTTCTATAGCAAAGTACCACAAATATAAAAAACAAACATGAACAGCAGGAAACATTACAATATTTTTAATTTTTAAATCATTATTATATGCTTTATTTCGGCTATTACAGCACTAATTTGTAAGTCTGTTTAATTTCTAAGGCATTTTTTCGGCTCTATATAATACATAATCTGGTCACAATACGTCCATTTTGTTTACCAAGCCAGATGTTTTTTTACCTGGCTCGACCCATGAGTCCCATGCTAAAATAAATTTAATGACTGAAAATGTTTTTTAAAAGGTATTTTTAATTTATTTTAATGTTCTCAGATTCTCAGGAGATAAATAAATATTTTTAAGACAATTTCATTTTTTATTTCGTTACTAGATGTTTGATTCTTATTTTGTTTGTTTGTAAGTGAGAAATTTATAATGCATTTAATAAATTTAAAAACGTAAGTAAGTTCTCACGAAAAAATTAAATTTCGCTTTGAAATAATATACGTGTATAAACTGCAGGATTACTCAAATTTTTATTTCGCAATCGTAATTTTTTTTCAACAAAAAAATAATGTTTTAATTTCAAAATAGATTTCATAATAATAATTAATAAAGTAAGTTTTTTTAAAATGTTTTTTGATGACTTGAAATATAACATGGGCTAAAATAAGGGATTACCTTATAAATTTATGCAATTTCAACTAAAAACAAAACTTGACTAAAACTTTATTTATATTTTATATCAGGTCTGATTTATTGAGGGACTTCTTTAAAGTAAAGTAAAGTTAAAGAATATTATCTCAGACTCAGTTCTTAGACTTGATTTTTTTTTACTTTAGCAATACCTGGCTTGAAGTCCGAACTCTCCACATTTTGTGTAAGTTGTCTCATTAACTATTTGCGTCTCTTTATTTACTAACACTTCAATTTCAAAGGAACCAATTGTAACTTTTATTATTTATATTGTAAATAAGTCCGTGATAACGACGAAAGCAAATCCAAGGTGAAATCTATCTTGCCAGGTTTTTTCTCATGAAATCAATAGCTGTTTACGCGTGACATATCAATATTATCTATATAATTATTTTATTTAATGTAAAGTCTTTTTTAAATATGTATTTTTTTTTAATTTATTTAATTGTTTTTATACGAAATTTGGCCTATCTTGTTTTACTATTATAAAACATAATTCTCCAAAATACAATAATATATTATAATAAGTTATTATAAATCATATAGCAATTACTTTATTTAAAAAAACAGACTTTTATTTAATCATGCTTGTAAATTAGTATTTTTAAAGTTTTTATCTTCAAATAATATGTTTTTACTTAACAAAAATATTTTATGCTCAATTTTTAATTTTGTGCTATGTATGGCAAAAGGGCATACTTTACGAAACCGGCTTCAAAGCATTTAAAAAGTTAGAGCAATATACTATGGAACAATGGTAAATGTAAAATACAGAGTTTGTAACAGTTATTTTCAGCTTTATTTTTAAAAAATCAATTAAATTTATTGAAATCCTTATTTATTTTGTATCATAGGATATTTACATAAATCAGAAATAGATGTTATTATTGTTGCTTCAATTAAACGAGCTTTTGGAAAAGGGAGAATCACGACGTAGGGGTGGGGATGGGTGGTGGGGGCGGGACAATTATGATGTCCACAGACGCCAAGTTACAGAGACGAAAACTGAAACTTACAATGCATATTATTACTATTATTATAATAGGTAAACCAGAGTAATTGCGAATTAAAGTGGGGGGGGGCATAAGTGAGGCGTAGAAGCTCATCTTTTACAATTAAATCTTTTGGCATTGTGTACACCTTATACTTATACCTGTCGCTTGTCACAGTTACAACTTGCTGCCTGCTGCTATGTGATATGGCAAAAACTTGTCCTGATGCAATGACATTTTGGTATAATTAAACAAATCTGCTTCAATGAAGCGATAGGCTATCCTTTCCAAATATGTTTAAAATATTTCTGTGAAACCACTTTGTGAAACAAGATGGGAAAGCCGTGTGGAAAGGCAGTGCGATATCAAGGAGGCGAAATCTATGATGCACTTTTCGACGATGCAGAGCAAAGTAGTTATACAAAAGCTCGAAGTGAAGCAAAGGACGTTGCAAATTTTTTTGACAATAAAGAACTTATTTCAGATTTTTGCAGCAGCCAAAGCTAGAAACATTTGCTTTTTAGTTGTAAAAACAAGGTGGAAGTAGAAAATACAACAAAATCAACGCTAGTGTATGTAGTGTATATAACTGTCAATTGGCATACCAAAATAAACATTTTAATCATTAAGATCTTTTTTTAGTTATAGGATCTTCAATTAAATTAATAAAACTGCAATTATTGATGTCAATAGAGTAAAAATTTAAGTTATTTAGTTTTTTTTCCCAATTACTTTAATATATTTAGAAATGCAAATTTTTGCGTGTGGGTCTCACTACTCGCCTGCTGCTTTGGGCCCGGGGCCCAGCTCAGCGTTTGCTGCCTAGGGCCCCGCACACTCTAAGGCCGGCCCTGATTAGGCATCTGGTTCGCACTCAACAGAAGAACAATAAATGTGACGTCAGATATCATTATTGACTTTCTGTTTGCCGGTGAATGCGTCCTCTGCGCTGGTTCTGAAGCTTCTTTGCCATGCAGTGTCGAAAAAAAATTCAGTGCCTGCTCAAACTAGGGAATCATCTTCTGCATTAAGACGTGAGTCCTGTACCAATCGGCCTCATGTACGCCTATATTGAGTCAAAATATACAATCAATAGTCGAACATCTTTACATATAACTCAGCAGGAGCACAACTGGTTGTTACCAGTGGCGTCACTAGGGGGTGCGGTGGGGGCGGGCCGCCCCGGGTGACACCATCAGGGGGTGACACCAAAATGTAAAATTCTGTATGTTCCCATTATTTAGCACTGGAAACTCGGAGGATTTCTATAGGTTAAGTCGCGAGGCTGTGACACCATGGGTTACCGCCCCGGTTGACACCAACCCTAGTGACGCCTCTGGTTGTTACCACTGGTTATGAAGTGAACCTTCATATTTCAAAAACCATTGAATCTTTGGTAGACCTTTGAACAATTTATGGAATGGAAATAGTATTAGAATCTAAGCAAACAATAAATAATACAGAGCAGTTGTACTCGCCATGCAAAGTTGTATAATTTCCACACAACTAGCAAGAGGAAAATTTTATGTATCAAATGTCAGAACAAAATAGAAGACGCTGAAATATTCGCCTGAACATAGGGTTGCCAGACGTCCGTCAAAAGGAGGACATGTCCTCCATTTTAACTTAATGACCTTCGTCCGGCAGGCAAAGCTAAAACCGTTTAAAGTGTCCGGCTTTTCTTTCATTTTATATAATAATTTTTATGTATAGTTGTTACAACTATTACATCGTATGTTTACTTTAAAATTTAAAAAAAATACCATATTATGGTTATTTTTAAAACAAAAAACTCTAAACCTAGACAAATACGAAAAAACTTAGATCTAGGTTGAAAAATATTCCAGTCATTGAAAGAGAAGAAATATCAGTATTGGTTGTTATGAGCCGTTTTCACACAATCTTGTAAGTTTTTAAAAATAGATTGGAGGAGACATTTATTTCCCTGAAAGTCTGAGAGATGTTGAGAAGAATGAAGGAAAGTGGTCGAGAAGGAAAGTATAACCATTTTATGGCAGATGTTAATTTGGTGTAGGAAGCATGCATTAGTCACTTAGAAAAGTGTTTGAAACTTTTTGATGAATTTCAATGCTTTAATTTTGATACATCGTTTTTATCATCGGCACGAAACTGCCTGCAAAATTTCAGCTTGCTAGCTTACGAGAAAGTGAGTTAAAAATCGATCCAAAGTTTTTTTCGGCAATCAAGGGCTAAAACAGACACCACAGGTTAATATAAAGGATTTAAAAAGGATTTATTTTGTAATTTTTAGTGTTTACAAGGTACATGTAATAGGAAACCAGAAAATTGCTTGAAAAATATAACTAAAGATTAACGGGTGCATTTGAAAAATAAACTTGTTACAGTTCAATGGGGACATTTCTGTAGAAGAACAAAATGTCATTCTCATCATTATTGTAAATCAGGAATAAGTTCTGATCAGATAGGGGTGTATTTTTCATATGGTTTATGCAATTGTACACTTATTTAGATAAATTGGCAAATGGGTAAAATAAGAAATATCATCGAGGTCATTCAATTAATTCGTTGAGGGGGGTCCATCAGTGACATATTGATCATGAAATATGTAACACTATCGGGGGTTGTTAATTAAAATTTAACATAAATAATTTGCTTTAAATTTAATTTCAATCTACATATAATGAAATCAACTTTTAAAAAATAATTTTATTGAAGCTGGATGACTAAACAAATTTTACTTCGAGATCCTGTAGCAAAGCAACTAATAACAACCGAACTTTACTAATATTTTATCAAGTTGCAAAACTTAATTATTTTTTAAATAATAAATTATTTACCAAGCCCTCCTGTTTTAATTGAAAAAATTCGTGGGCCTACCCTAGTATTGTCAGGTAACACGATGACAACCTGTGTCGTTGAATAGCCTAAGGCAACCCTGGGCAGAGAACGCGTGAAAATTGGGATTGGGGTTTTACATTGCTTTAAAAATATCTTGAAATATTAAAACCCTGTGATAATTTATTGAATTCATTTAGATTCATCTCATCATTCATGGCAGCAAGTAAGGATTTTTAATGCTATGGTGAAACCTGTGCTGCTATATGGAGCCGAGACATGGAGAACAACGGCCATAAACCTGACCAGAATCCAGCCCTTCATCAACAATCTAAGAATTCACTGGCCGGACAAAATCAGCAACCGGGAACTGTGGCAGCGGACAAAACAGAAGCCCATCTAGGAAGAGTTTCTTCAGAAGCAATGGGGGTTGATTGGTCATACACTAAGAAAAACTGCTTTTAATACAACAAAGCGAGCCCTGAAATGGAACCGACAGGGTAAGCGGAAGAGAGGCCAGCCAAGAAATACTAGGCGCTGATAACTGGAGGCAGACATCAAGAGAATTGGCCATGATTCGAAGATCCTGGAGAAGCTGGCCCAGGATAGAGATGCCTGGGGGTCTCTTGTAGGTGGCCTATGCCCTTGGAGGAATCGCAGACGCCGACGATGATCGGTGGATGCCCCTCATGGACGAGAAGGCGCAACAACATCATTCATGATGCTAACAATTTATCTTTCAACGAGTTGATTATCTAATAAACAGGGATAAATAATAATAATACTATAGGGGATTGTTTAGAACTGGCGCAGTGCTCATTTGGAATCCCCAAACTCAGTGCAGCATTAGGCAGACTGTATGACAGTGTATGGAACAGAAGGGGAATCAGCATCCAAACCAAACTAAAAGTATACAGAGCTGTAGTGATCCCTTATTTACTATACGCATGCGGAACATGGACCGTATAACAACACCATGCGAGGTTGCTGAACCAATTTCACACCAAAAGCCTGAGAAAAAGTCTCAACATAAAATGGAGGGGATAAGTTCCAGACGCGGAAGTATTAGTCAGGGCAGGACTACCCATTATTCACACGAGCCTCATGCAGTGCCAACTACGCTGAGCGGGGAATGTCGTATGCCTGCCGGACCATTTGCTCCCAAAGGGGCTATTCTATATGGCGAGCTTACTAATAGGTATAGAGCCCGCTGAGGTCCATGTAAGCGCTACAAAGATACGCTTAAAACAGCACTGAAGGCCTTCGACATTGGGCATGACTCCCGAGAGGCAGCAGCCAGTGACATTGCCCCCTTGGTGTTTTATGATTCGGAATGGTGCAACAATCTGTGAGGCAAAGAGACAGCAGGCCAGGAAGGATCGTGTTCAATACCCTCCCAATGGCATCCTAACTATCTCTTGTCCGACATATGGACGGTCCTTTTGTGCAATTATAGGGCTAATAAGCCACCAGAGGACACACGTAGCTGCCTAAGCACTGGACAAATATGACGAAAGTGGTCCTCTCCAATTACGACGGATAACAACAGGTATGCATAATATTAATAAAATAAAATAAAAAATTATTAAATAATAATATTAAATTAAATTTAAAAGAAACTTTTGTCGGGTTTTTACCCGATAAAATAGTCGATGCTTATCTTTGAAAATCTGGTTTATAGTGAGACGTTGAACTTTGGTCATTACATACTATGAAAATTCTAAATTTTCTCCAATGCTTGATAGAGAAATTGCTCCCGCAAGTTATTATTGCCTTTCGAATCACAATGCATTGAAGTAAAGACAGACTGCACTACATTGTTCATCGTGAGAGGATGTCAAATTTCAAATTAGAGATGAGCAACATTATTTAGTTGTAAAATAAACATGAAGCGCACTGAGGTGAAATTTCGATAAAGAGTAGGAAGATAGTATAGGTAATGGTCTGGGTGGGGTGGGGGTGTTGTGAAGCAGGCTAGAGCCATTTATAGAATTAATGTAATTTAATGGTTAAACAGGGGATACGGTGGTCGAGTGGCAGCGCGCTCGACTGGCGTACCGATGGTTACGGGTTCGAATCCATGGGAAGCCATGGATTTGTTCCCGGGGCCTAGGGCGTCCCCGAGTCCACCCAGCTTCGAGTGGGTACCTAACGCATAGTTAGGGAAAATAAAAGGCGGCTGGGTAATGCGTGGAACCCTTATAGCCGTGGCATGTGAACGCTGCATCACTTGCCAAAATCAACTGCTGCCTTGCAGATGGTCTTGGCTGACCAAAGGCTATGGAAGCACATCCAGAAAAAACAGCAGGCTGAAGTCGGAGACCACGGGCCAATTGGCGCAAAACTCGTCGAGAACGAAGAAGAAGAAAAATGGTTAAATAAGGATCCAATGATATTGGATTAAATAGTTACTTTGAGATTTCACAAGTAAACGGCATTATTATATAAACTACAAAATATGAATTCGGTTTTACACCTTCAATAAAAAATCTTCGATATACACACTTCTCATCCAAGAACCATGCATATGACTATTCAAAAAGAAGAACTTGACATATAAATAAAGGTTAAGTTTCCATATATAGTGTTTAAACCCAAAAAAAGAAAGTAAATGGCAACGAATTTTTTAAAGCTCACATTAAAAGAATGCTTTCATGTTTAAACATTCACAACTCTTGTCTTATAAAAACGCAAGACAAGACAAAAACCGTGGATAGCGTATGAAAAATAATATTCTGTATAGTATAAAAGGAGCTTTTGAAATAAGTAAGATTAAGATGAACAAATATTAAATGTCACAAAAGTATCAAACAGAAATAAAATACAAATAACTACCTAAAAAATAATAATTGAGGAAAATTAAACTTAGCGCACAATTATCACTGTATCAATGATTTTTGAAAAAGCATTAAAGATACATTTGCATTTTTTTTCAGCTTGTGAGGTCAATCTATAAGGCTCCGCTTACAATTCTATTTCATGGTGCATCTATGCAAAATTTTCGCGCCGTAAATTCCCGTCATCCAGCCGGAAGTAGTGGTCTATTCATTTGTTCATTCCCGTGGCCGTTGACAAGACGCTACACTGTCATAATGGTGTAAATTACTGTAAAATGGAGTTCCTTAAAATAACAAATTAGGTTTGTTCACAAGGAATGCCATATTATTAACTGCAATTGATTTTGTAATGAATAATACCAGTTAATTCCCCCCAAAAATGCTAAACCAATCATGACAAAACATCACACACACTCACACTCTTAATCTTAATTATAATTATATTAATATTGTCACATTGACATTAGTCTTATCTTATGTTAAAGTCAAGTGTCACACTGACACTGCCTAACCTAATTGTAAATTTCAGAACAGAGAAATTTTGTTGTTATAGCGACAGTACTTTATTACCCTATTTATCTTTCTTGATGACTGTAATGCTATGTCAATGTCCTCTGTCACAGTAAAGTTCTTTCCCAAAACTAAAACCCAAATCAATTTTGAATTATTAGGGCTACCTATTAAACTAGAGTATTTTATTTTAGACATTCTTAAATTTTTTTAGATCCAATGGTTCAATATTTGAATTTGTCAATAACGAAATGAATTATTGAAAGATTATCCTATGCGGTAAAAGCAAGGAGTATAGCGCTCCATCATATATATTTATGGAAAGCGTTATCCCCAGAATTCTGCGAATAATTTTCAACGTTATCCCCAGAATTCTGTGAATGACTCGACGTTGATGGGAGAATCCAGTGAACTATTCTCAAAGTTAATTTTGAGCATTATTTATCATTATATCATGTAGTATATCAAGTAAATTCACATTGATTATAATAATTATATCTGACCTGAATAAGAAAACAGTACCAGCCTTATTGTTTTTCATATTGATTTTAAGTTTATAATTATATTTTAGAATCTGTTCAGTCCACTGAGCCTGAGCTATTTTTATCTAGCTCACTTACACTAGTATAACTAAGCATAGTCCATTGCGTTTTGGATATATGATATAGGCCAATATATTTATCATATATATATTATAGAAAGGATTGGCTATTAGTACCATTATGAGTACTATTATTAGTAGTATTAGTAGCAGTAGTAGGTACTTCGATACTCGTTCGCGCATCGTTCTGCGCATGTCGTAAATTCACGCAAAAACTGTCATGGCGATTTTACAGTCGGTCTTTCGGCCACATCGGTAGTTCGCGTTGTACGTCACAGTTTTCTAAAAAAAAGCCCACTTCGTCATCACAGTTTTATACAGCCTGGTTTTCCGAACATATCGATACCATTTTTGAAGCGATTTCGAATTTCAACCGGCGGTGCTATACGTTTGAACTGAATTGTGTGACGGTAAACTAATAAACAAATTAACCCTGAGTATTAAGAGTTTGTGGTTTCAATGTAATCCTGCAACATTCATTTTCTGATTCGAATAACTTTACTTCGTTAAAATTGGCGTAGGTACTCGTTAGTTATGCTTGGTACAGTGTAAGGACTTGAAGCGAAAAAATGTCAATGCCTCATAAGTCACCTCCCTTCATAAACAAAAGCTTGGGTTGTCGGAAATGGATTTGCCGATCAATTTACGCAGAAATGAATAAATATAATTATATATTGCAATGGTAAAGTTTACTTAGAGTTATTACAAGAATTGAGTAATTATATTAATAGTATTTTGAATAAAAACACAAAAATAATAAAAAGTACACTATCATTGTGTCAATAATATTTTAACGACTAATACTAATACTATTCAATACTACTAGTACTAGTCTAATTCTAAACTAATAGTAATAGTTAGAGTTCATTA